>CABFWB010000276.1:224502-364203 GCA_902151455.1 Timema bartmani
GGTGGACTATTAGCGATGAACGGGGCACTAACTCACTTATTAACAGTAGTAGCAGCCCTCTAGTATGACGAGACCGGGGCAGTTCGGTTGTCGTTTGTTTCACTGTTGTGTGTGACGGTAATTTTTTTTGTTATTGTTGTTTCTTTTTTTTAGATGGGTGTCGATGAAAGAGCGAATTTTTGTCACTACGTCACAAGCGGGCTTCGAAAACGGTACACACACAACACTTTGCGTTTTTGGTTGGCGGGGCTTAGGCTTAACTTTCCTGTTGTGTCAGTTGATCAGTGCGTTTTTATTTGGTTTCGTGATGGTGGTAGTATTCGTTTACTTTCGTTTGGATCCACTGGTAAGACTGTTTTTTTTTTCTGTGAACGTACTTTACGTATCTCTTGAGAGTGGTTGTAATTGTGTTTACTGTTGTCACTATGTGTGTTTGCTGGTATCTGTAAGTTTGCTTTGTTCTATTTATCATGATCTTTGGTATCTTTCAATGTACTTCCATGAGTATGGATATATTTCACCTTGCCTGGTCTCCAATTTGACTCCCTCTTTGTCGTATCTATTTACATTATATCTTGTTTAGTGTCCGAGTGTAGGAGAAACTCTGTTAGCGCCAGATTTGTGAGAGAACGCCCGTGGGTACAAATAATATCACCAATGCGTCACTTTTCTGTTAAGTAGATGTTACCTCTTTGGAATCTCCAGGATGAATGTTTCGTTCTTTCTACGAATCCAGCGTGGTAAAAAGAATCCGAGATGAAAAGGGGAGGGAGGTCAGTTCTTCTCCTCTACACCCCCTCCACCCATCATGTAGCCCTTGACGATGCTCGGACGAATAAATTAAGGCATCCAGGCTAACAGAACTGACGACGTAAGGTCCTGTCGTTTTCCCCCGAGCGTATGGAAGGAGGAGGGGAAGAGACTCTTCTGCGCAGACGCTAGCCGACGCTGGACCAGTTAGGATATAAGCTATACATTGACCCCCCTCACCCGCCAACCGGTTACATCACACGCATACATCTTCTAGTACAGTCGCGTACCCAAGAAAAGTTGGGGGAGAGGGTAACGCTCCAGGCGTCGATGCGAAGACGTATTTCGCTCTTTATGTCATACGAGACCGTATGTACTTTTTATTGCGTGGACTAATTTATATTCACGCTTCGTGATGTGCTTGAAATAAAAAAAAGCGAAGAACATTTTAACTACAGTGGCGCTGCCTGAAATATGGCGGTGGTTCCTTTTTTTTTATTCGCTGGCGTGATTGGCACTTGCGTTGAGAGTATGGAGCCTTGTACTTACTGGTATCCGAACCACCTATAGCACGAGAATACTTTAATAATATGTATTATATGGGACCACATAAAGTGTTCCGAAATGGGAGTTTAATAACTTGTCTTGGCATTCTGGGCCAATTTAAGGGCCATATTTATGTTAGGAGCTCGACAGCTTTTGTCACCGTTCAGTCTATACATGACTATCATTAATTGATCCAATAATATAGGACCAAAAATTGAATTTATATAAATTAACCTATTTTTAAAGTATATAAACGTACTCTAGTTTATTCTACAGGAATTCGAACATGGCTATCCACGTTTGTGTCAGGCTCCTTAGTTTAATTAACAAGCATTTTAATACACTTACAAAGTATTTCCTTTATTTTTAATTGAATTTAGAATATTAGCACAGTGAGTGAATGACTTTTATATTTATGCATTTCAGTAGTGCTAGCCTGTAAAGTTACAGTTCTAAAACATCATTTATTTGGTCAAATAAGACAAAGGACTATCATATTTAACACACATTTTATGTAACTAGAGTATTCATAATTTTAATCTGTAATACGTTAACAGTAACTATTGAATACCTAAGAAAATTGAAAGCCCTATTCAAATATATCTTATGAAAGTAAATTTATAATCATATTTAAAAACATTTTAGGAAAATATAAATAATTAAAATAGTTTATATTATGTAATATACTACGAAACCAAGTAAGTTGCTTTTATTTCATGTTACTAATTTTAACAAATAATATATTAATACAACATGATTTTATGTAGATTTTTCAAATAAATACCAAATTACTGTACTGACGTGACAGGGGAAGTTCGGTTGTAGTTTGTTTTACTGTTGGGTGTGACGGTAATGTTTTTGTTATTGTTGCTATTTTTTAGATTTCAATAAAATATTAATACTGTGTTAAATAATTTAATTTTGTTTTATTATAGGAAAACAATTAAATACGTTTTTGGTGTAGGTCTAATCTATACATTTTAAGTACAGATCCTCTTAATTTACAAATATTAACATATTTTTATGGAGTTAATCTTATGTGAATTACTATTAAATTGCTATTAGCATATTAGTATTTCTTTCATGTTATAGCTGTTATTATATTGACTACTGTAGTCCTACAAAATTACATTTATTTTAAGGGGTGAAATAGTTTGATTTGATAAACTTGTTTTATTGACTTTAAGAAATGTGATATAAGAAAAGTTTGTTTAAATTTTAATCTTTCCTCACTATGTAAGTACACACTAATAGCACTGATCGATTACAACATGGCCTTAAATTATAAGCTTTATCATAGTGAAACCAAGCAACGTAAGATGATACCTTTCAGGATAAACCTAGTGAACATGTACAGTACATAAAATTTATATGGTTCCTTTATTAGAAAATACAGTTTCTGTCAAAAGTTTAAGGACACCACGAAAAAAATAAATTCAGAACTTCTATGTAGTTATTTATTTAAAAATTCTAAAAGATTACAAAAAAAATTATTTCATAGTTAGCAATCAATGTGACCTCCTTTGGCTCTATGGCATGACTTCACACGGTCTGGCGTAGAGTCAATCAGCTACCTGCATTCCTCAATGGATACTTTTTGCCACGAGGCAGCCAGATTTTGCTTCAGCTCTACCTTGGATTTAGGTCTCCTCTTGGCCAACTTGACTGCCATAGAGTTCCATAGATTATCTATGGGATTAAGGTCAGGTGAACGTCCTGGCCAAGGTAGCATTTCAATGTCATGGTTCTTGAACCAGTCTGTTGTGAAGCGACTCCGAGGACAGGGAGAATTATCTTTCTGAAAGAGAAATTCTTCCCCCATTAGAATAGTGACTGATGGCATCATGACTTCCTCTAAGATTTGCACATATATTTGGCTATTGGCAGCACCATCAATGATGTAGAATTCTCCAGGACCTTCATAAGTTATGCTCCCTCAAATCATCACTGCATCCCCTCCAGCTTGAATGGCAGGTGCAATGTAGGAGAGCAGAAACTTCTCTGTTAGAGTGTGCCTAGCCTTCATATGTTTATGATATAGCTCAAATCAGCTTTCATCAGAGAAAACATATATTTGCCATGCTTCTTTCAACCAATTACGCCTCTCATAGCACCATGTCGTTCGCCTTTTCTTAGTCAAGTCATTCAGCAAAGGCTTACGTAAGGCTACGTAAGACATCAGCCTAGCATCTCTCAGACGACGTCCTAGGGTCTAAGCACTGATATTAATATCCAATGTATCTTTAACTTTAACCAAAAGATCAGGTAAGATAGTTCTGTGATTATGTTTAGATTGACTACTCTTGCTAACAATTTTATACGGTCAGTTGTGATTGAGGTTAGCCTAGGTCTACCTTTTCGGGGAGCTTCCATCACAGTACCATACGTTTTGAATTTCTTCACAGTCTGTTCTACACAGGTTTATGGCATAGTAATTTACCAACCTTTTTAAAGTTCTAAAAAAATCCACATCTGATAACTAAAAGTGGAGGGAATCAGCTGTTTAACTAGTGCTACCAACTTATAAGGTTGTGATCTAAATGGCTGTGTCAGTCCCAGATTGATTTTCCGTAAATTTCGAATTCAAGCGAATTTTAGAAAATGGAAATTAAAAAAAAAATCTTATTCCTGGTTTAGATACTTTTACCAAGCTGTCACAATTTTTTAAAATAAAAAATGATAATATCATAGGAAGATGTTCTGACATGCCTACCAACTTGCCAAAACTCATTGGTCCAGGTGCATTAATTCAAGAGCAACTAATTTTTCCCCTTTTTTTAAATTTAATTTTTGTATGCGTCCTCAAAAAAGATAAATTGTTATACAATCAGTTCTATGAATAATATATAGGTCGGATTGGCATTAAAAAACTTTGTTTTTTTTTAAGGCCTTGAGTCAATGTGTAGACATCATGTAGTTTATCATGAGTATAAGTACAAGAGCCAATAATATGTTTTCAAGTGGCGTCCTTACACCCTTAAACTTGACAGACACTTTCTATGTCCCATTAGCTCAGGTGTATTTACGTAAGTAACACAATTATTTATATATACAGAGAGAGCCATATATATATATATATATATATATATACAACTCAGGTTTATTTATGTAACACAATTTTATATATATTATTTTATAATTAAATATATAGCCATGTATATTCCGTGACTCTTAAATCAGTAGAAAACGTTCTGAGGCCACACATTACATTTTAGTATTATTTCTATATTAAGGTTATGTTTGGATATAAATATACTTAGTCTTATCACTATAACCCCCATATTATTTTATGCTTGAAATTTTATTCTTTCTATCTAAGTATCTTACTAAATGATATTCAAATTCCTTAAATATATACAAAGAATTGGCTTCAAGCATTATATATGTGTTGACAATGTAAATACAATTTATTTATTTATCAATGTACACGCATATATATATATATATATATTCAAATTAATAAGGTGTAGGCCAACAATCAGTAGTGTTAAGCATCATAGGTTCAATTCCAAACATAGCCAAATAGTTTATTATTTGAAAAATTGAGTCTTCCTCTTTTACAGTTATGAACGATTAGAGGGCTTGGTCAGTTTTAGACTTAATTTATTTTGAAATCCATGTGCCACCAGTCAATTCACAAAGCGCATATAATATATCCCAAACTAAGCCAATCTTGGTGTGTATCATTATATAACACAATATTCCATATCAACTAGGAATTTATCAATTTCGGTCAAAGTCAGTTAAAGATATGGTTTGTCTTGAATATTTACACCTACAAATGCTATAGTAATTTTTATCTAGTATATTTTTATTTAACTTTTTTTAGAACAATATATTATTTTGAGTTAGTTGAGTATAAGAATTTCCTATAGTACACAAACCAATAATTATTAGAATGTTTAGGCCTCTCAAGCCACAATAATTTTATCTTTAGAAATATAATAATAATAAAGTAACTATGCTCTCACTAAATTTGTTCATAATCAATAGAAATTGAGGATCTATTCTACTTGATATCTACTATCTCTATTATGTATTAAAATATCATAAACATAATGCATTTGTAAATACGGTGAAAACTTCTTTGTATATAACATAATGAATAGGATACTGTTTTAGATTGAGAGAATAGGTTCAGATGGATTGCTCCAAATGAGTTTATTTAGCCTGGACCAGACAGCGTGGGGCCACACAAGTAACATGGAACAAAATGTAACTGACCCACTTCGATGCTCGAATTGTATAAGGCGTCATTCTCGCAATTGAATGGAATTCCAATGACAAGGTGATAGGGGTTGGAAACATGGTTGGATGTACTGAAGATGTTTAAATTATTTTTCGTTCTCCTTTTATGAAAATGTGGGCAAGTTTTTTCTAAATTCAACCTTTATAATCCCTAAAATATTAGCTCAATTAATGTAAAAGCTTAAACCTGAGTGTTTAGTGAGACACGGTTCTAAATAAAACATATGAAACTGTTGATTAATCAATCCAACACAACCTTTACACCACTGAATGATTCAACAATATCAGTACTGTACTTTATATGTCAAATATATTAATGCTACACAATTAGAAATTAATGCTTTTTAGAAATATAATATCAATTTTCTAGAAATTCGCATAAGAGAAAGCTAAATGAGTTATATTAGCTCTACTTGCTTTACATTTTTAAAGCCATTATAGCGTATCATCCGAACGGGTAGTAATACTTGGTGCTTAGAAGGAATAGCCATTATTTAATAAAAAAACATTAAGTGTCCTTTGATAATGGGTTTATGGACTCAAAGCTATATAAGTTTGATGTTTTATCTCTGTGAAACTGAATTTAAAATAGGTTGGATGCTATGTTGGGTATTTGATGGAGTGTCTAAGGATAGAGTTGAGTGGCTAGCTTATGTTCTAGCTGGCATGAACTTTGTGTGTATTAAGGCTAAAGAGCAAGCTATCCAGCTAGTTTCTTTTATACTATTTTAGCTTTCCCCGTTATGTAGGGAGTTATTTAAAAAATAAACCTATGATATTTCACTAATCACTCTTTATATTTCAAGTATAAAATATTTTATGTATCTAATACAGTTCAAAGAATTTCAAGCTACCATTGCTTATTCTAAAGTTTTATTAAAAAGCTAAGTATATATTATCAACGTTGAGAATGGTATTTTATTAGATTTAATTGAATGTTTTCACCCTTCTACAGTAGGCCTAATATAAATAAATATTATATATGCCTAGATTTTTCATAAAAATTTTACCAACATCTTAATGGGTTAGTTTAATTCAGATATAGTACATTTATCAACCATTTCAACAAAAGATGGAGAAACATATACAAGAAAATATTTGTCTATTGAAACCAACCAAAACAACAAAACCTTAACCATTTTGTTTAATCAAGGATATTAGCTAGTGCTAAGCCATCTTTAGCTGTAGTGAAATAAATATATAATATTAAATTATAAAGCTAGCTTAATTGTATGAAGGCTTGATTAAAAATATTAAAATATCCTTTCAGTTTCATTTAAAAAAATCCTACCAACATTTTTCTTTTACATTAAGATATTATCTTAGTCTTAGATCCACTCCTTAGTTTTAAATTTTGACAACCCAAAAAATTAAAGTAATATTTATTGTTACAAACAAAGAGATCCAAGCGCATTTTATGAGCACCAAAATAACAAAAAAAAAACGGATTATTTTGGTGTTAACAGTCCTGGCTCAAAATTGGGACGAAGGAAAAAATAACATAACAGGAAATAAAGATTTCTTTGTGGTTGTCAATATGTTACATGACTTCAAAATTTTATTAATAACCTTTTAATTATTTAAACATATTTTATTGTGTTTTTAATATTAAGTAAATTTAATTTACTTAAATAATAGCTATAATGTTTAAAACTAATATTATATAAAGATAAAAATATGATATAGATTAATAATAAACTATCCTTTAAATTTTTTGGAAATAAATTTTACAGTAGTAGAAAATTTAATAGAAAACAAACATAGAAATTTAAAAAGATTAATTAGTGATACAAAAATGTATAGTTCTAAAAGGTCGAGAATATATAATTATGATTTTTTTAAATACAAAGGTTTGTTTTAATAGTATAAATACACTCTATAATAAACACCCTTATAAATGTACCCTTTGCTTACCCTGGAATTTGAGAGTTCTACCTTGGCCCATTACACTATGGTCCTATCTTATAAGCTATGTGTATTATTATTTAGTCCATCAAGATAGGCTTGTTATATTTCAGGGAGATAAACTGATGTTAACTTGAGTTCTGTCATTTTATTAAACTATATTTTTCGTAACATCAACATCTATATTTCTGTATTCTTAATCACAAATGTTGCCCAATTATGCCTTTTAAAAATATAATGAGTAATATTGAGATTCAAAAATTGAGCAACTAACTACCCCTCAATTTACCAAGAAATGAACTGATATTTGTATATTAAAAACAATTTTTTTATCGTCCAAATTAATTAAAATATTTTCTCAAATTTTAAATACTTTATTAATTATAGCTCTAATAAGATGATCTTAGAATCAGTAAATTTTTGAACGTAGATATTGTTTAAATAAACAATCATTATTTAATTTTTGAATATGGTGAACTTAGTAAAAGCTGATACAAGTCATACTTCATATTGCTGTCGTCATAAACCAAATTTCTTATTATGTTGTGATTTTATTTTCTTATTAAAAAAGTAGGAATTTTTCCTATTGTTTAGTTTATTAAAATACATACCTAAGCACTAAGAAACTATCAATTTAGTTACTAGAAAACAGATATTCCAAATCTTACAAATGGCTAGAAAAATTATCTTTTACTTCAAAACCAAATATAATAAAATCCATTAATAGTTGTTTTGGATAAGTCTTGAATGAAACACATTTCGTTAAACCTATGCTTTATAACTTACTTTATTTAGATACAGTAAAATTATTGATGACATAAGCGTAATTAATACTTTTTCATATTCTATTATATTTGGACAAAGTTTTCAAAAATTATTTATCAATAAACCACCTTTGAATTTTTCTCAGAACAACAAGTATATTGTGTTATTTTCAAATAAAGCGCTTTCTAAATGCTTATTTTGAACAAAATAGTCTACAGATATTTAAAGAGCTTTGAATTATCTAAAATATGTTTAGTTATCTAGAAATAAAATCATGATTTACTGATGAGATTTGTCCATATAAAATATAAATATTAAGTTTGTACGAAATACATTTGACCATTTATTTTATAACAAAATAATTGTAAAACCATTTTTGAAATATGCGGCAGATAAATCACTAGGAATTTTCATAATCTTGATGTTGAAAGTTATTTTGACAGCGTTAATTTTTTCACACGAAATAAAAACAAGGTAGCTGTTCCACATAGTCAAAATTAAATGATTTAAAATCTTTATTAAAATAAAGTTCTTCGAAATATTTCCAAACGCTTAGGCCTATAAAGGAAAATTGTATGGACATAATTATCCAGCTCTGATAATATTTTAAGTATAAAAAGAATAATAATCCTTGTATGCTGGTTTCATAAAACTACAAGTCTACAATTTACAAGCGCATTTATTTATAATTTGTAAGAAATTAGAAAATTAAGTTTCACTAAGCTATGAGTAAACTCTTGTAGCAACAAGCAATATTCTATAGCCTACAAGTGCATTTTTACAAGTAATATGATGGTTTTTCCATAAATTTACTTCAAACATAAAAGTATCAGTAGTCTATATAAAAGAGTATAGGCCTAAAGTACAGATCTCAACATAAATACATAATAATCTACAAATGTCATTTGAATGGGTAATTTTATATAATAATTAATCCTTTATACTAAATTAATAGATAAACCACGAGTGTGGACAAATTTAATAAAAGGTATAATATATCTACGAACAATGATATTGTAATCAAGATGATATTGAGTGAAAACACGATAAAGAAAGGTACGGTTTTGAATGAGTTTATTAGATGATGAGAAAATATTTCCAGCTAAAAGTCTTTATTATTCTAAGCAATTGATTAACTTTGGTCTTGGTTTTGTAAAAATTAAATTAAAAACTGAGCCTTAAATACAACGTAGATTCACATAATAATATACCCCAATACATAATTATATTTTGTTTCGTAGCTTTGCTTAAATAATACAATCAACTATTTATGTGTCATAGTTTTTTCGAAAAACTGATATTTGTTGGTTTTAACTGCATCTACCACAAAATAAATCTCATTGGTTTATGTACTATAGCTTCAGTTGTTGTGACAATAGGAGAGCAACACTGTATTAATATTTAGCTTGTAGATTAAGCCAACAACTTGTAAAAGTTTTCACCAAGTGCACTAACATTTAAAAATCTAAATTATTTATTTATGAAACTCTTTGTATTAAAGAATAATAGAATAAAACAATCCATTGTAGCTTGAAAGCTATAAGGTGTAAATGGTAGATCTATAATTTTTTTTAAACAGGCCACTCAAGCCACAGGTATTCTAAAGTAAATTTGTCAAATGTTTAAGAATCCATGAACAAATTGTTTTTATTTATATTACAATCAAATGTAGCTATGTAAGTACTTTATATATTACAAACAAACGTAGCTATATAAATAGAGGAATATAGTTAATTATGTACTCATAAGCTTCATTTGAAAAATATTTTGAAATTGAAAAACCAATATTACAGGCATAGTGTATCATATATGATTTTTGAAACTAATAATAATGAGTAACACACATTCCACGGTAATACAAACCTAATAATAAATTTGATCCATCATGAATGTAAAAAGTATAGTATTGCATTTATTTTTATGTTTTAATCTTAACCAACTTGAAAAAGAGAGATCATTTTAACTTATTAAGCTTTGTGTCTCCGTTTAAATTGTGAAAGAACATTCTCATATGTAAAAAATAATTTTAAGACTCATAAGAAAATTCAAAATAAATTCTTTTGATATTTCTTAGTGGTAGATTATACTATTGATTTCGAATATATATTATAGTTTTTGCCGAGCTTAGTGATAATAACGTTTATTTGGTGTTTTTATATTCTATTGGCTTTTCATGTATGTGACATACAACTACTTCCAAGTTATGAATTTAAGAATAAATTACAAAATGTATATATTATTATATGCAATAAATTTTCATACATTATATTAGAGCATGTAGACTAAAACAAAAAATAATTAAATTGATGCGTTAAATAGTGCCCCACACTAATATTGATTACTGTGAGCCACAAACACTAAGCTACAGTTAATATTTCTTCTATATATGTTTCTATTCTAACTCCGTGAATTCTTGACGATGAGCATCAATAATTCAGCTCGAAAACTCACATTTCAATTAAAAATAACTATATATATATATATATATATATATATATATTTAATTTGGTATAAATGTTTTATAAATATTTGTTTATAATGTTTGGATGATTTTGAACCTAAATGATTATTGATTTAAATTTTTATGTAGGAAAATAATGTTTTATTATTATTGTAACAATTTTTTTGTCGATAGATTAACAAAATAAATGTAATTTTTCTTTTAGTAAAATGTAGGGTTTATTGTTTTATGACTATTTATAATAATTTAAAATTTAACTTTTTATCAATTAAAAATTGTAAATAAGATATGGTAAATATATATTTGTCGTAAATTTATAGCATTACATAAAAATGGTTTTGCAACAAAGTAAAATAATTTTTACACGTGAAATTATTTCAAGTGAAGAAGTTTTTTGTTAATATTGATTCAATCAAAAAAAACAATAAAACGTTTTTCCAACTTTTCTTTACTTACTTAGATAATTTTATGACAATCATAAAGAGATTCAAGTAAATTATTTCAATACCTATAGTCATTTTATTTTGTTCCATAATACATTTTTGACAGTAAAATAATCAACAAAACTTTAATTTTAACAATTATGAAATAAACATTTCTGTTGTTTGTTTGTCTGTAAATGAGAACTCGAAGCCGATTTAGAGTTTTTTCATATTTTTTTAGGATGTATAAAAACTATATCCAAATAAATCTACAAATTAATTTGAATGAATTTTCAAATCGTTCTTGTTTATAATATTTTATCTTAACATTTTGATGTAATTTCCATAAATTAATGTTATTTCAATCATATTTTGTTATATTATTTATGTAGGCCTAAATATTAAAATCAAAACGTTAGTTTAGAATAAATAATGTAACAAATATAAAAATACATGATATCGCATTAGTTTAGCTAAGAATATTTATAAAATGAGTAGAAACTGAAATATGCTTTTATTAAAAACTTTATCAATTGATAAAAAAAATGTGTTAAATTTAGGTAGGTTTGAATAGGTTTGCTGAAATTTGATCAAAAATGGTACTAGGATTGTAAGCTCTATACTTAAAGAGAGATATATATTTATTCTAGAACTGATTACGAATAGAATAGTATAAACACTTAAAAATATAGTATTCAATCTTATTTTTTAATCGATGTCTAAATTTAGAATTTCTACTTCCATAGATAATGTTTATAAATGTACACTAAATAAGTGGTATTAAGTTATTATTTTAAATTATTTTAGGTGGTGCGTAAAATTATATATATGTACAAAACTTAAAATGTATTAATAATTTAAATATTTTGGATATGTTTATATCATTTATATTAGATGAAAATTAAAGAATACCTACGGTTTGCATTAGGAACCAACAATTTTGAGGGTACAAAGTATTATAGAAATTAATCTGAGAGTATTCGAAGAAGATAGGTTGAAAATCACAGCAAAAAATAATACAATTTAATAAACAACGTAATTTTTTCTACAGTGCTTAATAAATTTTATTAATGTGAATTGAAGACTTTGTTTTGATACAAAATTGTACGCCTCATTTAAGTAGATCATGGTAAGATACCAAATCTATTTGCTACGTTGATATGTGATAGTGAAGAATAATTATTTTTAAATGAATGCCCCTTTTAATTATGTCTAATATCTTTAAATTTAATTTCCGGTATTTGTACTTGCTCAATAAGTTAGATTAAATTTCAAATAATCAATTTATTGGAAAATAATTCAATTTTATAAAAAAATAATCTAAATTAAATGGGATATATTCATGGTACGTTCAAGTTAAAATAGTAAATGTCCTATGACGTTACTTTGTGTTTTCACAGCAATACTATCATTAAAAAAATAAATAAGGGTGACCTGGCGGTCCAGGTGTAAGGTGTCAAACTTATGTGTTGGGGGTCTGGGGTTCAATCCTCGGTCCTGGCACAGATTTATCTGATTGCCAAACAGTTCCTTCACCTCTGACAAGACGTGTATTAGTCACAACTTGTGAATGTTTGGAATAACAGGAATCCACCGTGGTTCGGATTCCACGTTAAACTGTAGGTCCTCCATTTCATTTCACAATCACTCTATCATTAAAAACTAACGTAGGTATGTATAACTCGAAAGGGTAGTAAGACGCGGTGCTAATAATAATAATAATAATTTAATAATTAATAAAACATAACACTAAGTTTAATAGTACATATTTAAGTAAATAGACTAGTAAGTTACATCTATGTTATGGCTTAGTATTTTATTTAATAATAATTACTATGTTGATATTAAAATCAAGGATGACCAGCAACATAGAAAAGTTCTTATACAAATTGTTTCGTTAAATGTTGCTCTCAACATTTGCGTTAATTTTTCAAGGAAATAATAATATTAAATGTCATTAAATTATAAATGATTTTGATTTAGAAAATATTTCTTAAACATTACATGGTTTATGTCTGAATATTATTTTAGTACCATAGTATATAATTTTATGAATAGGCCTATATTATTATTACTCATTTTATGTTGAAACTAATTATTTTGAAGTTCCTTAAGCAAATGGATTGAAATTGTTTTAAATACCTAAATCATAACTTTAAACAATGATTGATTTTATTAGGATTTTAAAACATAAGTTAATAAAATTAGATATAAATATTAGATTACCTAAGATCTTAGACTCATTTTTTTTTATTTCGTATTTTAATAATTGTAAATTACACATATATAAAAATTATATCTAAGCAGAGATAATGTTTTCATTCTTGGTAAGATAGCCTTGTAAATATTTTTACAAATATCAGTTTATTTCACCAAGAAAATAATTTCACATACCTAATATTATCAATAATAAATCAAGTATGAATATTATTATGCTACATTTATCTAGAATTATACGGGTTTAGCGGACATATAAATAAGATTAGCATGTAAAGTAGGATTCTGATAAGAAAAAACTTAGGAAATGCCAATGCGTTTCTTTTTGGTGGTCACCTTTTATACAATTTTACTATTTTAATATAATTCTTTTAGAGGTATGGAGACGCCAAATGTGACATCTGCATAAAGCATTACCTTAAGTACGAACATATGAAATGAGTATCAATATATTTTAAGATTGTTAGATATAGTTTTTCTACCAGAACTATAATATATTTCAAAATGATAAAGAACATTTTTGATCTTGGTAAATTATCTGCATGGTATATAGACCTACCTAAAACCAACGAAAATACATTCATAGCATAATTTAAATTAATTCTAGAATATATATTTGAGCACGATGGCAAAATTATTGTTGACACTAGACCTTTTAGAAATAAAGTGAAATGAATTTTGATGATAAAATATATTGATTTGTAAATGGTTTATTGAATCAAAAATATTAAACTAAATTATTTAAAACTAATAAAGATATTGAGAGTTATTGCAAAAAATTTACCAATGTTTGTTTCCCTTCATAAACTGAATTAGGTCCAAGCCTTGTAGCAACTCATTAATATTTGACGGATAGGTCTATATCTATTCATGAATCCATTTAGCGTATTAGAAAATTAAAAAAAATTTAATCATTGACATTGGAATCTAGCTTGGGACCCCTGGATTAGTGCCTCATTGTTTTGGCACTAGCCTATCCGGGATATATCCATTCTCTCTGAGTTATTCTTCACTCATAATGAAGGTGTTTAAATCATCGGCTACTGTGAGCTATCATTGTAACCACAAACACGTGAGACTTGGATCAATTCATAATTTAATTGACCTATCCATACGTTAGGAAGTAATATACTTTTTAATCATAAACTCTAGTAATAATTAGGTGAGCATTTCTCAACGTGCATATATTTTAAATAACTTCAATTCATTCTGGTTTGTACGGATATTTATTGTCATATTTTAATATAATGCACAATCTTATATATTATAGTTCTACATTATAATAACAAGAAATGTTCAGTTGATACAATATATTCATGATTGTAGTTTAGTATTTTCCTAGCTACTACCTTTTTTACAAAAGATAAATATTCATACTCAAAATGTTTCTTACACAAAATCGAGAAAATCCTAGATGATATTTATCAAAATAACAATAGGCCATTTAATACTGGATAGAGAATGTACCCGTTTATTATTTAGTCCAAAATATTATTTTAAACTTATATATGTATATATAATATATATATATATACATCTATCTTGTGCTATTACATGTATACATATTATTGAAGATAGGGATCAAAATGGCATCATTTCGGGGGGTTAATACTAAAGTAGTATTTATTCGTTAGTAGCTTGTTGAGAAAAAAATAATATCAAAAATTAAAGTCGAATAGATACAGGTCCTAAATATGTATATAGCTATGAATATTTTCCAACAATTTTTGACGGTATTAAAAGATGTTTTAAATTAAAACTAATATATATATTCTCATCATATCTCTGAAACTTAACTAAAACCTTGTTTATCGTTTGAAATTAACTATAGCATATTATAAAATATATTGCATCTAAGTATATTTTTATATATATTATCTTTTCTATACATCAAGGAAAGGAAATAAGGCATTATGGATATTGTAGATACATTTTAGTGGAGGGAGAATGTGAAACCATTTAGAAACGAACAACTCGTTACACCTGGGAATATATTTAAACCCTGACTAAGTCATTAACTTGCAAACGGAAACCATGTAAAACTGACACCTTCGTCCATGTGACTATTGCTCTGATGATTATATAAATATATTTACAAAAATGTAATATACATAAAAAATAATTAGAATGTCACTATTTTTACTATTTCATTTTTATAAAATATATAACATATATAGTCAATAAAATACTTATTCAAAATATTTTCGCTGTCCACGTCCAAACGACCATTTCAAGCGTCTGTTGGGTTTTTGGTTAACTTAATCATTGCTCTCGTGAATGTGAAAACTCGTAGAAGTGACGCGAGGAGCGCAATAGAAGTTAGGCCTAAAATAGCTCACTAGCCGCAGCGTCGAAATACCGACGAAGACGCGGCAGTAAGACGCAGGGATGCCGGCCATAGAATATAGGCCTTACGATGGGGGAGAAAACCTACGCCCTTTACAATTATATGATGTTTATGTACTTAGTTAAGTAGAAACTTTTGGACTGAAACCACGTTTAAGACATTAAAAGGTAAATTAAGTTTAATTTTCTACGTTCTTCTTTCCATTCTCGCAACAATTTTTTAATACTCGCTATGAATTTCCCACAGTGGAACATAACTATTTTCTAAACATTACAAATGTTTTGCTCAAATGCTGATATTCTCAAAACAATTAATTTTCAATAAATGTTTAGAGGATGATTAAACTTAATAACTAAATTTTTGCAAAGAGATAATTATTACTTGTTATAAAAATTACCAAAGTACGTGGCTTAGTTCAATTCCTTTCCGCTTCCCCTAAAGTAAAAATTCATTAATGTTTTCAAACGATCTTTACATTTTCAGACATTTTTCGGTAACCAGTTTTATATAAATATCTTAACTTAGTAGTTTGTTAGAAATTTAAGTAATAATAATTTTTATTTATTATTTAAAACAGTAATTAATTTAAACGTATTCTTAAAAGAGCGATCAAACTATTTAGAAGCTAGATTTCAGCTGGCACTGAAGAAAACATAATATATTTTATAAGAGTTAGCATAGCTATTAAATTAGAAAAATCTATCAATGGGAGTGTTACATTACAATTACAATTTCTTAAGATGTTCTAGCTTGTAGATCCTGGTACTCATTTAATAAACATCTAGTGCTAGGTGTATAGCATTTAAATTTATGTCCTAGGTCAAGTTAGTTTGTAAGTCCTGGTATATATTTAGGAGATAAATATGGTTGGGTCTATAAAATTGTATTTAATGTATTATGTTAATTTGGTTTTTAAGCCCACGTACTCATTTAATGAATATCTAAGTTTAGGTTTGTAAGATTATACGTATTGTACTAAGTTATTTAAGTTTATAAGATCCACCATCATCTAAAAATATAAGAGATGGTTTTGTAAAATAACATTTATCTTTTCAATATAAGCTACTTTGTAATTATTTATATTAGAATAAATAATGTATTGGGCAGCATATTTAAAATTAAACTATAAGTTTTCTGATAAGTTATTTTGTAAGCCCTGCTATTCAATTAGTATATAATATTTTGTCAGTAAGACAGGTGGGTAGCAAGTTATGATATTTACTAAGTAAATATAAAGAATCAAGGGTTGAGCTTAAAATAATGGACAGAATATAAAATATGAGTTTAATTTGTATGTCCTAAAGTCCAATAATTTTTTTTTTTAATACGAGCTATTTCTGTGAACTGTATTATGTAAGTCCGTTTATCCCATTAATAAGTATACAGTGTCTAAGCCAAGTTTGTCTTTTAAACATATGCACTTTCCTAAAACTAATTATATTGCAAGACCTGCATCCTAGTAATTAAATATATAGCCAAAGGCCCGGGTACATAATACAATCCTACTTTCCTTGAATCGGTTTGTTTGCAATTTATGATAAAACATTAGTAAACAATTGGCGATGGTATTTGGTTAATAACAATAGGCGTACTATCTTAGGCTAAGTTTATTTGTAGAGCCTGCTATTAAACTAGTATACATCTGGAGCATAGGCAATTGGAATTGATTTTTAGTAATAAAAGTTTTGTCCTAAGCAATTTTTATTTATAAGTTGTGTGAAAAAACGTTGTGAATATATAGCGTGATCTTTAAAGGCTTTGAAATATTAAAAATAATGTAGCTGAACTAATATTATACTAAACATGTAAACAAAGCAAGTATTATAGACAAGTAAACATATCTTTGATTCAACTCCTTAGGCCTATATTGTAATCAAAATTCTATAAACATGTTTTTGTTTATTTTTAATTGAATATCAACTTCATAATATAATGTACCCCCGTATTCCCATACATTAATATAATTAGACATAGTTAATATAAGGGAGAAAGAAAGTATGTATTACTTTGTCTTATACAGTCAATGATAACATTTTAAAAGGAGTTTCTTATGTAGGTAGGCCTATAGTATAAATTCATATCAAATGTTCAATTAATTCGCAATTTTAATAAATAGCTTATTTTCAAATATAGGTTGCCCTTGGAACAAGTTGAAATCTTACTCCAATACATACTTATATTTGGATCTGAATAAAATTTCTTAAAATAATTTATGAAAATGTAAAATTTAACCGACTTTTTAACAACCTTTTACTCAAATTGTCAATATCTATAATAATTAAGTCCAAGGATGTATAGGACTATATCTAGTATTCCTTAAGTAAATATAATAATTATTCATGGCTATGATTACCTATTATAGAAAATTATAAGTTTTAAGAGAGATTTTTGTTTTTTTAAAGAATCTGAGAGAACTTCCAATAAAAAATATCTGAGTGCAAGGACTGTTGGCTTCATGAAGAAGTAACCTTTAAACACCAAATCTAATAAACCAATATCTAGCCACGAAAAAATCCCCACCGATATTTCTGAGTCGAACTCGCCGTTTCAAATGCCACCACTGATTTCTTCCTTCCCTAATTTTTCCTGAAGGTTTCAATCGAGCTTTTTTGTTGTTGTTATTGTAATTATTTTGTTTTGTTTTGATTTCGACTCTATAGGACATTCGTCTCCACTAACCTTTCCTTCTCTTTCCTGTACTCTTTGGTGAAGAGTTAGAGAGAAACTGTTTTATTTTTTTCAGCACGAAAGAACGGAAAAGAGAGATAGAACAAAAACTGCTGAATGAGTGTGATTTGTTTTGGAATTGGAGCTTATTGGAAGTTTATGAATGGACTATTAATTTGTGGGAGGGCTAAGTTAGGGAGGAGAGAAGTAGGGGATTTGTAGTATATATTTTTTTGTTTTGTTAAATTCAACTTTTTTTTTTACCGCATACATTTTCTATCATCTTTCTTCATAACTATTTGTCACGTGTTTCTGATTAGCTTATAAACATAATTTATTAAGACGCGAAAAACAAAGAAGGAATGAAAATGTGAGCAATGTGACACTTTATTTTGGATCATTAGGGAAAATACTGTAAGAAATTAACTAAATACGTTGTTCTAAATGTGTTTCTTTTATTAATATACAAACACTTGTATAAATGTATATATTAAATATAAAAACACATTTTAATTTCGTTTAAATTGGCTACTAATAGGCTATTTAATTTCTATTAGAGCTTAACTTAGGCCTAATACTAAAATAATTGCCAAACATTTTAAGTAACTGATTGCATGCCTTAACTAATATGGCTTTTATAATATTAAGATTTTCTAGAATAAAAAGGTACACAGCCGGTAGGATGTACTGAAGATAATTTTGATACTCTCCACTATTCTTCCGCGCAGATACGCGTGTGTGAACACTTTCTCTAAATTCACACCTACTCATTGATAACCTAGTACCTATAAGATGACTCATATAAAAAATAATTAAGTTCGAAAACACATAAATTAATATTTTAGTCCCTTTATAAAAATCAATATTGGCCAATCTCAAAGTTTTATTTTTAGGATCTACTGATTTGAACTCCATTCTATTTGTCAATACAATATCATAATATTTTATGCTTTACAATAAGTGAAATTAAAAACACAAATATTATAGTAAAATGAATGGTGTGTATTAATATACAGAAACAATAGAATAATTTACAGATAAAATCGTTTTTGATTTATTTTTTTACTTTATTAGCATTTTAAATCGAATTTTGACTATTTCCTCTTTTTAGTGTTGACGACAAATTTAGTGTTTTATAACAGTTGTGTTTTTTAAATATATTTACTTTTAAACATCAAGAGTTTTAACAGTACCAAAATGTATTCTAGAATTAAAACAATATCAAAGTTAAAAAAAAATATATCTATATATTTAATTTAATATTAGGCCTAGCTAAATTATATTAAACACTCCATAATCTATTATTTGGAAATAGGATAGTCAAATTAGGATTTTATTTAAATTACCTAATATTCTTACATAAAATGCTGCTTCATTAGTGTCCAAAACACAAAATTAATTCAAACGTTTCAGAAATGTTAAAAAAAAAAGATAATGATAGTAAGTTTTCAAGGATTGGTTACATTAGTCATCCTTATATTATTTTTATTCTCTCATATCTAATAATCCTTTAATGTTGAAAAATATGACTATAATGTGTGGGCTTTCAGGGTTTGGGGGGGTAGAGAGGTGAGCTTCATAAAATGTTTGGCATTGCTTTCCGTAGGGGTTCGAAAATTGTATGACTAGAAGTGGGGAGGTGGGGGATATGTATATTCCACTGTGAAAAATACATTATTTTTTTTTGATGAATAGTCTCCCTCCCTATACTTCATACCCTTTTTTCACCTCCTTAAAAATATGGGGGTGGATATCTAATCGTTTTAGTGAGCTCAAATCCAAACAGGTTTTGTCCAGGTACAAAAAAGAGTTAGAAAAAAAAATCTGTTAACACATTTGTTTTGTTCTTTACTTGCATACAGGATTTTTGGAATAAAAAAATAAGAAAATAATTTATTACCAATTAAAGTGTCGAATGGGTAAAAGTTTTATCATTTAATAAAAGTAACTGAATATATTTCTTTATTTTGATATCTATTCCTCCACACGCATATATATAGGTTTATATGTGTTGACCTATAATTACTTATCTATATATTTTAGATTTGTTTCTCCCCATGTATAAATATAGGACCACATATTTTTTCTGTATCCATACCTTCTCATAAATCTATATATTATGTTCACATATATGAATAGGAATAAATACAGAAAGTCATATATATAATATATATATATTATATATATATAATTATATGAATATGAATAAATAAAGAAAAAATACATAGGCCTATATATACACCCATATCTATATATATTTATTTATACATATGCATATATGACTGTGTATAGGGCCTATATATATTTTTTTTGTAAATTCCTTTCCTTGGTCATATTCAGAAACAAGAGGCGCAGTGGTAGTCCACGCCTTAATCCACAAAATTTTCCTTAACCAATACGCCTGCTCCTGTAGGACAAAGTGATTTATGGCAAATATTATAATAATATAATTTGGTTGAGGTCTATCTTCATTCCTAGTATCCACTTCCACAACAGATTCACGCAATGAAAAAAAAAATATATATTTAACCACATAAAAATTGCCTCTTTTTTTTTTAAGCTCTTGGCTAGCGCGAAACGCTTTCAGTTTATGATGCCTTGGGCACCGTAATGATTTATCAACAACTGTCCTCCACGCTACCCTCCTCTATCCCCCCACATTTGTTGGTCATCTTGTGACTCTCTTTTCACTGCCTCCCCCTAACCTTCCACTACGTAGATCCACCTATATACCCCTTATTTTTATCTCCCCTTAACTCCCACATCTAATTTTATATTACTGTTTTGTGATACATTCACAGCTTGTAATGACACACTTTTTACCTTATAAGCAAGATAAAGTTAGAAAACCGAGACAAAAAGTAGGCCTAAATAATTATTATGTGGCTTATAATCAGTTCTATTTCCTGTCAGCAAAGATTTACTCCCTGTTTTTATATTCTTGTGACTCGTCTGATCTTTATGGAATTCTTGATGGACGTTACCTTAAAGTAAAGTATTGTTATTGGTAGTAATATTACCAATAAAACTCGTCTTCTTCAAATCTTTGGCCCTACTTAGTTATTTTTTTGAGCTATAAGATCTCAAAAACGGTGCTTAGAAAATATAGGGGCCCTAAGGAGGCCACGAGGGTATTTACAAAAATGAAAAACCAGAAAGACGCACAAAAAGGAAGTAAAGTTGTCTTCAATTTATTTTTTTCGCAACACGTAAAAAACCCCTTCTTACTCACTCCCTACCTCTCATTACCACAGCAACTTTCTACAACGTCCTTTAAAGTTATCATCCCCCCTCTCTTTCTCTTTCTTTCTCTCTTTCTCCCTCTCTCTTCCTCTCTCTCTCGTTTTAACCACAAGGAGGTGTGTCTTCGTTCTGTGGTGGTTTTATTTTTTAGCTCATCCCTTTCCTCTCACCATGCAATTCATTCCAAAAAAGGGGGTGGTGCTTTTGAAAAAAACATTTAGGGTGGTTTCCTTTTTTTCAAGGTTAGGTCATGCCCCTTATAAGCCCCGCCTACATACCTACCCCCTTTTAGAATTACAATTTAAAAAACACTTCAACCCCTTCCTTCCTTCCTCCCTCCTTCCTTCGTGTTTTTTTTTTCTTGTTGCGAAAAGTGTAAGTCATTGAGACTTCTTTTATTTTTACATGCAAGGGGTTAAGCTACGCGAGAGGGATGTATTTTAAGGGATGATAGAGAAGGAAGGGGAGAGTTTGTTTATTATCTAGAAAACTCTAATGGCTTCCACCCGGGCTCGTCTGTGTGTGTGCGTGTGTGGAAATTAGCAGTGAAAAAGATCATGGACGCTTCAACTGACGCCTGCGCAGAAGTGAATCTGATCCTGGCAGAAACCCCACCCACCATTTCTTTTATTTTTAACCAAGCGTTGGTTTCAATCCCTCAGTTAAACCACACCCCTTTTACAAAAATTCTTTCCTGGTTTTTATATTCTCCCCCAAACCCCCTTTAAAGAGAGTCCACGTGTTTTTTCGGCCATGCTTGTCGTTGCTATTAAAGCTAGGGTTTCAGAAGAAGGGGGGGTTGACGGGGTAATTGTAGAGGGTTGCAAATTAAATTCAGCGAAGAGGGTAGTAGGAAACAGAAGGCTTGGAAGGAGTGAGAGGGAGCGTGAAAAAACATGGCGGTTGTAAAAATACAGTCCCTCCCAGGCGACGCCCAGCGTCGGTGGGCGGGGCTTAACTCATCGCGGTTGTGTTTCTTTTGCGTTTTTGTTTTTAAGAGTCTGCGAACGTCCCTCTTTCTCTATTCCTCTTAAGAAGAAGGTTTTGGATTGTGGAGAGTTGGAGGGGAAAGGCGTAAATTAGGGTAATGTGAGAAGTGAGAGGCGAGAGAACTTTTTCTAAACAAAACTGTACCTTATGAATACACTTTCTGTCTCTTTTTGTCTTGTTTTTTTGGGGGTGCAGGGGAAGCGGGGTTGAAGAGATGGTTTCGTATAACCCCGTACAGCCCTCTACATAGCGTCAGGGAGACCTTTGCCTGAATATCCGGTGCAACGGTGGGAAAAAAAGAAAAATAGATAGGAATTAAATTTAGATTTGGGTACACATTGTTGTATTATGCCAGCTCTCGTTCACAAGGGTTGTACCAGCCAGGGTGGGGGTTGGAATTGACATACCCGTGGCTATTCCGTTCTGAAAAATATTAATGTCTATTCTCTCATTCCAACTGTTTTCATGTTTTTGTGTGTTTTTTAAACCTAGAACCTACGTGATACTACGAAGAAAGATCATATATACTTTTTTTTTATCCATAGGTCTAATTTTTTTGGTACCTATTATTTCTGAAAATCACTGATTGATATATAGCTTACTGTTGTTTTTTTTTGCCGTCAAATTAAACTTCACGAGTCTTTTTACTGCAAATATTTTTTTTTATTTAATTCAAACCACCTCTATCTCCACTTCACGTTTTTTATATTGATGCCTATGGGGATTAATTTCATTTAATTTGGTAACAATGAATATCAGGATTATTTTCATAAATTTGTGGTTTTTTTGGTGTCAATAAATAGAACTACATGTGTTTGATTAGGTGATAGCTGGGGAATAATTTGAAATATTGGTTAATAGTTGTTTATAATATGAGATCTTCCAAAGTTAAATAATCAGTTAACTAAATAAGCATAAACCGATGGGTAAATTTTACATGGCATTATTTTAAAAATTAAGTTTGAATTAGAAAGGTTAAAGAAACAATAATAAAATATTATTATATTTCTTGTGAGGTATATATTTTAAAAATAAGTTTTAGTAATCAATGTAATATTAAATTATAAATTGTGTTGCCTAGTTACTAGTAAATATTAATATTATTGGCGTTCTCTATGTTGAGAAGTGGGAATTTAGTATATTGTAGTATTAATTCTATGTGAGCTAGAACTTTAATGCTTCAGAGTAGGGCTTAGTGATAATTATACATTTAAGTAGGCCTATTATTATATTATATAATATTAAATAT
Organism: Timema bartmani; assembly: GCA_902151455.1. Taxonomy (NCBI): domain Eukaryota; kingdom Metazoa; phylum Arthropoda; class Insecta; order Phasmatodea; family Timematidae; genus Timema; species Timema bartmani. The sequence continues at coordinate 248,313 of CABFWB010000276.1, forward strand.
TATTCTTTATTTAATATATAGCCTATATTTCTAAATTACAAACCATTCGTCTTTAACTTAATTTTACAATATCAATTATTTGTTGAATCATACTTTAAATTTATTATATATTTATATATATAATTATTATAATATTGATTATTGAAATTAGAATTTTAATGCTTCAGAATAGGGCTTGGTGATAATTATATATTTAAGTAGGCCTATTATTATATAGTATAATATAATATAATATAATATAATATAATATAATATAATAAATAATAATATTTACATTATATAATATTAAATATTATTCTTTATTTAATATATAGGCCTAAATTTCTAAATTACAAACCATCCGTCTTTTCCTTAATTTTACAATATCAATTATTGGTTGAATTATACTTTAAATTTAATATATATATATATAATTACTATTATATTGATTATTGAAATTATTTATCTTATTTAAAATTGTCCTAAGACTGTATACTATATCATTAAAAATGATCACGTTTGATGAAATATCATAACCAAGCTTATAGTTAAATATCTATTTGGCTAGGTACTTTTTATGGTACAAGATTGCGAAAATAATTTTAATTTCAACGTTTACTTTTCAACGATTATTTTTCAAAGTTTTCCATTCAATCGTAGTTCTTTATTTAAAGAAAAACTATTTATTAGCTTGATCATCATTTTTGTGGCAGGAAAATCATTATTCCCAATCTAATCACGCAGTGTCTGGGATGAATAGACTATATATTTGATTGAATCAATCTTAGCAAACAACACACAGTGTATATATTTACACGCTTATTATGTATTGTATCATTTTATTTTTAAATTTTAATTTGGCTTTATTTAATGTGGATATATTATAGTCTTATATTACATTATCCTATACATTTGTAACCTATTTATATTGATAATATATTTTATTTCTAAATAATGGGAGCATACAAATTAAGGTTTTTAATTTTAACAGTTAATTTCGTATATATAAAGACTAACTTAATCTACTAGCCATAACAAAGCTAATTTTCAACAATTAATATATAATGAAGAACACCTAGATTTTGTCAGAGTTTTAAAAATAATTATATAAATAATAATAAATTATACATATAATGGTGTATCTTAATAAAACATATTGAACTAATATAGAATATTATTGTTTGGTAATTTATACTGTATAGAGCTCATTTGACTACATTTTTATTTGTTTTAGGCCTACTCTTATTAAATTTAGTACAGGAACTATAACAGTATATTTTTGAAGATCATTAATTATACTATGAGTATAGGCCTAATTATAAATAATTTATATATGGATTACAAATTATTCTTTTTCATTCAAATAAATAATCTTAATACTATTCCTGAACATTAATATATAAAATACATAGCAAATGCTACCATTAAAAAATATTGAATATTAGCCACCTATACAGATTTAATATTATCAAATTATTCTAAACTGTAGAGTAGGCGTATTCTTTTTTATATAATTCAAAAAAGTTATTTGATAAACTATTACATTATTTTTTCATGAACTTATTTTAACTTAATACCATTTGAAGTTAACATATTGAAAAAATTGACCTCTTAGTTAATAATTTAATAAAAAGGACATAACGTTTTATCAATTAGCATTAATTTATTCTTATTTCTAAAGAGGTTGGTTTGGTAGTTTTCAATAATACCTCGATGATTAAGAACAATTAAACATAAAAATCAAATAGCTTATGACACAAATATTCTTTAGCTCTCACATACGTTTAAACACCTATTATTTTATTGTAGTTACATAATATATCAGAGTATTCTAATAAGTATTATATTATTCATAATAGTTTGGATTCTTAAATTAAATAACTTTATAATAAGATATATTTATTTAATCCCTCAATTTTATTTTGATTGTCAAAATATTTTTCATTCTAAAATTTATAAATAATCTAATTTTAATAAAAAAATACCTAGAGCGTAACATTTTAACAGTCCATCGCTAAGTTAAAAAAGCCTTTGTAATAATTATTTCTAAACTGGATATTTATAGTATCATTAGCTTGTTAGATGTAAAGTATCCAATATTTACCTAGTAATGTCTTAGCTCGTAGAATTATTTAGAAATATAATCTTCAATCTAAATCTGTATTTTAGTTTGGTTTCATCGTGGAGTTTTATTATCTATTCGGGTTGTACACATTTTTGATAAATAATCTAATGAGTTAGGAATGAGGAACGAAGTATTTAGGGAGTAATCTCCCCGAATTTGCGAGGAAAGTGAGTAGGAAACTATTAAGGGAAAGCCACCCTCAGTAGAAAAAATCTGGGATTTGAACCCCAATCTCACCGTATTCCACAGGCAAGTCTATCACGGGAGTGACGCCTTTGACTATTCGGCCCATGAAGCGGATTATTTGAAATTAAGTTATTTAAAAAAAACTATAATAATTCTAATCGAATAATTCAAATAGAGGTTTATTTAACTAAGATACAAAAATATCTGTAAATCACAATAATTATAATAAGTAAATGAAAGGGGGTGAACTTTTTCCCCAAAATAGAACTTTACTCTATCTCTACCAAAAACTATAAAATAATCAACCTGAAACCTGCAACTAATAATTTCAAAGGACTCACGTCCATAAGAGCAATTACCTCAGAGGCCGATCTTAAAAAGAATTTGATAAAGACTTTCATATTATGTAAAGTCCACAATGCATATTGATTTGATTTACATACATCATAACTACTAGTTTTAAGAATGAAGTGTACCCAAGATAATCATGCCATCCATTTTGATGTAAAACTTTCAGACACGAGTCAAGGAGGATCATCCTCAAATGGGACCCTATACAACAACCTTACCTAAACTAACGATGAAAAAGGGTTACTTTTAAAGGCTCTCATCTCTTTGTGTTTGATAATGGGATTGATTCAAGTCACCACAAAAAAATCTAGTTAAAAAAAAAGGTCAGGACACAACCCAAAGCCATCATATACAACGGGACCTCTGCCCCTTAACGTCATAATAAAGATACAGGCCTAAGCTCTAAGTTTTTAGGTATAATATTATCATTAATGTCTACGTCTGTCGAGAGCCCAATTTATGATATTATCTTTGAGTTATAATTGGTATTCTTAAATGAATAAATGGAAGATGATATTTTGTTCGTATCAAGATTGTAGCCATCATAAAAGATCATCTTGTCAGTTGAGTTTTTGGCTACGTAGAAGAGGGATGTTTAGTCCTTGAAAACGGGCTCAGTCTCTTGTTGAGGCTCATCGTGATGGGGTGAAACCACTAACAAAAAGGTCCCGTTGGAATAAAAGAGCCCCATACTTGTTACACGTGGCAATTTGTTTGGGACCGTCTCTCATTTTGGGAGCATGCCGGCACGAGGCCAAAACGAGATGGTCCTGTTTGGAGATGAGATATCTTTCTGGTGGTTACTGCTTTTGATGAATCGGTGGCTACGGATTATATTGACTTTCCTATTGAACCATAAGACTAGTCATTTAAAAAGTTATTTAATCTATTTGAAAGATGTAAGAGTGCATTATTCTTGAATGAACAGTTCTGGTAGCATTTATTCAGATGGCATCCCAACAACTCTCCAAATGTTTAAAGAAACATTATAATGGCTTTCTCAAGTTTGTAAATATTTCCAATATGACCATGTGTATCAGCTGAAAACACGTTTTCAAGTTACATATTATGACTACGTACTATTCAACAGTTCCATAATGCCTGTTAAGGTTGTTTATGGCTATATTGTGACAAGTAAACATTTTTTACCCCAATAGCTGTGTGATAGAGAATATTTTTAACATTATTTTATAAGTGTAGAGTCCATAAAATAATTTTTAACTGTTATTAAAAGGGCATAGAACATATAATACTCTCATTTTCATACAACCACATTTGTATTGGGAGAGTTTTCAAAATTTAATTCACAGATATGGTAAATAGCTCGCAATGTGGTTAAAGCTAAAGATTCATATGCTATCACTACTTATGACTTATAATTATTTAGAATACTCTCAAAATGCTACGTTAATTTTAGGGAATGATTGTATTATATTTTTTAAACGAATACAGTTATAATATTTAAAATTTTTGAGTATCTTTGGTGTAAGGAGACGCTTAAATACAAACATGTAATGTTGAAATTAATTGGAAATTTATAACAGAATTTCTGGATTGAAGAACCGGAAATTAAAGGGTCTAGGTACGGTTCCTTTTACAAATATTTACTTACTGGGACTTCCTGAATGTACTGATTCCTAATGACTCCTCATATTTTTGATAGTGAAGATTCCTAAACCTATATCATTGACAAATCAGTACCTATTACTAATACATAATAGTTATATCTACGGTACGTAGAGACACAATCATGTTTAGCTATAAATAGAAGTGATTTTATTTCAACTCTTGTCGTGGGGAATTATTAAATTTATGTATTTACCTATCAATGTGTTTTCTTGTAGAGGAGCCCAAAGGGGATTGTTTATTAGGAGGTTTCATGCGATTGAAATAATCTGATGACTACCTTATCAAATAGTTTCTGAAGTAAATCAAATGTAGGCCTACTTAAAACACTATTATCAATATTATTTTTTCTTTTCACATTACCATTATTTTATAAACTGCTTATGTCCAACAAATACCTATGGTCTTGCATTTTTAACTTTTTATAGTAGTACTATTCACACTTTGATATATTTACTAAGTAAGCCATGTAACTATTTTCTAGTGAATTATTTAGCAATATATTTCTCTAAAATAATATGGAAAATTGGTTCAAAGCCGTTTGTGAATAATGTTTTTTAAATTTCAAAATAGCTTTTCACAAACTGGTGTTATCTATTTTATAGTTAGGTTTGCTATAGAGAATATATAGCCTAAATAAATAAAATGTTAATAAAATTAAAAATAATGTTTGACCTTAGATCGCTAGACTTTTTTTTTAAATCCATACAAACAAGTTAAAATGTTGTAATCCTCTTTCCAAAATTCATCGAGTTACCTCCTATTTCCAAAGATCTATGATTTTATGATCATTTATATTGAGTGTATGTTCAAGCTAAATATTCATCCCAATTATAATATGTAAAAATACTGTGCTGGATTAGAAATGTGTTTCGCTTGAGTTCCAAAGAGATTAATCTATTCAAACAGATAGTATTAAATTCAAGATAATCGATTCCTTGGTTATATGAAAAATTGAATGGCAATTGGTGAAATTTTAATTCAAATAAGTCTAGCCACTGGGCTATCCTCTTTAAAAAAGATGGAAATTTCACAATTTTTCTAAATTCAAGTACAATAAAGCTTTAATCACTATGGTTTAGTTCCTGTAAATTTGGCTAATTTCTAATCAAGTATAACAAAGAATTGAACAAACATAATTTTGTAAAATAAAGTTTACAATCTCATAATATGTCTATATTCAAGAGAGTTGAAACTTTGACTACAATGGATATATAATTGGAATTTTGAGATATTAAAGTCCAACTAAAGCAAGGCACAAAACAAGTTCATTATTTATTGAAATAATGTCTCCAATTTTACAAAATGCTTATATTAAAGTTAATTTCCCATTTAGTACTACAATATGAGTTTCTGGGTATTTAGATATAAGTAAAACTAGATAATAGATCAATATATTTTGAAACTAAAATTTCTAATTTTTCAACAAGACTATATTATATTCAAGTGAATTGCCTCTTTGACTTTTGAGTGAAATGAATAGATTTTTTTTAAATTACTGGGGATTTAAATTACGATAAATATAGGTATTGGAGAAAATTATTCTTAAATGTAGTTCTGATATATATTCAGTTATATTATATTAAAATATTTTTCGTAACTACTTTATTTTTTGAGCTATTTAACGTGAACTTTCTTAATAGATTGATTATATCAGCACACGACCTATAAACTAACCTAAATCTAGAATAAACACAACACATATCTCCAAGCCATTGATTGATTAATGTGTAAGATTAGACACAACTTTTATCAATAATTTTTTTTCACAATGCCAGGAACTGAACCCAGGACCCTTAGCTAAGAATACAGACGCAATACTGACTGAGATAAGGTGTTGAACTCATAACTTCTTACGGAGTAATTAGGAAAATTTATTTGATAAGGATAAATCTAAATATAATTTACGTAGTCAGTGACTGTATATATCCAGGCATAGCATGGCTTTATATATCATAGCAAAAATTAATGTAGACAGTATTAAATAATATTATAGGCCTTGGATTTGCACAAAAATCACAAAATGTTTACATTATCACCGGTCTTTATTACATTTTGATTTTAATAGGAAGCCCTTTATTTTAAATCTGGAAGCTCATGTTGACATAATTGCGGGAAAAAATTATGACAAATATATTCACATTTATAATCCATTTAATTATTAAGATAAAGATAAACCATGCAGAAATCCATAAGTAATTATTATTATTGAAAGCTTTGATGCATTTCTAGACAAACTTTTTAATTGATTAATTATGTAAGACATTTCTATAATGATAAATTTTATTGGTGGTTTGAAAAGGGTTTTCTATAAAAAAAAACAGGGTTTCAAAACATTTGATTTGTACAGTAAAAACAAACAAGTTGACTTTGGGGAATTTTTGCCTTGGGTGTGGTAATCAGTATAAATAAATCTTTACTTAAACAGAAATTTAAATTGATATAGGTTTATTTAGATCCATCCGAATACTTTTACAAACTACATTACCTATCTCAACTAGATGGACAGATTTATCCTACCTATAGGCATATATTTGTCTACATAGAATATGTATGTTAAAATAACATAAACTCAAACTAGATATAGGAGTTTGTTTATCTATACATGCATCAGATAGATAAATATTCCTTCTTCATAGTGAAAACTATTTAGTTTTTGAAAACTCTAGTTATTTAGTTATGCACATTTATAGTACTTAACAAAGTTATTTCAGATTGGATCAATGTGTTGTTCTTTCAACCAATAAACGTTACTCTTGAGTTGTAATAAAAATAGAAATAAAGATATTGCATCTAGATTACAAAAATTGTGCTATCTCTGATGATCGAAATTGTCAAGTTCATAATTTAAGCCATGGTGAGTAAAATATTATTTTACAAATAGTTGACCATTTATATTTTTGATAATAGCAAAATAAAAACTACAGTTAATTTGCTTTTAAGTTATTCTATTTTATAAAACAACATACACCGCAATTATTTCCATCATAGTCAAAAAAAAGTCCCTAAAATGATCGGGTTGGGTTTTTAAATGTTTCACCACTTCATAAGAATAAAACTCTTTTGTATTTTAAATTAGATTATAGTAGGGTTTAGGTATTTTATTTTACCAAGAATTAATATAAATAATTATCTGGACAGTTTCCTTGATAAAAAATAGACCCATTATTTAGAAAAAAAAAATTGTTACTAGTTTAACATTTAAATTAAATTAGATTATATTTTAAAGTATTAAAGATGAATCCAATTCTTAATGAATTATTTTATTTAAAAAAGGTATTCTTGAATAACTGATGAATGAAGGAATTAAATGGATGGTGGTTATTAGGCTAAATGTTTCTGTTTATTAATATAGCAGGACCATCTATTTATTAATTTTAAGCAATTATACTAGTCACAATATACCATCCTTGGATAATATTGGATAATAACGATATAGGATCAATCTAAATAACGTTAAATATTTTTTTTAGTGTATATAATTTACGAGTATATAGTTTTACCCAGTTTTTCAAACAATCCAAGTAATGTTTGTAAAATACTAGATGGAGGTTCGATTATCAGCAGGATGTACTGGGGCTTGTATTCATTGTTTTCTATAACTGTGTTCTCAACATCCTCTTTGCAATATAATGAGGGTCCATTTACTTTAAAAAATACCTTTTTCATTTGTATCCATTATATTAGGCCTTTGTCTTTAGTAATATTTATGATGTTGAATTTAGTAGCCCAATTAATATATTTAATATGTTCTACTTATTTTTATATTATTATGTTTCAGATGGACTAAGATGATCTTCATTGAATTCTGAAGATGGAGATCTGTTTACTTAAAGAAGAAATAAGACTCTCGTTGAAATGGAAGCCAGTACGAGAGAAGGAACCGTGGGACGGCGGACCTTGAGCCCTCAGCTGCCGATAGCATTCCAGTTGGTTTACCCTCCAGGTAGTTAGACATTTTCTAATACGTATATAACTAATATAGGAAGAAACCATTTACTGAATTAATTTAGTCCTTATTCCAGTGATGGTTTACGCTCATTTATTAAACACAGGATTTTATCAAACGTAACCTAAAATAGTAACAATTAAAACCCAATATAAATTCCAATAAGAATACCCCTTCGTTAACACGATGTATCTACAAGCCAAAACTTAAATTTAAGTGAGCACCGACTGTATCCCAATTAGAGTAATTTCAACCATTATATGTTCAGAATTAACAGTTAGACCACGGTGAGGAGGTGCCTAATTGTGTTTTCAATGTGGTATATTTCTCAAGAGTGGTGATGTATTTACATCGGGAAGGATATACGTAATACGATGCATGAATGTATTAAATAATCTATGAGATAGTTTAACAATATTAATTTGATTCATAGAAATCGTGAATTTTAAAATACATAATAGGTATACAAAATACATAATCACGCTGATGCCTTAGGGGGTAGTAAGAAACTATGCATATAGCTTAAAATACAACTCCGTTCTTAAAGTTGAAAAAGCAGGGGACGCAAGTTAAAGACTGTTTTGCATTTTTATAGCAAAATATATATTTTGTGACAAAATAAATAAAACATTTCTTCAATACAAACATATAGTTTAACTTTCTTCACATGTTGATATCAACCATTCTTGAATATCTGTCATGAATATAGTGGCATTAGATGATAGACTTTTTAAATGAAAAGAAAAAGTTGTCATTAAATTCCAGGACAACCTTTACATATATTCAACAACTTTTGATATTTCCATGCGAATAAAATTAAACTATATATTTACAATAAAGCAATATTTTATTCACCTTGACTAAAAATGTTTTGATATAAAAACTGCAAAAACACTGACATTTTCTCATTCTTCCTAAATCCTTAGCTTAATTCATCGTTAAATAATTTCTCCACACTTCCCTATCCTTGCATACTTCCTCGCTACAACAACATCCAAACACAGGATCATACATGAGCTTTTATTCTTAAAATGCATAATGTTTCTCTTTTAAAAATATTGTATTTTCATTATTAGCATAAGCTAAATAATTATCTGATTTCTAATTATTTATTTAATTTTCGAAACTCCCTGAAAGGCTCCATTCACTTAGCTAAATATAAATTCGATTTATTTATTTATTAAAATTAAATATAAAACTTCATACGTGGTTTGAAAACATATATTTTTAGACAAAAACTTTTAAAAAATTAAACAGTTTCATTTATTATTAGAATTAAATACATACATACTAACGAATCACATCAAAATCATATTAATAATAGTAAGATACAGATCACTGAAGTCTAAATAATATATTGTAGCTTGTAAAATAATTAAAATAAATTTATTTAATACATGATGACAACATCAATGTACACGTGGACAGAACTTCATGCGTGTACTGTCTTGCTTACTAGTGACAGGAAGTTTGGAGTTTGAATCCCATTTCGATGTGATGATATTTTTTAATGCTTGGTAAATTTTCTTCAAAAAAATGTGGGAAAATTTCCTTTCAATTCTAAATCACTCATCTTTACCTTGCTGGTGAATATAATTATTGTAATTAAATGAAGATAGCCTGGATGTGTGCTAAGACGTGATATAAATATATATATTTCACGATAACTATATGAAACTGCCATTTGGATAAATTAGTACATATTCAATTAATTCAAGGCCACTATCTAGATATAAAACAAATCTAATTCAATACTAGTAGTAAAAGTAGATGTAGGCCTATTTTTATAGTATTTTGTGAAAACATAAAAATATATATTACATAACAAGAAATCAGTTTTGATACGAACCTAAACAAGTTATGGAATATTTTTATACAGGAAAGATTTGGAGAGAAATCAAGAATATTTTAAAAAAGTTAGTAAAATTTCTAAATACTTTTTTATTGATTTATTAATAAACTGTATGTTATTTTTTATAGTGTAAGTGTTGGCAATATCTCGTAGTAATACTATGTTGAGAAAAGTGGGAGAATGTTAGTACCTAATGATTAAATCGAAAATTTCTAAAAATACAAATACATACCAATACAGTCATTATAATTCATTCTCTCCCACAATTTACTGTATATCTACTAATATGTGCAAGCCTGGATGAATAAATGGTAAGATACAATTGATCAAACTTACACACATTAGGTATTATGGCTTCAAAGAAAATCTTCAAAAATATACTTTGAGTAAACTGCCTATTAGTATGTTCTCTTCATTATAGAAACAAATCATCTTGTTATTCGCAACAATCACTCTTAATATATAAATTTCAAACCAAACTGTTTTTATATTTTTCGCAAAATTCTATTTTTCAAAAACAAATTATTCTTTAAGCTATTATAATATATACTATTTGTGATTTGTAAAAGTTAAAACATATTCCTATTTATTACGAAAATATATTTTTAGATTCCCAATCTAGATTCAATCTTGAAGGTCAATTTCCAAAAAATTAGATTTACAATAATTTGTTGCAGCCTTAAATCAACTCATTTTAAATAAGAATACATTATTATTGATATTTAAGATCGTCCCTATATACCAATTTTTATCTAAATCATTAAAGTATTTTTTTAAATAAAATTATACACAAACTAGCAATTAGTTAACCAATATTAATTGATTTGAAAAAGTCACAAAACCATTTATGATACAAAACACTTAACAAATACCCGTTTATAACCAAATCTAATTTTTTTAAATATATTTAAAAAAAAGTCATCAGTAAACTACTAATAGCAGAATTTTCCATAAATAAATAAACAGATTTATTTGTCATTTTATTATCAAATACTCTTCAGATATACTTATTAATCAAAATCGTTATAGCCATTTTCAAAATAATTTCAATTTATAAAAATCACTCATTAGCAAAAAAAAGTATAGAATTTTTTCCTAAAACTAAGTATTCCGTAATTTTAGTCAAGACAAACACTCCCAAGATACTCATTTGGAACCAAATCACCATTGCTATTTGTAAAATATTTAAATTTAAAAAAAATTAGTCATCAGTAAACAACACTTCAACAAATTTTTGTCTGTAAACCAATTAAATAGTGCTATTTATCATATCAAACTAATCCTTTATATGCATTTTATACCAAATCATTTGAACCATTCTCAAGAAATTTGAATTAAAAAAACTTATCAATTTGAACAAAATCCATACAAACATTTCGGATCCATGGCCTTGGACTGTTGACCATATATAAAGACAGAAATTTTTTTCACTTTCATCATAATTTTTCTTGATATGAGAAAGTAAAAATATACACGATGAATGTTTTCCTTGTAAGGTCTAAGGCTTTGGTTTCAGCCTTTTTTCTTTTGAATGACTCCTCAGCTGTAAACCATTATATCAATTAAACAAAGATTTAATGTTATTAATTTTCTCTCCAGTCTAACAAGTGTCATTAAATTAGCAAATAATTATCTTATAAGAGAAGTCTACTACTTAATTAAAATCTTCTCAAAGCAAAATTAGTCTTACATTCTAAATATAACACCAAAACAAAACTACCCAGATAACATTTCATTAAAACGTTTATAAATCCCACAGGTCACTTATATAAAATGTATTTTCAGCTTAGGCATATAAATAGAAATAGGTCTTGCTAGAAAGTAGAAAACATACATTTGAATGAAAATACACAAGACATTTGTCTGACGATAACTGATGATTATTCTAAGGTTGTGTCAATATATATTTTTACATGATGTTCAAAATAAAGCTTGTGATAGGAAAATCTTGCATGAATAAATTATTTTCAAGTAGTCCCAATAAATAAGTAGCATACAACAAGTTGAAAATCACTGCTATAAGATGTTACTCTAACAAATAGACTATATTGGTGATAATAGAGAGATTGGGTATTGAATCCTTCTTAGGTAAGCTGAGGTTGTTTTTAACTAAATTGTTTCTTACGCTCTATGCATGCAAATATTTATACGTTTCCTCTAAATTCTTGTGTATTCATCCCTATTATATTATAAAAAATATGAGGATAGACCGAATGACCTAATTAATTAGGGATAAAGGAAAATAAAGAAAGTTAATATAAGAATTTTTCCAAATGGGCCTTATAATAATTTGAACATGTTTTTAAGACCGACCAAATTTACAAATTGTGTTTTTTTAAGAAATTTTGTATTGAAAATGAAATGCTTTGCTATCTTATACTTCTCTGTAAAATATGTATTGTTAAAGGAACTTAAAGGATAATTAAGCATATCATTCCTAAGACATTTTTGAGGTTATATAAAGTTAAAATTAGTATAAACATGAACAGTTGCATTCGAATCATAAATGGATGTTTTTCAAATTTTATTTACATTCGTGGTTATTCCAGATATTCTCTAAATTAATGCAAGAGCAATTTCTCATAACTATTATTTAAAGAGTTTCCTCTTAAATTTAATAATGCTTGAGCTAAAAGAAAAGTTTCTTTTTAAAATAATAGTAATAGTTTTAATTCATACTGAAAATATTATGTATAATTAACATACCAGCTGTTAATAAACGTGTTGAAAGTAAATATTTAAAAAAATATAATTAATTTTTTAAATCATGACGAAAATATTAAACCATGCTAATATGGAAATTACTAAACATTGTGTTGAGCCTGTTTTTAATTTTAAAAATTAAAAAGATTTAATTTTCGTTTTCCAAATAATGATTAAAATATCATGTTAGTGAACATAGCCGTTAATACCTAATGTAAAACGAAAAGATTTTTTTAAAGTTTCATTTTTCTAAATAATACTGACACAATTTTAATTGATTTATATGTTAATAATTCTTAAGATTGAAGCTAATATCAAACAAACATAAGGCCTATGTTTACCAAATCACGATTAAAATTTTATGTTAATTTAAGCTGAGCAGTTTTTAAAACTTTTGTGGAAAATAATATTTTGTGTTTTTAAAACACCATAATTTTCCTATATTAAAGAAAATATTATGTTAATTATACGAATGTTTACGTAAGTAAAAAATAATTTTAGTAATTCAATAAAAATAATTTTGATATAAATAGGTTAGTTTTTATTAATGAATTCATTATAATATAGTATATAATTTAATCAAATATTTCCATATATGTAATTTTTAATAAGCCACCAAGTTGCATTATAATGCCTTAAATAACTGCTAGAACTTGGCCTGTTTCAAAATATGTCTTCTTAAGAAAGAACTTAGTAATAAAGCTATGTTTTAAGAATTTTTATTTTGCACTAATTACCGAAAAATAAATCGTAGTAATCAAAGATTCACGAAACTATGTAAAGGGATCGGTAGAATAGGCCTAATTCTGCGAAACATTCGAAAAAATCTTGCACCTTTATTTTGTTTTTCTTGTTTTATCCTTTTAATTTCAACAAAATATTTTATCGGATACTATAAAAATATGTTTAATTAGTATTTGTGATTATAAATAATTTTAGTGCGTAAAACGTAGTTCACTTATAAAATGTTATATTTATGTAGTAATAAAATATTCTATAAACTAAGGATCCATTTAAATAGGTAACATGTTCGTTTTTTTATAGATGATACTCTAAAATTTGTTTGAGTAATATTTTTAGGTGATTTCTGATACATCTATTATATTAAAAATACCTTTTACCTAATAGGTTTTTGACTCTTTTAACTTTAAAATATATTATGTCCAATTTAATTAAAACTTGAGAAAGATCCCACTATATAAGTATAATTCAAAAATATTATTACAAAATATGTATGGATTTTTCATCAGACAATTATTTACACAAAATTATTATATGTAATTTAAATCGGTAGGTGGGTGCATGGATGCTATTATGACAGGGTTCAATAGATCATAAAATCTTTGGTTAAGTTCTCTAAATATATAATGTAGTTTGTTTACATATTTGTACACAAATATCCAACTGTCACTAATACTAGGTAAGCCATGATATTGATTTGATCAAGCAATACATATTACTTAAGTGAATTTTCGACTGGGTATGACGACTATTTTACTAAATAAATGATTTATTTATAAAAGAATAGTGTTGCTTAACACATAAAAAGTGGTTCAATCTTAGAAGTAAGTAATATTTGTAATTATTATAAAATAGTGACTTTATATAGCTCTGATATCTTTCTCAGCTATAATTACTAAAACTATTATTAATTTAGTTTCTGAAAGGGCCTTAAAAATAATAATGCTAAATATTATTTGGAAATTAGCATTAATATAATGTATAAAAATTGTTTATTAAATAATATTTAAAATAGTGGCTTTCTTATGAAAGAATTGATTACTCTACTAATATATAATATCGTTAGCTTAATGGCACTGTTTATTATTATTAGGAAACCCTGGTGTTAATCGAGGTTGGCAATAATCTTTATTAAATCCAATTAAAATTAATTTAAATGAACTTTTAGACCATTTATTTTTACTTTAAAATATCAGAAATAATTATATTATGCATTAATAACTCTACCAATTTATTAAAAAATAGTATAGCAAATAGTTCAAATTATGGGAATGATTTAAAAGCATTTTATCTCTAAGTTAAAAATATATGTAAACTTTTGTTAATTCTATTAATATGGAAATTATATAAAACATTGCTCTCAATAATATATAGAAAAAAAGAAAAGTTACTGTGGTTATAAAAGTATTAAGATATAATAATGAATATGATAAGAAATATATACTCCTTGAAGAATGTAAACGCTTGATATCATACCAATCAACAAACGAGCATAATATTCTGTGCCATTTGTAAAAATATGTACAAGTTTGTTCATAATTGTCAACGCAAATTTGTATTAGTAAATACATAGTTGTATCTTTACTAAGGATAATTTTAAGGTCTTTTGTGTACTAGCGATGCCTTTGAAGTTAGCATTATTATCTTTACGAATGCTACCTTTTATGTAGCACCACTTCCTACTATGTGTTCAGGCTATACGCTTCTTATTAAATTAGTCCATGGGTCTATCTTATAAGCTACACCATTGTGCAAATATGCTAGGTAAATAATGAGTGAAGCATAAAGTATGTTGTAAATATTTGTATCACTATCCGTTTTGATGTTCACATGGTATAGTATAGCTCTTACAAAATATTTGATCGATGAGAATTAAAGAGGCCAGGTATTAAGTTCCGACTGATTATAAGAATTTATTTTCCTAAATAGTTTTCCAATTTCTCTTCAAGTAACTTCTTATTGTTAATATTAATTAAAACAAAATTGAAAATTATATTTATATCTTTTTAAATTTTCATTTCACACGTTGGTATGATATTTTGTTGGTTTTCTATTCAACGATGTTCTTTCAACCACAAAAATAACTTAATTAACACTGTTCAACTTACTTAATTACTTATTGAGGAGCAACAAGAAAATTTGTCATTGGTTAAAATATATTATTTCATGTTCATACTATATTTAGTCTAACACAGGTAAATAATCTAATCTTCCTAAATATGCAATGTGCCTTAACTTATCAATAGCAAAATATTCTATCTAGCCCTAAATATTTAATGTTTCAATCTACTAGACTAAATTTCTTTGAAATCGGTAGTAGTAAAATATTGTCCAAACTATAAACATTTACTTCTACATATAAATATAAATGTACCTAAAAATGTACGATCACTTAAGTTATTGGCTAAAACACGTGCCCACTTCATTTTTGTCATGGCAATGATATTAAATAAAATAAACTATAGTAATGCCATAGTAGTATAGTAGTTATTAGAAGTATACAAGTATACTTCAATTATTTTATTAACTTTAGCCTATTATAAAATCAAATACCAGCCCTATGTATGTAGAAAATATAAAATAAAATATTGGGTCTAGATATTAATGTTGTGCCAAAAAAAAAACTTTTATTTTGTGGCTTACTTTTAATTTAGTTATCATAAGTATTAATTTAAATATTGAAGTAAATTACTCGATGTTTTTAATATAATAATAATCAATAATGCTAATTATTTAAAACTAAACTAATTGGTGGGCAGTGGGCACTTGGTCTAAAAGTAAAACTAAGTTATTCAGTCTTGCTGATGACGGATAATTCTTCACTCAGATCCCATCTTGATGAATTGTTGTTGGGTTTTTCCCTAAATATATTCCCATTCTCCCTTCAAGCAAATTATGGCAAATTTCTTTATTTTTTTAAACTCTACCGACTTTATTCTTGCTCTACTAACGAACTTAAAATTAATATTGCTCTGATGCTAGTAAGAAAATCCGACTAAAACATATAAATCCAAAAGTAAAATATGAAACTACTAAAGTTTTTTAGTCAATGCTGATCAACTCATATAAATACAAGTAATAATTAGTATAAGAATAAGATATTCACCATTCAACATTGAAGAAAATTTTTGATTTAGATATAAACATTAATAATCTGATAAATTAAGGAATTTGTAATATATTTTTTTTAAATATCCACAGATATTAAAGAGTGATTTAGAGTTTAATATAATATTTAATCTATTAATCAATTTAGAACTGAGTTCTTTGTTACAATAATTTACAAAGTAACAAAAGAAATTTTATTCAAATGATATAAATAGTTTCAATTAATACAAGAGTAGCTATGTATAATCAACATAAATATTAATGATTTATTATTGAAGAAAAATTAATTATGTCTAAAATACTACTTATTGATTCATATAGATATATAAATGTTAGGGTTAATTTTTTTAACGTTGCTTTACCAGTAAAAAATAAAGTAATTCACATAATAGCTAGAGAGAAGACTCCTTAAGTTTTGATGTGTGAATTATAGAATATGACAAACATTTAGAATTGAAAATGGAATTTCGATTTTTAATCAAGTTTATTCGATATAGAAGAAAAGGTTTCGGCAATATTCTAAAATCTATTGAGACAAAATATTAAATAATATATTATGGGCTGTGATATCTCTAATCTTGACTAATATCGAAGAAAGGATCACGGTTGATGAAACATCATTGCGTGGCTAATATGATTTATATTACTTTCGTTGATTATGATATATATTTTATTGGGTAATACATATGGAACAGTTTTCGTTGATGACACATCTTTGCTTGGCCAATTCAGAAGAAATTGTTGTGGTTAATAGTGTTTTTTTGATTGACTAATACAGAAGAAAGGGTGGCGTTTGATAATACATATTTGCTTAGCTAATAAACACAATGTTATTGTTGATGATATATGTTTGTTTGATTATATAAGAAAAGGGTTGGGATTGATCATAAAATTTTGCTTGACTCACACAAAATAAAGTGTTATATGGTTCATGGTATATATTTAATTGACTTATTCAGAGGAAAGTGTTGCGGTTGAATATATATTTTTTCTTGGCTAATGCAGAATAAAATATTGTGCTTGATAATATATATTTGACTGCCTAATACAGAATAAAGTGTTGTGGTTGATGGTACATCCTTGCTTGGCTAGTACAGAAGAAAGTGTTATAGTTGATTATAGATCTTTGTTTGGCCTATACAGATGAAAGCGTTTTGGAAGATGATTCATTCCTGGTTGGCTAATTTACAGAATAATTTGTTCTGGTCAGTGATATATCTTTTATTGGGTATTACAGAAGAAAGTGTCTTGGCAGATGATAAATTCTTTCTTAGCTAATACAGAACAAATTTGGTTAGTTGATGATATATCTTTGAATAACTAATACTAAAGGAAGTTCAGTGGTAGATTACACATATTTGCTTTGCTAATACAGAAGAAATTGTTGTGGTTAATGATATGTATTTGATTGATTAATACAGAATAAATTGTTGCAGTTGGTGATACATCTTTTTTAACTTATACAGAAGAAATTGCTCTGGTTGATGATACATGTTTGCTTGGCTAATACAGAAGAAAGTTTTTGTGGTTGATGATACGTATTTTCTTGACTAATATAAGAAGTGTGTCGGCTTGATCATACAATTTTATTTGGCTCACACAAAATAAAGAGTTATGGTAGATGATATATATCTTTATTTGACTAATAAAGATTAAAGTGTTGTGATAGATTATACTCTTTTGCTCGGCTAGTGCAGACTAAAATGTTGTGGTTGTTAATAGATATTTACTGACTAATATCGAAGAAAGTGTTGCCGTTGACGAAGCATATTTGCATTTGATGATACGTCTTTTATTGAATAACACACAATAAAGTGTTAAGGTAGAACATAAATCTTTGCTTGATTTATAAATAAAAAGTATGTATGATGATTAATAAAGCAGAGAGCATTGAAGTTGATACATATCTGCTTGTCTGATAAATAAGAAAGAGTTTCAGTTTATGATCCATATTTGCTAAGCTAAGATGGAAAAGGGTGTATTGGCTGATGATACAACTTAGATATCAATGAAAAGAAAGTGTTGCGGTAGATGATATAACTTTGATTAGATAATTTAGATGAGTGAGCTGAGGTTGATCGTAAAACACTTAGATACTCTATGGCATTGACAAATTGGACGTTCTTTGCCACTCTTAATAAATTAAGCCACCTATCCCTATCTATAATTAGTTTTATCCAGTCCACCTCATTACACCCTATTTCTTTCAATAAGCATCTAGGTGCTTCTAATGTTCTCTTTCAATTGGATTTAGCAGTTAATACTTTAAACATATTTCTACATTTGAACAATAACACTATATGTATACTGGCTAGTAAGGAGGAGACTTTTGTTGATGATTACAGATTCGTTAACTTATTTAGAAATAATAATATTTGTGTTTATTTACTAAATTAACTATGAAGATTTTCGATAAGTTAGTCAAAGTAATTAGTCAAGATTTTAAAAATATTTTAGTGTTAATGTTTCTATATTGGTACATCACATTAATAATATATTAGCTTACGATTAAAAAACAAACGTTGATACTTATAAAATTAGAATATGTTACGGCTAGTGACTCAATGATGCAACATGATAAAAAAAGTTACATGGTCAAACGACCTAAATTTTTACACCATAATAGAATAACTTGGTAAGACTAATAATCAAATGTTGACTTATCAAAATTATATATAATTTTACACTAAGTAGTTAAATTTTGATACAGTATAATGTAGTATTGTGTAGGTCAGTTATTAAATGTTTTTTGCCCAAGAAAAAAAATGTACTTACTGGTTAAATTTCGCTATTCTATAATATGACACATAAAGTCATCTATTATTTATTTTTCATACACTATATAGGTTTGCGATAGATTATTCAATGTTGATACACCATAATATAATAAACTGTTTTATACGGTGATTTAATTTTAATACACCATAAATTAATAAATAAAATAAAGCCCTGTTATCAAGTATTTAATATGGGCACACAATCATATTATCAAATAATGAAGTCAACGATTAAAGATTGGCAAACCATAAATAATAAATTGTAGCACTAAATGATTAAATGTTGATATAACTATAACGAATATGCCATAAATAATCGTGAATAAATATTTATACTAAAATTAATTTTGACAAAATGGTACAATAAATTTAGGAGATTGTGAGAACTGCTATTATTATAAAATAGTAATTATATATATATATATAAAATAGTAATTATATATATATATAAAATAGTAATTTTATATATATATATATACATACGACGTTAAACATGTCAAATAAGTATTTATTTACAAAATTGGTATTTTTTTGGAAAATATTCAAATCAAAGTAGCCTGATTAACTCCAGCGTCTTGTCACTGGTTCAGAACTGACGCCGGCCGCCATCTCGTGTAGTGCCCGGCCCCTTCTATCGATGCCTCCCGCGCACCCGAGTGCGGCAACGCCCTAAAATGTCGATCACACCGACGCTAAGAACACGAATAACTCTATAAAATATAATTTTATACTTAGTCTGAATATTTAATGTGGACTTTATGATTCTTCTAATCGTATCAGCACACGGTATAAGTTAAATATATAGAAAATACACTACACCCATTTACCTGCCGTTGAATTATTACAGTTAAAACCGCAATTATAATAGATTTTTCCAACGATATCAGGAATTAAACCTGGAACTCACAGACCAGTATATATGTACTCTCATGAATTAGAAAAAGATACAAAATATTTTTTCCCCATCCCCGTTTCTGTCAAAGGAATTATAAAAAATTATACTTTTGCATAGTATATTTTTAAATAGTAAATATTGTTAAGAACGTTAATAAAAATAAAACCCTTTAAAATTAAATTTTATTTTTATAGTAGATTAATTTTGAACCATTTTTGAAATAATACATTCTAAATTAACGTGATATTTAATTAAATTATATTGCGATTATTTGGATCAGCTAGGTTGTACAATAAGAGTAATTATATGAATCAAAGATCCTATATATTTTGTTGACCAAATATAGATTATTTAATCATTTATTACAAACCAAAATTTAATGGTCACTTTGTGTTGTATTAGATTTATAACCAATTTGTAATTTCAATTTTTTAATATTTTTGCTATCCTTATAAATAATTTTTAACTCAATATTTGAACTAATTTCGAAAATGGCATTGTCTTCACGCAATATATTTATTCTAAGACTAAGTAACATTTTATAAATATAAAACTTAATTTTAAATAATCTTTCTAAATTTTTAAAAGTGGTAACATTGTAAGATTTTTATTTATTAGGGTAATTAAATTATATGAGAATTAACTATTGTAAAATTACCATCTAAATGCTGTAATTATTTAAAAGTAATATTAATAATAATAATTATTATTATGTTTACGATTACTAACCTGTTTTCATTAGGTAAAAATAATAAAATGGTAAGTAGCGTTTTGACTACTTTCATCATTGATTATTTGCTTATATTTAGTTAGTAATTAAAATAATACTTTGCCTTAAACCTTTATTTATCAAGCTTGCTTCGTTTGACTTATATGTTCCAAAAAAACTACTTATTTTATAGAATTTAAGAGTACTCAATTTTGGTATGATATAAGGATTGAAATGATGACATTTTACAACAGAATATAGAAAATTCTTATAACCTAAATTTATAGTGAGATGCAATGACCAAAATAAAGTGGCCAAGTAAAATATGTAGCATATTTTAAGTATTGGAGAGCCTTATTATCATCAATACATTCTAAAAACATACATTTATGGCAATATCTACTACCAGTCAAAGTTTTTTTATTCAAGTTATCGAATAAAATAAAAACTACTGAGCGCGTTTTGATCAAAAAATTGTTGGTTAGAGTCTTAATTTTGACTAGATTTAAAAATTGTCCCTTACTGGGTGAAGTTTATTTTTTCTTCTAAACGTCTTAAAAACCAATTATAATATTCGCATGTACAGTACAGTACATTGTACACTAATGTAGAAGAGATGAGAAGAGCACAAATTATTGAAAATGTAGCTTCACAGCGTAGAGGAAGATTGGCACATCATATAGAAGATACCACCATTTGTAGACTCAGAAGGGATTCGAACCCCAACAATCATGTCTCTGGTCAGTCATTATAGATTAGTCTGACTCACTGTTGTGGGTCTTTGTGATGTCAATGATATATATTTTTACTCTAGATAACATTATCTTTGGATTGAAGGTTTAAACTGCTCTTTGGATTTAAATTTGAAATTTATTCTTGGTACTAAGATTATACAAAAAACAAATGAACACTTTACTCGACAGTACACTGTGTTAGTGAGCAATTATTACTATTGGCTACTTTTTTAGCAGCACAAAATAGTGGGCACGTGGTGAAATGAGTCATTCTCACAGTAGAAGTAATTCAAATTAAACAAATAAATAGTATGAATAAATTAAACAAAACTTATCTTTAGTATATTATAGTTTTGAAATAAAAATTTTCAAAATTAGGATTTTACTGTAGTATCTTTAAGTAATATTCCTAAAGAAAAAAATCATCTTGCTTTTCAAAATAAACACTTTTCCTTAATGTATTTCAAAAAAGTTGTTTAAATAATTTTTAAAATTTAAAAAGTTTTGAAAAATGTATATTTTGTAAATTATTTTCAAATTTATTTTTTATTTATGATAAAATAACATATTCTTAATTATAATGAGAAACAATTGTTGGTAATCAATTTTGAACTAAGTCTTCAAGGATTTTTTTTAAAATGTTAAAAGTTCTAATATTTGTCATAAATAAACAACCGTTTAGTAAATTTAATTTAGAAAAACAAACATTCTTATTCATCATTTAAACTAGATCTAAGATACCAATTTTGAACAAAGTTGTTGAGACTACTTTTAAAATATTTTTTTTCAAAATCTAATCTTTAGTAAGTTAATATTAATTTCGCAAAGAAAACTAAATAAATAAAATAATGTTTACTGTAAAAATAACTTAGCAGCTATATTTATTTTGGTCGAAATGATTATATAATTTTTTAAATATTTCAAATTTAATAACACAAAGTATAGAATGGTATTTGAGCTCTCAAACAAACTCTACCTAGATATCCATGTGCAAAAAGTTTTTAATTCACAAAGATCACCTATTCGTGGTCAGACTAAGGTTAAAATTAAAATATATTATATTTTAACAAAGTTCATTAAGCCATTTTAAGATCTCTCGCCAGTGACAGACATGGTAACAGATAGACTGAAAGACATGGTAACAGACAGACGGAACGACATGGTAACAGACAGACGTACAGACATGGTGACAAACAGACGGACAGACATGGTAACAGGCAGAAGGACAGACATGGTGACAGACAGAAATGTCAAATCCACTTTTATGGGTTTGGGTGCACATAAAACATTTCTTCATAATCTAAAGTTCGAAAATTTGTTTGATTACAATAAACCTTATAATTAGATAAGAAAGTAATAATATACCTTAGATACTCACCATAAATTTCCCTAAATGTGTTTTTAAGTTGGAGTTTATATGTTTATAAGTCTAGAGCTGCGGTGCCAGCACATCAACAAGTATAGCCTATATAATATTCTATACTTAAGATATAATTATAAGAAACATGGTTACATCCCAACCCTTAAGATCTTCAGGTGTCGAGAACAATATGGACTTTATAAAAAGCTGCTATCTCAATTTATGCATATATTTTCAATTAATATGCTCTTAATTTAGATAACGTGTAACATATATAGGCCTACTTAATGGTATTTCTTGAACGCTTGTACAAAATGTATATTACATATAGACTATATAAATTATATTTATAATTTCTTTAACCAAATAGCAGGTTTTGGTGAAAAATAAGCTATGTATATAATTAAACAAAACCAGATTCATTTGAGACAAACACAATTTATGTTGAAAGTTCAATAAAAGTGTAGGTTTATGACTCTCACATAATTGACTATTATAATATGTTTATACTTATGTTGTTTGATATAAATCTTGAGTTTTAGAAGATTCCAATTATATTTCAAATACATCCAGAATAAAACATAATAGGTAGTCCATTTCTTCCAATCAACTTAGTTTTCTAAGATACATCTACTAAAATTATTTAAAATGGAAACAATAACTTTTTGTACCACTGCGTATTACTACTCGTTCACGTTCACGGTATTAGAGAAAATTAATAAAGGGGAAATTTGCTGGTAATTAATATACCAACATATTTGTGAAGAGGTTGATAAACTTTTTCTCATAAAAAGTTATCTCAAACCAACCTGGTGGAATTCAAACCGCTACCTCCCTGTCAATGAAAAATCAAATTAGGTGAGCTGGATGTGTAGTTCATATGCCCCAGTGATCTAGGTATTAGCAGAGCTAGACTTTATATGATTACATCCTTTGAACTCCAAATAATCCCACCCGGACCAGTGGTCATGCGATCTAGGATGTCACACTCACAATATATTAGATCGCAGTGATTGGGAGATTGAGGTTAAAATCTCGGCTGGGTGAGTTTCACACATGGTTTACAACTGTTGCCACCACAGTCGTTCTACACGCAAACGTGGGTGCATAACCTCTGAACTACCCTTCCAATTACTACCCCTAAGGATTGTTATGTAATAAACCTCGCTTTTAACGTACTAGATGTAAAAGTATATTATTTTAAGACTCTCAAATTGATACAGAGTGTTTATATACTATAAGCTCCCAAAACTAAATTTTTATAGCTGGTTTTAAAATACAAACAATAAATGAGTTTAAGTAAAATATCAGGACATAAATAAACCAACTTGGTTTAGTCTTTATGAGACCAATATCAATTGAACCTAAATCAAAGACCTGGAATCACAATTTTTTTAAATAAAAAGTTCTCAACCTTTCACCCGTTATTACAAATCTGGGCTATAACTTTCCTTTGATATGTCTTAGAGAGCCCAACAGATTTTATTTTCTAAAAAATATTCCAGTGATTATCTGTTTACGACTATAAAAAACTGGTTGCGTCATCTTCAAATAAACCCCCATCCCGTCCGTCCATCCCTTATATATCTGGTTTTTAGTGTACCACCTCTTTTTTATTTCCTCACAAATATTTGTTCCCATGTGTTCGGGTTACCTTGTGAGATAAACTTGTTGCTTGACCCCCTTCCCNACCCTCTTTATCACTAGCTATGGCTTGAAATTTCACACCTCTTCAAAAGACCACGCATTGTGGAAGAATTTAATGACACTATATATGTATATTTGTCCTTCATTCCCCACCAATCGTGTGAACCATCGTTAGGTTAAGATGATCTCCTCTGCTTGATCGTCAAGCGTTGCAAAAAAAAAAAAGTATATTTTCAACAGTACTTTGTGGTTTCCGGGGACAGGGATTCTGGGACACGCAAAATGTTTAAAATAAGGGGGATATTTTTGGGGATTTATCTTAGGCTCAGTTTTCATGTGGTTCGTTGTTATTTGATGGTTGATTTAAAAAAATAAACTGCCTCTGGCTCAAAAAAAAAGTAAGCCTTAGGTTAGTAATGCTTCACTTTACTTACTATAGCGGGACGAAGGCGTCAGTTTTGTCTAGTCTGGTTGAAATTCCGTCCAAGTGAAGTAAGTGAATTTCATCCTAAAGTGTTTTACATTCCTAAAACACTCAAATACAGGCACAACTTTCTAATTGTCTATCACGACCTCATTAGAAAAGAGCCCGGATGGGTAGTAAGGTTCAACGCACGTGGTTAAGTATTTTATGTGTAAATTTTAACATTTTTTTAAAACGGTTTTAAAGATTTTTAGGTATTTTAGAATTTAGAGGATCTGCAACGATGGTAATTTGTTCTAAGTTGCTAGACAAGAAATGTATTGGTTCATTGGGGATTGGTGAGATTGCAGTTTGAATCTGGGCTGGGTTCATTGGGGGTCGTTTTCCACATGATATTTTAAAAGTTAGCACTCCACGCTAATACGGGTAAATATCTGCTTAGTGAAACTCTTAGGGCCAGTTTCATAGTCAGATTTAGTACGCCTTAAGTGCGGTGCTATACTAAATACAAGGCGTCACCTACCTGAAATTGAATGGAATGGGCCATTCCATTCAATTTCAGGTAGTTGACGCCTTGTATTTAGTATAGCACCGCACTTAAGGCGTACTAAATCTGACTATGAAACTGGCCCTTATATCCAAACACTTTGAAATATGTCGCAAAAAACATTGAAAAATGAATCAAAGGAAGAAACAACCACGCCTAAAATCTACTCAAGGGCCTAACAATTTAAGGCGTGTTAGATTGGTCTTCTAATGACGAGGACATAGGGGCTCAAATCCCAGTTGGATTTACTAAGAATGGATTTTCCTAGATTGTTTCCCACTCCCCTTACACTCGAATGTGGATAGATTACCTCTAAATTCTTCCTTCCATATCCCTACTCCATTAGACTAATTATCATAATATGCATACAAACGTAAAAAAGGAAGTAAGATGCTCTAATAAAATAAATCATGCCTAAATAAAATAAATCCTAATAATGTTTTTTTATTATTTCTTTAGGAAAGCAAGGCTTCTTAAGATGGTGGTGATAACCTGGTGAGTAGGTCTACTCATTTAATCAAACTACCATAGTATAATAATAAAATTGTTTGGTCGCTACATAAATGCTTATTTCAACATTCACCACAAATCTTTCCAGGGAGAAATCTTGCGATTTATTAACATTCTTTTCACACTTGTAACGTGGTCAGTAGCTCCGTTCTTTTCACACTTGTAACATGGTCAGTAGCTCCGTTCTTTTCACAATTGTAACATGGTTAGTAGCTCCGCTCTTTTCACACTTGCAACGTAGTCAGTAGCTCCACTCTTTTCACACTTGTAATATGGTCAGTATCTCCTTTCTTTTCACACTTGTAGCGTGGTCAGTAACACCGTTCTTTCACACTTGTAACGTGGTCAGTAGCTACGTTCTTTTCACACTTGTAACGTGGTCAGTAGCTTCGTTCTTTTCACACTTGTAACGTGGTCAGTAGCTCCGTTCTTTTCGCACTTGTAACGTGGTCAGTAGCACCGTTCTTTTCACACTTGTAACGTGGTCAGTAGCTCCGTTCTTGTCACACTTGTAACGTGGCAGTAGCTCCGTTCTTTTCACATTTGTAACATGGTTAGTAGCTCCGTTCTTTTCACACTTGTAACGTAGCAGTAGCTCAGTTCATTTCACACTTGTAGCGTGGTCAGTAGCTCCGTTCTTTTCACACTTGTAACGTGGTCAGTAGCTCCGTTCTTTTCACACTTGTAACGTGGTCAGTAGCTCCATTCTTATACGGAGATTTGTCCTATAAGTGACTTCTAACTCGCACCAGTGGTCGCGAGGACTGAAGCGTTTATATCAAAATATACATGCTTGCTGCTGGTAAAAGGTAGATCAAGTTTTTAATCTCGGCCAGGTACGCTTGGGGTAACAATAATCATGTAGATTATCCGCATGGTTTTACATTTCCCATCATAACTCTAATGTAGGTGCACTTCTCTAAGAAACTTGTCTCATATATAGGTCTTAAAATAAACTATTAACAACTCTTACGTTAAAATTAACGTTCAAATAAAAAGGGCCTTCCATAGTAATTTGACTACAAACGATTGTACACTATGTTTAATTAAATCAAGACTCCAAGCTTGTGGCTATAATTACTACCTGGTCACCGTGATCAAGAAACCAGAACGCAAATCCTTTATACTTGGGTAGCCATACTACTTCGTCTTGCGACATCAACTTGGTCACAAAAGTAAGCGAATTTAGGTCGGTCTCATAAATAGCGTGTGCTGACGTTCTAGTCACCGGGTCGCAAGTTTTTATTTTAGCACTGACTCTTACTACCCATTCGGATTATAAGCTAATGTACTAATTACGCTAATTGTTTTAGGGATAGTGAAGGCTATGTTTGAAATAATTTCACCCGTATTTGCTTGGAGGGAAAGTGGAAAACCATCTTGGAAAAACCATCCTGAGTACATCCGACCAAGATTAAAACCATGATCTCTTCATCATCGGCAGTTCAGCCTACTATTAGAATGATGCCTTAGACCATGTGGCCACCTAAGTGGGTATGTTGCAAGCTGGCTATGCCATAATACCAATTTGGCACTAGTATTTTTTTTTATTGTTGGTTTTTAAGCCCAAAGTATAATAATATTATTGAAAATTAAGATTTTCACTATTTTCAAAGCCTTCACTAATTGTTACACTCTCATGTAAACAAGGTTATTTCTTAAATAATTTGTGTGACTTTATTTGGTGGTTGCTTGATCTAAAGCGTCAATGTCGCAACTAGATAATACCTAAAATAATAAGTAATTGATGAAACTAGCTTTAAGCAGTAGTTTGTTAGAATTGTTTTTAGTTGTATAAAGAAACAGGATTTTCTTTAAGCACATTATGTTTATTATACTGGATATAGGTCTACAAATAGATTGATAGCTAATCTGTATTTTAGACAAAATTTCAAAAAAATATATATGGAGATTAGTTAGTAAATTATATAATACAGAATGACTTATAGAGTGTGGCCAGCCAAAAACTACTCCTAGACTAAGCCAGTTATACAGGACTTTAATTCGACCGGAAAATTCTAGGACCTTATCTATTTTATGTCCTTTAAAAAATCTTTGTTCGTAGTGAAGCTTATCCACGTGTTGGTTGGCCATCTTAAGAATCCTGTTCAAAGAATGAAACTACCTTCAATAATGAATAGACGTATAAAATAAGAATAAAAATTAAGGTAAAAAAATACAACATTGGTTCAAACTATATGTTCCTCATAAACTTCTGAGAACTACCTGTGAATCACCCCAAGAAAGTTCCATTTAAAGTATTAGAAAAGTACATCCTGAAATGGGACGTTGATCTTGTCCCAGCAATCCTAAAAAAATATATCTTGGGTCAGAAGTGACGTACTCCTCTTGACCGAAAGGGTCCCGAATGAATTAATAAAGTAACCTTCAAGACTACTTTAAGCGCATGTCTATTGAGAATTAAATGAAGCACACATATAATCATGTTGAGCTTATACAATGAACCCAGGGATTCATGTTTAAAAAAACATTATATGTCACGTGGCGACGTACAATCTTCAAACGGGACCCTTTTATTGTATGTTCAAGTTGTCTATTGAAAAGCTAACTCAGCCTAAACAAACCATTACAAGTGTCCCGTTCAAAGAAGCACATGACCCAAGAACCCGTCTTAGAAAGGGGCATACTTATGATGGGACGTATAAAGAAAATACTAGTTTAAAATTATCGGCATCAGCACACCTTCCACAAAAGGAAGAGCTCCTATACTCGTGTTTTTTTCCATGGGATGAGGGATGTATTATCCCCAAACGGGCCCATTCTATAAAGTTGTCAAGTCGAGCATATCATGAACCAGGGAAGTTCTTTTATGTTAGTTTCTTTTTTATAATTGTAAAAGTCCTCTGTCCCGTTTGAGGTTGACAAAATGGTCCTGATTCGTAGGAATGGCACGCGAGATTGGGACCGTGGCTTGGGTTAGTTTTAATTTTAAGACCAGAACCATGTTATATTTTTAAGGCAAAGTGGGATGAAAATATTTCAGGCGTTCCTTTGGAAAAAAAAAAAAACCTTTCCTTGGAATGATAGGTCTACTCACATTCTTCCTGATAGTACTAATGCTAGCATTATTTGAAATATTTTGAAAAGGCCTTCTTTGGAGACGGGGGTTCAGTTTTAATATCTATTTTTGAATAAGCAAAGCTTAACAAAACGTTTTATAAAAATTTTGCATAATAATTACAATTAAAGATGGTTGGTTTTATTCAAATTAACAGAGGATAAGATTTAATTTATATTTTTTAATAACTCTATTCAGGTTTGACGTTATCATTATATATATATATATGTTCTTATTAATTTAAATGCAATGCGTGGTAAAATCCCACAATTATGGGCACGTGGGCTAAGGCACTAAACACATCTTGGTTGTTTTATGAAGCACAAGTATGTCAAGGTTTTGAGTCCTCGCTGGATGTACCTAGGTGACTTTTTATAATTGGTTTCCAAATGTAGCTCCACGAAAATGTGGGTAAATTTACTCTACTTTAAAGCTTCCTTATTCTTACTTCGATTGGTGTAGGCGTATGGATAACCTAAATTGGTATTTAAATGTGCTGCGCATATAATTATCAGGCAAAAAGTCATGATATGTAGACTAAATTTTCACTACAGTATAAAGAAAATACATGGCAGTAAATTGATGCTATTATTCAATATAGTTTGTAGCATGTATTTGTGTAATTTCTGCTGTTCTTGAATCACAACCAAAAATACAATGTTTTAAAGTGTGTAACGAATCCTCTCATTTGGTAGATTCACATTGGAAGGATTTCCTTAATAACAATCAACCTTTTCATGTTACAACACGAAATGATTGATTTATAACCTTCTTTGTTCGGGAACTAAAATAATAATCAAGGTTCCAGTTTTTAAAAAATATCAAAGAGTAAAACACAAATAAATATTTCTTTACATCAAAGTAAAAAGTATAAAAGTCCAAATTTACAAATTTCTAGGAGATCCAAAAATCTAATTCCCAACAGCATTATTTTACATACATGGCTTATTGGCCATGATATCAGAATCCAAACTATAACCAATCAATGCTCACAAGTATCTTGTTCGTTTATTTCTGTCTTACAATACTAGTAGTCATAATGTTTATTTATAAATGTTTTATAAAATTATATATAATTTCATCATCTGGTTTTGATTATTTACAAAAATGTTAAGATAGAAGCCCACTAAATTTATACTTAATTCTATTTTTAAAATACAATGAAATCACATATTTTGGTATAAAATTACTATTTAACTAAGATAATTCAGTATAGTAATGACTAAACCAAATTTTAATTTTGATTGACTACCATAGTTTTTGATCTGAGGCTAGGACTGACATATTGGAGTCACTAACAAACCCCATACTACACAATGTAAAACGTGTGTCTGTGGACGACCAGCTTAATCTGCTTCTTTTTGTAAGGACATGCATTCTCTTTGCAATATTAATTTATGTGACCTTAAACCTCTTCAAAGTTTTTATCTCCCTCAATACTATTAGCACCTTAAATTCAATCTTTTGTCATCTGTTAAAGAAAGTGGTAAGAAGCTCTAAATATATAGAAATGGACATTCTTTATTTTTGTACTGATGTTAAAATAGAGGTTTATGCTTTAAACATGAATCCCACAAAGTAGTCCTTTATCGTAATACAACGCTCTCCAACAAAATGTTCATATCAATATGAATTCGTGTGAACAGAAGTATGAGTTTCAATCACAAAGACAACGAGATATTTTTTGTCGTGTTTAATTAGGCGTCGCCGTGCCTGGCGTCGAAGCCTCTTACCTAGCGTCGTAGGCCCCGGGGTCGTTCATTAGTCTGCTGTGTGTGTGTATCTGTGTGTGTGTGTGTGTGTGTGTGTGTGTAGTGTGTGTGTGTGAAGGGATGCTGTATCGCCCACGTATTGAAAAGGAACATTGGTTTCAACTTTTTTTTATTACTATTTTTCGTCTTCTATCCTTTTACTTCTCCCTTCTACAACCCCTATTTTGTACCTCATCTACGTTGGTTGTAAATGAGTCTGACGATTGAACCCAAATCTCAAATTATTGGGTAATCAAAAGGTGGGAATTGGATTATCACAAGGATTCATATTAGAATATGTAAATACATATAATTTACTTTCGTAGTCTACATCTAGTAACCAATACTATTGGATACGTGAGTTAGGGCGTTTGTCTCGTCTGATCTGACTAAGGGCTCGAATCTTGGCCAGGTGTAATGAAAATATTTCTCTCATAAATTGTCTCACGCCCTCCTCCCACGCAAATGCGAGAACATTACTTATAAATTATGCCTTCCTCTTCTTTGCCGCATTATTGTAAATATACACTTAGCCAGGATAGTTGGTAACACTGGAAGCTGTGTCTAGTATTTGTAGTATAATACCAATACTAAATTTCAGTGACTTGACACCTACAATAAAATACGACCTACACGTTGTCACACAATATACAGAATCAAGCTAATAATAGACTAAATTACCATGAAAAAGGAGGTCAAGGTTGGATTATAGTCCGGGTAAATTGGGATTGTTTTCCAGACATAATAATTATACCAAATGCTAGCGCAAGTTCAAATGCATTTCCCACTCCACTTTTAAACAAATGCGGGTGCAATCCAAATAAATAATCTTCCACAGTCCTTACTCCCCTCTTTTTACGTGTTCTATGTTTTACTACTTATATTATGTCATTAACCGTATTTTTAAATAAGAAACAACTTTTAAAATAATGGGAGATTTCTGGACTCCAACCAGTTTCAATGCTCTGGTAGGAGGCCCTTTAATTTTCAAGTAAACCAATTTTATGTGTTTTCTCATGAACCAGTAGTACACTTTTAATAACATAACAATTATTGTTTTATTTACATATTAAATACAACACGTTAACAGATGCTAGCTACATTTCACAATGTATATTTAACTCGAGAGATGAAATCGCGAGCAATCGAAAGTTCAAAGTTAGTGTAGACATCCCCTATTTTAATATTAAACCTTACCCCACATCCCCCTAACACCAACCTCACGTATAAGTCATGAATACTTCACAAATATAGTTCGCCTTCCAGTTTAAATACCTAATTCCTCATTTCACAGACACTAACTCACCACTAAAAAATAAATAACTATTTGGTACTCCCAAAAACGATCCACAAACATTATTACCAAAAAGAAACCCTGAAATGGGAGGAGAGTGAAATAGAGGAGAAACGTGGACCACTATTTCAATGCTTAATTAATCTGCAAGGCTTCTCTACCAAAAACATTTAATACGGTGAGGGGGGGAGGGGTTAGAAATAGGGTGAGGGCTGCAAAAACTAAAGACTGATGTCAGTAAATATTCGTTGTGTGTTGTTGAGAAGGAGAAGAAAGAGGTTTGGGCTGTGAGGGAGGATAGACCCCTTTTCCCTTACCACCCCCCCCCCCTGGACCAACGATGGATCGAATATCCTAGCGCGCCCGCGCTTTCTCTCCATTAAGGACGCCTAGCGCCGTGTTGGAACATGGACGCCCGGGCGTCTCCAGAGCGCCTCGTCTCTACTTGTGTATGTACGTGTTAAAGGTGGTTCGTTGGAAGGGGGAGTAAAGTAGGGCGCCTTTGCCCGTAGCCACCGAGAACTAATACCATCCTGCGGTTTCTTTTATTATGCCTTTGACTAGGGAGGTTAGAGGGGGCTGGTTTGTCCTACCTTGTATTTTCAGAAGTGGGGGCTCTTTTTTGTAGAAAGGGGGGGCTTAACTCCCGTCAAACTGATACCGGATAAGTCAAGTCCGTCTTACGTGTTTTGTTGGGCAAGTGGTACCCATACCTTTTTACGGATGATAGTGTCCTAACTCTTGAAGGCATCAGGCTGACATAAAAGATTATCTATTTGTACAGGGGTAGTGGAGAGGCTCTAAGTACTTGTCAAATGCGTTAGGAAGGAGGGTAGTTGATGTTGAAAATATTATCAATCATTGTGAAACTACCAATCTCATTTCCAGGTGAATGTGAATGCACAGCCTTTAAACAACCTTTATCACCACCAGCCCTTGGATTAAGATGCCAATAGTCCGCAAGATAAAATATACTAATTTGAAAACAGTATTAGATAACTCCCTCAAACTAGTTAAAAACAAAGATAATTAGTTTAACTTTTGTTTTAAATATAAGAAAATATTTTATCAATTTTTTGGTGTAAAACCACTTTTTTTTATCATCTCCATATAAATATGTAACAAAACATATTTGAAATCTATGATTTCAAATTACGTTCAAGTTTTCATGATAGCTACATGTTTCACTAATGGCTGTCATGATGTTTGATTGTACACATGATAGTAGCTGACTTGTTCTGAATTCAGTACTTAATATAGTAAGGAAACGTGTATGGAGATAATTATGTTTGTATAATCGTGACCTTAACACAATAACGTGAATACGCTAAAATTTGCCTAGCGAAAGTGCCTTGGTTGCATAAAGTGAACGATTTTGGGTCACCCATAAACGTGGCCTGACGTTTTGGTATCCTGGTCGTGTTGTTGTGGTCGCAAGTGTGGCACTAGCCTCAATTAAATAATAGAAAATCTGATTAAGCCTATTCATAGGTATTATTAGTAGTAGGCTATTAGGTTAAAAACTAAGGATTAATTTTGTGCACCACTTCTTAATCCACTTCCAGTAAATTTGAATATTTATACACATGGGGTATGGATAGGTGAGATTAGGAAACCAATTAGGATGTACTAACTTCAGCACACCTGGTTTAGATTCGAATCCCTGAACTTGTAGCTACGGGTAAACCAGATTTAATGAGGCCAACTCCTCAGTACAATGACTTGGGTATGAAAGTTATTATTGGCTTAATCTTAGGGGTAAATATGAGAAAGGTATAATTTATAAGAAATCTGAGCAGTCTTTCTCCGTTTTTCCAGATACAAAACAATAATGCCTAAAAATATACCCAGACTTATTCCAATCCCAAATAAACCTCGTGGTATAGTTAGTTTGTCAGAGCGCTCCTGGCTACTGTCCTAGAGGTTCTGAGTTCGATTCCAGGCTGTAACTGGGGTATTTTTTTCTCTACAGGGAAATAATTACCATGGTCACCATGGTTTTGTAAATTAGGCTTAAGATAGGTTAAGATCTTCATTGGGTCTACCAAATAATGTTCACTATCACTATCCCCTCAATTCATCGGGATGTTGAAAGAAACTCTGTGGAAAGGATGTATGAATAATATATTCGGATGTACCCTGGGCAACGGTTCATTAGTACTGGCTAATCTTACCACAAACTTAGCCAAAGATTGATGTGAACCAGACACGCCAGTATTATTTATTATTCCCGCCCCGGCACCCAGCCATCCTGAAGAACCAGAACAGATGGCTATACTGACGCCCAAGACTACGTGCCCACTCCCAGTCTCACTGCACCTACCCTACGAACATTAATCTATCCTTCACTTATGGTGGTTTACCATTTAGTGAGTCTTGTATGAAATTTCCACAGGAGTAAACCATTTTACCTGACAAATTCCCCTTTGTCTGTTAACAACAGTAATATAGTTCCCCCCCCCCTATAGCCTCCACCTTACTCATCCCTTGGTAGCTGTTCCAAAACCCCAAAAACCCCTCCCAACCCCCTGTACAGAGTCTCTATATAGTCCCACCTCTACTAGAAGCTATGGACAGACAAGAACTAACTTATTATTACAAGCAACAAGAGAGAGAGCGACATTTAGACTTACCACCTCACTCCCACACTAATCCCAACAATGAGAGAGAAAGAGAGAGCAAGAGAGGTGGTATCGCACAGTGAGGAACAGAAGTGGCTCAGAGAAAACTTTTTACAGTTCTCTCACGTCACTTCTCTAATTTGTGGGTAAAATAGGGAGGGGGGGGAGAGAGGGCACTGCGCAGTAACTTCACATTTTGTTTCGATATTTCTCGTAGAACTTTATGAGTGTCAGATGCGCTGACATCATTTAAATAATATATTTGCTTATGGTATTTTAAGTAAGATTATATATATATTTAAATATACTATGGATCTCAGTCAGCAGTGCAATGTCTTAAATAGCCAAAGATTCGGGGTTGGATTCCCGATGTGGCCGAAGAATATTATGGATGAAGTTGTGGCTTTCCCTTATCGTTATAAACTGATAGACAGCAGTATTTCCAAAACTATTTTACTCGTGACCCTTAATATATTTTAACGGCCTGGTGACCTTACGGATTATTATGTAGTTTAAATTGACTATTATTTTCATATAAATGTTTATTAAATTAGTTGAATTAATTTAATTAACAAAAACAGAATTATTTTAATAACTCTATAATCCAACAAAATGTAAAACACAATAAATTTGATGATAAAGTGACTTTGCTACAATTTTCGGTAAGTGACCAAAAATACTATTTCAGTGGCCACTATAATGCTACTGTTTCATTCTTGGGGAGAATTCGTTTAAGTTTTTATTTTGAACAGCTAAATGTTATCAACTGAATTGAAATCAGCTTCATTAGCCGCGTGGTCTAACGCACTACTATCTTGTTGAACTAGACTGCCAAAGATGGGGAGATTGGGGTTTGACACCAGTCAGGTGCATTGAGGGAAGTTTTCCTTAATAGTTCTCCACTCTCCCTCCACGAAAATGAAGGTGCAATACTTCTAAATCAAGCATTCTTAATCCCTGATATATTAATGCAATTAGTACATAGCCTTATAACCCGAGTGGGTGAAAAACGTGATGCTAAAAAAACTAAATAGAATGAATTTCCGTAACTTTTTAATCATACAAATATGAACTTAACTTTTTCCCGTGGAAATATGATTTCATTGCTAAATATTGTAGGTGACAAAAACAGAGTTTTTCAATACCAACCATGTTGCTGCTTCATTTTGTGGGTGAGTTCTTATAATTTGAGTGTTTGACAGAGTACAACGCAAATCATTTTGAAGATTTTAGTCATTAACAATACCTGAGAATCCTTATATATAAAAATAGATTATATTGACAGAAAAGGTAAAAGATCCTTTCCAACTCACATGACAGAATGAGTTTGTCCTTGTTCTGTGTCCAAAATTCCGAGTTCAAAAGGGGATTTAAAAAGGTTGTTTTGACTCTTTTATTTAATATCACTTTTGTGGTAATTCTTCAAATGTCCCAGTTTGACGAGCCGTTTATATTGTATAGTGTTTGAAAAATAAAACCTATCCCTTTCCAGGATTCACATGCTTAAGACCCTAATTTGGGTTACGACCCAGAGTCTGGGAACCATTGGTCTACAGGACTGGTATGGTCTATTGTCTGTAGATTTGATAGTTTATAAATAATGTGTTAAAATAATTATCTAGTTTAAAAGATGAAG
Organism: Timema bartmani; assembly: GCA_902151455.1. NCBI lineage: Eukaryota > Metazoa > Arthropoda > Insecta > Phasmatodea > Timematidae > Timema > Timema bartmani. The sequence continues at coordinate 284,917 of CABFWB010000276.1, forward strand.
TTTACTAGATTTTCTACAGTTTTTTCCACCCACTTGACATAGCCACAGTCAAAAGATTGCCTATGAATATTATTCTATGCTTCAAAAGATTGCCTATGAATATTATTCTATGCTTCAAAAGAAACCATATACATTCTTATAATGCAAGATATAGCCCAACTAAAAGGAATATAAAGGGATAACTAACAAGGAATAAGTGCATAGCACAAACGGGTAGTAAGACGCGGTGCTATAAAAACACAATAAAACAAGGAAGAAGAAAAAAAGAGTGTCAATTTACAGAAACTTGGTGGAAGATGATAATAGGCCTATGTATCCGGAAAGTGGGTCTGATTGATTTTAAATAAGCAATAAACCAGATTAAAAAATTATGAGAAAATAAGATTATAAAATGTAACTAGGTTATGTAAAATAATATAGTCCATAGAGATCATGGTATGTAATATAAGTTAGTGCGAGGTACTATTCACTCGTTATAATTCCTTTGTATATTTAAATCCCAAGGGCTTACCTGAAATGAATAAAATAGAGAGGTAAATTATTTTAACTTAGTCAATTTTCATGGACTATTATTTATTGTTCAGTTAATATGGTCTTGATAACTAAAGCAAAAAAGGAGTGCCTTGATAAATAATAATTGTATGATTAATTCGTTCATACTCATACAGAATATATATTAATATAGTTATTAACAAAATGTTTAAAAAAGGAGGAACCATTAAACTACACTAGGATAAGTTTTATAGAAAGATCAAGCACATATTTATAATGATAAATACTAGCCAACTATATTAACATACTATCCAGATTACGGTTATGAACCAATTGGTAAAAGCTATTTGCTTTCTTTGAAATTTTTTAAAATTAGTTATTAGTAAGCCATCTTGAAATGATTGTTTAAACAATTATACATTCTTATTTATTATGTAGAAAATTTCCCAGTTACTCACTATGTATGAAACCCTTAGCAGCCATTTTTAATTTAAAAAATAGCATCACGTCTTACTACCTGTTAAGGTTAAACGCATATGTACTCCTACGCTAAGGAGTTAGGGATAAGGAAGGTTGAACTCTAGAGGCAGTGTATCAAAATTTGCTTTGAGGTAGAGTGAAATACTATTTTTGTAAAAAAAAAACTCTCAAACACACCCGACTGGGATTCAAAACTTAATCTCCCTGTCGCCAGCAGTCTAGTATAACACGAGAGTAATGCCTTATACCATGTGGCCATTGAAGAAATTTTCAATAAATTCAGATTTTCAAATATCGATCATTTATAAACTGCCTCTAAATTATATTTTCTCCAATAAATTAATCTGCAGTGCTATCTGGTATGTAAAGCAATCCACGACTATCATTTTCCACCAGAGAAATTTCCAAGAAGTTTCATATTAAAAAAAATAGATAAACATGACAATACCCTTAATTCTAGAGCTGAAGTAAAAATTACGATATTTCCTCAAGGTTTGACAATAAAGCATCTAAATATTGAATTTAAACGAAATACATAAAGTTGTTTCACATGAAAATCAACTCTTATACAGTCGGCTCGAAATCGTAAATTTACACGAACACTATTGCACGTGGATCATTTCTGACTAAACATTAATGAAAATAAAGAGTTAATAGAAGTTCCTAGCACTGAACATTGTTGTAATATTAAATTAAATTAGGATAAAAACTGTATTGAATAGTTCATTTTGAACTAAGCACTGTGCACAAATCTTCATTCTGTCATAATAGGGACATCTGTAGTTATTAACATAAAACTTTGTTGCTTTGTACCCCAACGTCACCACTGAAAATTTTTCGAGTAATTATTCAAATACGAATACACTACACACATTTCTGACATAACGTAAGTATTTTCTTTTCTTGTTTACTTCCATACCTCACGCGAGCCGGGAGCTGAGTTGGGGCTGCTATGATGCACGCTCTTAATGGGAAGGTCTTGCTTGGTCTTAGTCACAGCCAGACGTATTAGTTGATTTTATCCAAATGATTTTTTACTCCCCCACCATCCAAATTCAGATATATTTCCGATAAAATTTTACCTTTATAGTCCCTACATAATTAGTATATAACATGCGGGTAGTCCGATATAGTCATAAGAAGCACAAATTATCAGTTCTGTGTATGTGTACGTTGAAACCTAGCTTATTATTTTAGATTGAATATATTTCTTGCAGTAAAAATAAATTTAATAAAAGGTCACACACTGTTCTAGTATATATTTTGTAATCAAGCATAGCTCCTGATACAGGCTAAACGACACTTAATATATTAATTAAGGGGAGGATGGTATATTATGGAGAAAGAGTATCAATATTTTCATGTATAAAAAGGTTAGAACAGTTTAGGAAGACCACCCTCAGTTCATCAGGTGAGTTTTTGAGTTTTGATCTCCGCGTCACCAGAAAACCAGAAAAGATTAGATTGGTATTTATTCTACGTGGTCGAATTTGATGGTCTTAAGGTAAATAGCTCGTCTCAGGACCCAATGTTAGTGGGTTCAAAACTCCGCCAAGGTTGACGGAATTTTCTTGAGTGATAAAAATCCGTAGCACAACTTCCTTCGGAGGGGAAGTAAAGCGACTGGTCCAATGTCAATTGAAGGTATGTGAAAATGTTTTCCCCAGAAAATGTAAAGGTTATTTTTCTCTCATTCATAGAAATTCTCATGTGCTTATATAATCAGTCGGCTCAGAGAGTGCATGTTAAATATCTAGAATAAATGAGAAAAAAAGAGTAATATGTCTACCGGCGTGGCTCAACTGTGTCAATCACTGTGCAACAAATATTTAACGTCTTTGTGGCGTCAGAAAACTTAAACAAATCACATAGAGATAAATTCTTCAAACCCTAAAGCCAACACAAACTTCTATAAACAAAAAGATGAGTTTGAGGTTGGGTGAAGAACGCCTTTTTAACATTTCAAGTGCAGAATCTCACAATCTTCTTGTGTTTATTTTTTTTTTTTTTTGTGGACTAAAAATAAATAAAATAGGGGTGTTTTACATCCACCTAACTTTCCACCCACACAACCCTCTTACCACGTGGTTTTAAGGCTACCCATTTCACTTCAAAACAATAACAAAAACAAACACGTTTACCCAAATACACGCACACAATCTTCACTTTGTTAATGTGGGCGGGGGGGGGAGGGAGTGTGGAACAGCTAAAAGGCTACCCCCTTTCCATAAAAAAAATACTATGAAAACAAAAGGAAATGATAATAGTGCTTTGTGCATTAACGACAGCCGCGGTGGTGGTAGTGGTTTGTGCGCAATATAAAAAAGACATTAAAAACAGAAAGAAAGGGAGGCTTCTTTTTTAAAGGATGGAAAGGAAACACGAAACGGAAGGAGGGGGTGGGGGAAAAACAAAGAAACATCGGCATTGTTCTACGCCAACATTTTGTGACAAGTTGAAGAATATCTAATTTTTAAGGGAAGGGGTGCATAGCAAAAATGTCATTTTATACATAGGATTATGACAGATGACTCATTTACCAACTTAACCTAGGACTACGATACCCAAGAGCGCTGATATATTTGGTAAATTTCTGAACCTATCAGTAAATGGTAATTTTATTAAGTATCACATGGATTATTAAGGTCTTCTCAGGACCAAGGTTTCTCAACAAGTGGTTCATAGACCATCGTCTATTTGTTTGTTGCTGCCGGTACGCATATAATTCTTGTTTGCAGTTTCATATTTATTTTAGGAACACGTATGTAAACCACTATTTATGATTTCTGTTTAAAATTATTTTTGTTTTTATTTAATTCACGTTAAAATTTACTAGGTGTTTATTCTTGTGTCAGACCGATCTATATTCGTGGTAGTCATGCCAACTTGATAATCTTAAATTATGTATGTTAAACATTAATTTACATATTTATTAGTATGTTTGTTGATATTCTCATGATATTGAAACTAAATACGTAGGTAGTTTATTTATCAAATTAAAAATGGTTAAAATTAATTTACTCAGATAAGAATAATTACAAAAATTGATGCATGAAAAGACAGCACAGCTTTATAAAAAAGGATTGTCTTTGAAATTAAGTTTCTTGCCTATATTTTCATTAAACTATGTTTGTTATGGAACGTCTGAGCTCATGCATCTATTGCACTCTATTGGGTCCTCGTACAGAACTAATATATTTTTTTGTTTATTAATATAAACGTCTCAGAACCAATGGTTTGGATCCAGCCTTGTAGGTATCCTTAACCAATAAGTCACCTATAAGAGGCAATATATGCATCATTTAGGGGTTGAGAAAGCTCTATGCAAATTATAATTTTCTTGAGATTCAAACCCCGACCTCCCTTCATCGACAACTCTGACTAGATGAGACTTACGTTCATTTGGTAGGTTTTGCTAGATCATATTTATGAATTATCTATGAATCTTTTTGACAAATGATAAATTGGCCACTTACACCCAAAGGTGTTCGTATCTGTATCTTAGTTACTAGCAAGTAGTGACATTAAAGAATGTGATCATGATGATTCTAAATTAGCTATAAGGGAAGTAATTTAAAATGACGGCTTGGATCGTTTGCGAGGTGTTTAAAAGACCCACTGTTGGATGGATAAATACTTTTATTTAAAAACATGTATTAAAAGGCCAACCCCTTCTCTTTGATCCACACACTCTACCTTCATATATTTGTTTCATCACTAGATCCACACTCATCCTCTTAACATACCTAATCAAACCAACTGGCTAAAATGTGCCAACACCAAATAGTACACCATCTTTACTGTAAGCGGCGAATACTTTCGTGGGTGCGGGTACGACCAAGGCTACTCTAAACTAATTACTATAATAAACTGCACACTATTAAATAATAACTTCTAAAATCCCATTAAAAATACTGTTAGATGATGATTTTTTTTAATGAAGCAAGTATCTATTAAAAAATGACAATTGAAGATAAAATTAATTGACGTATGAATTCAGAAAATAGTTTTAGTCACTTTCGTAACTGTCAGATAATGTCCTTCATACGATATTTTTGTACACCGCGTCATCTTCCTGCCCCTGTAGGATTTTCTCAATTAACTGCACTAATGGGATAGTGATAAGTAATCAAAAAATAAATAGCTGTCTTGATTGGAGGACAAAGAGATTGATCTAGCTTTAACGGAAACTAAAACTTTAGCTTAAATAGGAGAAATTATGGCACTTTGCGTTCTTATCACAAGGATAAAGAAAATAAAAGATAATAAATAGAAGTCATAAATTAAAAATAACAGATATAACATAAGTTAAGGTAAACTTCCAATCATTAAACTTTTAGTGCAAATGATGATTATTATAAAGAAAGAAAAAAAAGAGAGTAGAGGAATATCTTAATTTTATAACCTTATCAATCTTTTTTTTTTAACCTCTAACCCCTTACACTCACCCCCCACTACCATACTAAGTATCACGCATTAAAAAAACTTATTCAGGATAAGGGAAAACGCTTCCAGTCGTTAGTAGCACCCAAGCAAACAGCCGAAGGACGCTGCGCTACACGGCGCTAGGGAACCTTCAGCATCCTCACCCCCCCTTCAACAACCCTTAAACTAGACTCCAACCCCCCCACCCTCCTCTCAGCTACCCTTAGCTTGCCTTGCTGTATTGATCTCCTTCTCAATGGGCGCAACCGAGGAGAAGGCGTCTAGCTAGCCAGGAGCTTCGGCAGAAGAGGAAAAGGTCCTTGCTTTCTCCTTTCATTCCCTCCTCCGTTCTCGCAGTCACCACCCACCCAAACCCGAGGGAGGAGAGAGAGGTTAAAATTACTTCCCATGCATATAAACACTTTTGCTCTATGTACCAACACATCTATCTCTTATATACAGAGCAGAAACTAGTGCTTGTTGCTGAAGAGATGGAGGAAAAAACATCCTCTCATACATGGGCTAAGTCTTGGAGGATATATGTCTGGATAGAAAATGGACGATGTGCATAAATCAAGCAAAGGAATGAGCGCATCATCGTGGGAATAAAACACAATTTTATTTCTTCACTTCTTCTGAGTACAAGTCCCGAATACGTTTCCAAAAGTCAAGCATAAGAACAAATTTAATATTTTCCTCGCGCTATAAGACTACGCTATGATTTTAACCTAAACTTGAATTAAAGTTGTATATTTCATTAAACTTTCTTGAAAGTGTATAGATTAATAAACACATAATAATAAAAGAAGAACCAAAGAAAAAGGCTTTTATAGACGTATGAGCAGCCACATTACTCAACGAGGGACTAGATGTTCGATCATCTCTTGCTCAATCAAATAGGGTTTTGGAATGTTTGTGAGATCATTTTGAGTTGCTAGCATAGCTCCCAAGCCACTGGATGTTAGGATAGGTGGAAACCCAGTACTTTGTAATTAGGAGACTACACATTATTCATACCTGCATCTTGTCCATGTGCATCTTGACCAGGTATCTCCAATATGGACATGCATAATTGAGGATTTAACTGAGAAACTGTTAGTGCAGCGTTGACAGGATGCTGTGCCTGCCCACTCTTCTTCTTTTATATAAATACAGATAATATTTGGTAAACTGTTTTATCAAGAGTTCTTTTCTAAATCTTATTTTATGATATTAAGATTGGTGCAACACAATCGATGAAGGTTCACATACACACCAATAAGTCAAAAACCTAGAGAATAAAATGTGTATAACCCGAACGGGTATTAAGATGTGGTGCTAATAATAATAATAAAGAATAAAACTGAGGTTTTTAATCATCAACTAATATACTCTCATCTGGAGAGGTAGTGTTTTATCCAACCCTAGTAAAAATGTTCATCTGACGTTCACCAAAGATTTTTCATTTTTCTTTATCTCTCCTACCAAACGTCAGGTGAACTTGAAGGGAAGTAATTAATGAAATATATCGCAACACCTTGCTCCATAAATTATACCATCGTGATAGTTCTTTACAGTGGTGAGATATGGAACCCATTTTTAAATTAGAACTAATAGTTTATTATCGTGTCCATTTGCTGTTGTACTTTTAGTGAAAACCTTCAACTCTAATCATTCTTCACCCTCTCCCAACCATTCAAACGAAATCAAGATGGATCTATCGTAGTCCATGACCTTTGCTTCCAGATTTTTTTATTTTTGCCTCAAACTTTTACAAAACGCACAGTATAATAAAGGAGGGTTTTGACTGTCTTCGTTTCTTTCTTCTTGCAAAGCTTTAATCCAAGATATCTCCTAGAAAGGCCTTTGACGGTTGGGCGTGGTAGTGGCAAGAGACTCTGTGCAACGAAGATGGAGACGAAACCAGTGGATCAAGGGAGGTAGGGGGTAGGTTAACTAGAGGGATGAAGAGGTGATGAGGGGGTGGAAAGAGGGAGATGGAGGTATATATATATGTGTGTATGCATGTGGATGGGTTAAGGGAGGCTATATAGTATTTGTTAATGCAAAGTAAGCGTTAGGCTGCGGACCTTGTGGTTTGAGCTAGGGGTGTTTTTCGGGTGGGGGACTGCCCAGGGCGAAATATGGTACAAGGGGAGTGGTAGGGGTTTAGGGTCAGGGGGCGGCCCATTGAGAGTGAGAGGGGACTCTCTTGCTGTGGAAATTGCGATGCAAAGGTCGTTGAAAAAGAAGGTGAGTACACCCCTAAAGCAATGCCATATATCTCCTCCCATAAATCTGCTTAGACTCCTGCCGCCCCCCCCCCTCTTTCCTAGAAGGAATTTTATTTCTTAAAACAAAAAGGTAATAAATGATACGCCAGCAGGAATAAGAAAACTGGCTGGTTTTTTCCCCTTTCAATTTCACCCCTCAAACCTTTGATGATCATCTCGGTCAAAACTTGAATATTTGGGGGGAAAGATGCTATTGTGGTCCATGGGGGTTGAAATAAATATAAGATAGAGATCGCAAGAAAAAAAAGGACACGAGACTAATCGCAGTACTAAAATGCCTTCCTTTCCTAGGTTTTCATTTTGTAAAAACCCTTTTTTATATATTTATATTCTGTTTTATTTCCCGCTAAAGTATTTTTTTTTTACTAAGGGTGGAAGATAACATTATTTAAATACAATACAAGAAGAAGAAAGGGAAAAGAGTGGATTGAGGCAGATTAGTTTTTTTAAAATAGATACAGTCATAGCAGACCACTATCTTTATACTCTTTTTTATATAGATATGTTAGTATGAAACTTGTTTTTCTTGATTTCTGACTAAATAGGGGTTAAAGGGGATTCTCGCGCAACTTTTGTGCTCCCCTTGAGGATTATTGTCCTTTTTAGAGGTCTTCCTTTACGATCCTGGGAAAGTTAGGCGCATGTTTTTTATTTCCTTTCTGGCTTTGATATTTTTTCCTAACGGAAATTTTGACGTCCTCCAAACATTGCGGGATCATTTGTATTTCTTAAGAAAGAGAGTGAGAGCGTTAATTATGCTCTCAGTGAATCTCAAGTCACCTAGGCCCAGTGGTTAAACAAATCAACATTTTTTCTAAGAGGTTTTTGTTCAGTTCTGTGTAATGTTTAGAGCGAAGTAATTAGTTGCGTTTCAGGAAAATACATCATACTTGGCTTGGCTTGGCTTAGGTATTTTGTGTACAAAATCTCATCTCTGGATTATGTTATGATTTCACTCCTTCTCTCTTCACCCAAATATGTGTACATTTCTTCTAAGTGGCCACCCTTCCAATCTCCACCCAATTAGTGTAGATTAAGTTACTGTGAATCTTTTTTGTTCACAGCACACTATCCATTGCCGTGAGTCCTCGCGGCACACTGAACGTGCAAATTGGCACACTAAAGGTGAGTCGGCCATGCGCATGCACAGAGACTTCTCTCAAACGAACAATAAATGCTTGTGTGTGTGTGTGTGTTCCATCTGTTAAACCACAAATTGAACCCTTAGGAAAAAAGGACAAGCTCATATTCCATATTAATTACTTGACTGTTTGAAAGCCATCAAGTTATCTGTAAAATAAGTATGATAAAGCCTTCGAAAATTTTTCTCTTATCCGTATTTAATTAAAAAAAAAATTTTTTTGAATCAATATACATTTAATATTTTATTTGTAAACAATAACATAATGTCCATAATCTTTCGGCACACTGGTTTGCCACGGAACTCCTTTTGGGAGCCATTGAGTGTAGAGTATGGATATACCGAACTGGTAGTAGAACACGTTGTTGCAGACATAGGATCACATGACTTATAAAAATGTAACCAATATAAATGATACAAATTCCCACCAGTATTCAATCCATACCTTTTAAAAGAGAACCCCCGATTATATATAGTTTTTTTTCAGGATTCACTGAGATTTGATCCTGTGATTAACATCTTGATAATAAAGTTCCACCAGCAATTGAACTGAAGGAGTCTGACAACTAATTAATAAATTAAGTATTTCATCAATTGCACTAGTGAACACGCTGTGAAAGTTCGTCTCATCTTGTTTAGTAGGCTTGCCATTAACAAGGAGGAATTGTTTTCGAGTCTCGCCCATCTGGTCATTTTGAGATTTTTTTTAAATGTCATACCACTCTTTCTCCACGTAAATTATGGGTGCACTTCCACTAAAGCTCTACTCTTCTAATATCTGAATAAGCCAAATGGAGAATAGCTCCCATACCATTCAGTCTGTTTAATCAAAGTATTTGAAAAAAAAAAGTGGTCACCTGTGGCATTGTTTTAGTTTTACTCTGTTCAATTGTTTGGTTTTAAGGTCTGATGCAGACAAACGCGTACGACCGCGAGGCCACATATTTCCCCCCTTTCCTCTCCTGAGAATTCGGTTGGTCCTGTAACGTCGGCGTCTTTGCCCGGGGACGGCCAAGAATTGAGACGGATCAATGCAGCCTTACTCTGAGGTTTACACACCTCTCTCTCACTTCCCCTACCCTCTCTCCTTCTCTCCTTTCATCCCTTTACCAAGTGTCATCCACCGTGTCAGCGCGGAAAGGCCTATGTTCCTCATGATCATCGCATCATGAGGGTGCATCTTAAGGGCTGAATCAATATTTCTAGACATTTCATTTGATAGTATAACAAATATTTCTCTTAAAATGTCGTTGAAATTTAAATATTTCAATTTTTATGAAAAAATTACCTAAATTATAAGGTTTTTAATCCCTAATGGACATTTGGATAGCTTAAATCTACATTTTAGCATAAGCTATATTTTAAAATAACAAATATATTTAATAAACAGGGATTTTTAGACATTTGAAAGAGTTTCAGCCCTCCTGTATCGATGCCCCCCTAGCAGGTATTTTGGAGTACCTTTTAGAACATTTCAACTTTTTTTTTTATATCTTTCAAAGCTGTGGATAATTAAACTCCTTGGTTCAATTCCCGGCTTATCCTAAACAATTATCGTTGGTAGATTTGGGTCTTCCTTCCCCTTATAAAGAGATGAATTGGTGGCAAATGGGCTGGTTGTGTTATGTTCAAAAATTTAGCTAGTTTGTAAGTCATATATGTAGTATTTTAGAAAGCGTATACCTCATATAAGAATAAAAGGCTTTAGAAACTACTTTTTGATTTAAATTATTGGGTGGGTACGCAGACTAAACATCAAGTTCATCTGTTATAGTTTGCTGGTGAAGTTTAGATTGAGGTTTGTGTACTGGTGCTTTTCCCTAGATAGTGTACAATTCTGTCACACAAATAAAGGTACATTTCCTCAAAATATCTCCTTCATCATTCTCATTGGTGTAATATAATTAAATTGGTACAGCCCGAGACAATAAGTGAGAAGCTTAAAAAAAACAGGTTATTTAACTCTGGCAAAGGCACCAAATGGATCTTAGTAAAAACTAATTCCCTCTCCCATTCCACAACCGACATCAGAGCCGGCTCATATGAATGATACTTTGCGCGGGAGAAAACCAGGTGGGCCAACACGACGGCGCGGAATTTACCTTCTTCGTCCTCCGTATCGCTGAGGGATTACAGGCCACGTGGTGTTCGTGAGTTTTTTACGCACGTAAAACGATCCCAACATTTTCCCGCGCATTTCTTCATCTTCCCTGCACATCTTCTCATCAATTAAACGGTTATCCGTCTCGAACTTTCTTACGCTTGGCTTTGATGGTTAGTGTTGCTTAGTGTTAGTGGTTGGCGGTGCTCATTGTTGGTTATTTAAGATGATTTGTGTCAATGGTTGTATTATCTTTGTATTGATGGTATGAGATGCTTAGTGTCCGTAGTAGGCGTCTATTAGTACCGGTGGCTGTAGACGCCCAGCCGTAATAGTTGGAGACAGTGTTGATGGTTGTTTTCGCTTTAAGTCAGTGTTTAGTGACACTTATCTAAGATGTATCTTTGAGCTCTATCCGTAGGTATAGGCTAATAGAAACATCCTCTCACGTGGCTCAAATCTTACCAGAAGTCTTAGGTATTGTGGTTAACTCTTACTGTCAGTAACTTAATATTTACAAGACGTCCATGATAATGAACAGACAGTTTAGTCAGATAGATAATGATTGCATTTGACTACTTTTTGCAAGACAAGTCAAGGTTTGATTCCCAACCAGGTGAATTGAGTAAGGTTCTCAACACGGATTCTTCAAGGTATTTTTTTTCCTTCTCTCTTCCTCTTAACATGAGTTCACTTTCTTTTATCTACCTTCATAATCTCTACCAATTATATTGAGTAGTAATATATCCTTTTCTAAACGCATTCATTATACTAATAAAGATAAATAGAGTGCTTATTTATTTGTATTTTTATATCGAAGCTTCTTTAAGGCACCTGATTAATAATAAAAATACTTGCATTCGTGGGCACATGTTTCAAGGCGTCAAACCTTTCTGATCTTGTTTGCCACTGATGGGTAGATTGGGGTTCGAATCTTGGGATTTGGGATTATTGCTGGTGAACTATTTCTGAATGGGTTTCCTCTATTTCTTCTCGAAAATGTGGATGTAAGTATATCCACCCTAATATCTTCTCTATCCTAGTGATAAATTATTTCACTCTTAGTGAAAGTACGGGAATAGCTTGGACAAGTAACACAAGAAAAAATAAATATAAGATAAGAAATATAAAATGGGGCACACTTTTAGAACCTACACCTTATATAAATAGGTTTGTGTTTTTTTATAGGACTGAAGGGTTGGAAAGAAAAGAGGCTGGCACGTGCCATGGAGAGCTATCCCCGAACGGGACAGACCGCAGCTTAAACCCGAATTAAGGTACCCCTTCAAGTACTCCTTACTCCCTCCCGTTCCCTTTTCACATCATTTACTAGGCAAAAAATATAAATAAAATAGACACGAGTTCTCTCCCTATCATATATAAGAAATATTTTTTGTTCTCAAACACGCGACACTTTTTTTTATTAAGTTTTACGAAAGGTCCCGTCCCGTTTATGGTTGGGACAAACCTGTGTAGTAAATGAGCGTTTCTATTGAATGAAGAACGGCAAATCCCCCTTTTAAAGTGAGGTGTAATAATGTAATCATATACATATCACCTTTTAGGGTTCTACGTATATATGATAATTACTCTAATGGCCTAGGAATGAGGAAGGATCATTTTAGGGGTTATTTACCCACATTCGCGTGGAGGGAGAGTGAGAAACAATTTAGGGAAAACTACCTTCATTGGACCCGAGTGGTATTTGAACCCCGAGCTCCCCATCAACAGCAGCTCAGTCTATTGTGAGATTTATACCTTAAAACTAAGATCACTCAGCCACTGTAGTGAGTAATTTCATCATCTTATTATTATTATTATTATTATTATTATTATTATTAGCACCGCATCTTACTACCCGTTCAGGCTATACGCACTTACGCTAATGTGCAATGGTAGGGTGATTGTGAGTTGAAATGAAGGACCTACAGTTTAACGTGGAATCCGAACCACGGTGGAAGCCTGGCATTCCTCACATTCACAAGTTGTGATTAATACACGTCTTGTCAGAGGTGAAGGAAGGGTTTGGCAATCAGATAAATCTGTGCCGGGACCGAGGATTGAGCCCCGGATCCCCAGCACAGAAGTCTGACACCTTACCCTAGACCACCATGTCACCCAAATCTTATTGAGACATTATAAACTCCTATATATTATATGTATATTCATCTAATCTCACTACCCGTTTGGGCTATCCCCATATTTACAAAAATGGGGAAGGTAGGAAAAAGATAAATTTTAGAGGATGGATACCTGGAATCTGTATGAAGGGGGAGAAAAAGAAACATACTTTATGGGTAAACCTATCTAGGATTCGAAACGTGAGCTCACAAACTAGATAAGTTTGACTTCTTTTCCTGCATGATCAACAAGAAAATGAGAAGGTTGTTTTAAATATCAGCTGAGAATAATAATACAGTAATAATAATCGGCTTGAATGGCGAGGTTAAGGATACCACCTTTTTGTTTACACTTACAACCATAGGGAGTGGATCTCTTCAGCTGATTTATTCTTATTGTTTTCTCATACACTCTCCAAGCTAATGCGTACGTGCTTCCACTAAATAACTCACCTGATACCTATCACTTTGGTTAAGACATTAGTTATCAGTAGTGGGCTTGAATAAAGAAGCATAAATGTCGTACTATCCATGTTACCAGTAATGGGGAGGTCAGGGTTATAATTTCGGTTGTGTGAGCTGAGGGTGGTTTTCGTTAGTATTTTTCCTAAATCTCTCCACAATAATGCGGGTATATTTCCTCTCGATTATACCTTACTTCAACCCCATCCTCAGTGTAGACATGCTGATAACTTGGATGGGCAGTAAGAAATGGTTGATTCATTTAAATAAGCAATACTGTCTCCAGTCTCTGGATAGAGCATTCTTCTATGATATAATGAATGGATAAACCTTGTCCTGCATCTGTCCTCCTTTTCCTGTTTCCTTGGATTTAGAAAGTGTTTCCTTAGTAACCAATTATATCACTAGAACTGACCAATACAAAACATACCTATTCTCACAGCTTGTGTCGGGTTTTTTGCCCTCCATACTGGTTGAAAAGTCTTGGTTCGAGATTTTGAAAAATTGTTAACCTCCACGTCTCGAAATAAATGAGTCTTGCCTTGTGAAAAAAAACAGGGTAAAGGGGGTTCAAATCCAACTAGTTGAAGATCAAAAGAACCTGTTCCCAACGCAAATCATACTCACGAAGGTACAGTCAGGTTTTATCCACTATAGTAGGTTTTATCTATCAAGGATCCTGTGATCGACAAGGTGGGGAAATGATTATTACGTTTAATTCAAAGGTTATTAGGGATTCAATCTAGGGAATGGGGATTAAGAAGGTAATTTAGAGAAAGTTAACTTTCATTTGCGTTGATAGAGGATGTGAAAAAACAAACAAATATAAATCACGTGGAGTAAAGTGGCATTCAGTTTATCAGCCAAGATGTCAGACTCAACCTCTTCATTATTAGGAATCCAGTCAATTGTGAGCATGACGCCTTGAACTCCCCGACCTTCAATGTGGTTTTGTTTTCCTTAGGGTAAGATGTAATCCACCCCTAGTAAATTATCAAAGCGTTTTTGTTCTGTTTTGAACTTGTGATTTATTTCAATGGCATCTTAATACCCTGACCCGCAAGAAGTTTAATTGCTTTAATAAGGAAGAGATGATTAAGGTAGAACCTAGAGGAAGTGTACCAGAATTTGCGTGGAGGGGGCGAGTGAGAAAACCTCTAGGGAGGAAACACCTTTTATGCCACAAACCATGTTTGAAGCCCTATCCCTCGTGGGGCCCTCAGCGTTCCTGATCATTTTGAATTTTTATAGTTTTAGAATGATTTTTTAATCCCCCCATAATATATTTAGTGTGACGACCCTGGTCCCTCCCTACAACTGGCCAACAAAACTAGACGAGTGTGACGTCTAGTCCGCGTGGTACACTAATTCAGCTCCTATTGGGTCCAAGACCAACTAAAACCAGCACTCTAAAGCCATTAATGTGTGTAGACGTGTGGAAACTGATCCTATTTTCACATGCCCTTGAGTGTACCAGGCTCCTGTGACGAGTTTCAACCCTCCGACCTTTTCCCAAACCAACCCTATGAAATAGACCAAGCCCTTCCTTGGGCCTGAGAAGGGACCCTTTCCCTGACTTTGGAGAGAGAACTCTTAGCCCTGGTATCGATTTTAACAGAGGCAGAGCAGTGGAGATAGGAAGAAACTGGTTTCATCACTCCTCCTTGCGTGGAGGTATAGTCGCTCACAATTTAATGTACTATATCTTGTTTGGAAGTACAGTCACTTACAATATTACACATGAGATATTTCCTCTCTCAGAGGTACATTCACTTGCAATATGACACAATAGATATGTCCTCTCTCAGAGATACATTCACTTACAATATGACACATGAGATATTTCCTCTCTCAGAGGTACATTCACTTACAATGTGACACAATAGATATGTCCTCTTTCGGAGATATATTCACTTACAATATGACACATGAGATATTTCCTCTCTCGGAGGTACATTCACTTACAATATGACACATGAGATATTTCCTCTCTAGGAGGTATATTCACTTACAATATGACACAATAGATATGTCCTCTCTCGGATGTATATTCACTTACAATATGACACAAGAGATATTTCCTCTGTCGGAGATACAGTCACTTACAATATGACACATGAGATACTTCCTCTGTCGGAGATACATTCACTTAGAATATAATGTACGAGCGCTTTCTTTGCTTGGAGGTGTATTCACTTACAATATGAAATACAAAATTTTCTCTTGCTTTAAGGTAATGAACATTCCCTTAGCAATAATATTACGTACGAGATATTTCCTTACTTGCGAATACAGCCCCTTGCATTATATTATATGAGTTCCTTCTTTTTTTAAAGGTATAGTCACTTACAATATAATATAATAGCTCCTTTTATTAGAGGTAAAGTCAATTACAATATAATGTAGGCCCTGTCACTTTTATCTCTTACTTGGTGATACAATCTTTCGAGATATTCGTTAAAACTGCCATGTAATATTTTCAGCTGAATAACACGATTATTAAATAGCTGGAAAAAAAAATTATACCAAAAAGAAAAATATTTGGCCATTTAGAGTAGGTGGGCACGGTTGAGTTACTGCGCGAGACCTAGTTTAGTTCCCTATTGGAAAAAAAGGGTCTCTTAGTCTTAGCGGGAGTCGTATTCCTTAACTAGGGAGGGGGTTCGAGTTCCTCCACTTGGTAGGGCGGTCGAGTTCCTCCACTAGCGGGAGTCGAATTCCTTTACTAGGGAGGGGGCTCGAGTTCCTCCACCCGGTAGGGCGGTTGAGTTCCTCCACTAGCGGGAGTCGAATTCCTTTACTAGGGAGGGGGGTCAAGTTCCTCCACTCGGTAGGGTGGTCGAGTTCCTCCACAACTCAAAGAAGCGGTTATAAGCAGTCCGAGTGCAATATCCTAGTACAAACCTAGCTTTCAATCCTTCCATAATTTATACTTATAATTATGGTTCTCACTCAACATAAATTAACATTTAATACTTTGATTAATATTGTTATTATTTAATTATTTAATACCCACAAGGAAACTCCTCCTGTTTACGTGGAATTCCATGCAACGTAGAAGAGGTTAATCCTCCCCCTATCCCTATAAGAGTGGTGTAACTAGACCACTACACTCTTAATTCCTTTAATCCCTTCCTTGAGGTGTCATGGATGAATTCGACCATTGTTATCGGACTAATTATATCCGTGGAAGAACTTTACATCCTTGGAGTAGACTTCAATATCTTTGTTGAGAAGACTACTAGTCTCTTCATCAAGGTGACCCTACAATGACTCGTGGACAAGGATGCCATTCTCACCCTGTCTGATTTTACCTGTGACGAGGAGATCGTGTTTAGAATCTTGACTGGGTGTGCTGAGGAAGAATTTTCTTATATGAGTGGATTTACTTTTAAACTTTGTCTTAATAATTCCTGTCCCTACCATTGACCAGGTTGCCAGAACGTTAAGCAATGAAATCTATACGGGAGATCCAAAGATGCTCCTGTTTGCGACTAGGACGCTGTCATCACATCGCAGTCACCTTGTTTTGCCACCTGCATACAAAACAAGGCTCCACGTGCTTGCGACCAGGTCGCTGTTTTCAGATCGCAGTCGCCTAGTATGGCCACCTGCATACAAAACAAGGCTCTCTGTGCTTGCGACCAGGTCGCTGTCGTCAGATCGCAGTCGCCTAGTATGTCGCAATTATGACCGTAGCCCTAGTTTATACATACCCTGATTTTGATTGGAGGAAAAGGATATAAAATAGAAACATATTTATTTGTGGCCAACATTAATAACATTTTACTTTATTATTTATGTTATTTAATAAGTATTGATAATATCTATCAAAAGTGACAGCTGCAAATAACATGACTTGATCTATGAATATATTAAAACTGTTTTAGTAACTTTAGTAACTAGCTTCTACTGTTCTTCCAACCAAAATCATACTATATGTCGCTAGCTTGTAAGGGAAGAGAAACGTAATAAAAAGTGAAAAGAATTTATAATAGAGAGCTGTTCCACTGTGTAGATCAATCGACGGATTCCACAATCCGACTGAATTCCCCACTTTTGATACATTTTTGTATGTTTATAATCGGTATTCTCTTTCTCTATATCATTTCGTCGATATGAAGTGAGACAGAAAAGAGAGAGAGAGAGATAATCTAACCCGTTACACACAACAAACAAAAAAAACAAACAAATGCGTATCAATAAACTAGTAGATTACGTCCGGTCAGTTTGGATGGTGTGAGCGGTGGGGGGCTTACAGTAGCGCATGCGCAAATAGACACTCGTCAATGTAAACAATGGTGGATTTTAGAAGAAAAAATATTATATCCCTTCCTCTTTCGTCTGAGAAACAGCTGTGCTGCAATGCACTATCTGTCTGCCCATTACGTCAGATGTCATTGGCTTGATCCTGTTGTGACAATATACAGTACTCTGATTGAAAGTATGTGTTTTTTTTTTTCTTTTTTTTGCAGTCCAAATCTTAATAATCATCAGGCTATACTCATATGCTTACTAATATTTATGAGGAAGCTAGAATTTAGAGGGAATGTTACCCCCATCTGCGTGAAGGTAGAGTGAAAACCCATTAAGAAAAATCATCTTCCCAGCCTGGATTTGAAACGAATCTCCTAATCACTGCTTAGCCAAAATAGACAAGGTTAACGTCTTTGATCTGTGGTCACAAATAATGGTATTTAGTTTGGTATTATTTTTGTAATACTATTATCGTGATTATTTTTAACTCAAGAGCTACAGAATTAATACCTTCATTACTTGCATGCATACATAATCAAGACGAGCAAGCTGAGGTGGATAGGTTTTGTGGTGTTTAGAGGTGATGATAGTTGCGTACAGAATTTTAGTTGGGAAATCTGAAGATACAATGCAAATTGGTAAGCGTCGAATTAGATGGGAAAATAATGTATGCAATTAGTGGATTTGAAGTAGGTTTGGTTTCAGGTTAGGGAATAGATAGGGGTGTCTTAGGATAAGGTTGAATCGAGATCTTACGTTCTGTTATGAAAAATATTAAAAACAAAAAGGGCATCGCAATAAAGTCTACTTTTGAGTCCTAAAAGGTTTCAAATTATGTCAATCATAATAAATCCGGTTAGTAAATAATTTATTATAGCAATGATTTTTAATCATAATAACTATAATTATAAACTGTTCAAAATCATACTAATCTTACACCTTAGCTCAGTTGGTAGCGCATCTGCCTTCTGAGCTATCGTTGTTAGGATACGTTGTTTTATTAAATTTACCTTTTGATACTTTTCCGTCTTTGTTGAATTAGTTTTAAAATGTTACCACTTCCAATTTCTATAACATTTATATTATTTCTGTTTTTAAATTTAAAGTTCCAATTAGCTCCACACACTAAACTGAAGGTATTATTAGTAACTTATAATTATATGGTAAACAAATAATTTCAAATCATAAATTCGACAAATGTAAGGCCTTTGAAGGAAAATATCACACTGCTGTATTTCCTATGAAAATTGAATCTCTGAAGCTTCAAAACCACTAAAACCATCCTCATTATTATAGTCTATTGCGACATATTTTTGGATTTGTTTTCTCCACATGTCTTAGTACCAGTTTGGGCTGTACGCATTAATTAATCACGCTAATATAATATATATGAGGAAGGAAGAGTGTTGAGCAAGTACCCAAATTTTCATATATATACTTGGATATCAATTAGAAAAAAACATCCTCAATACACCAGACCTAAACTAGAGCTCTAAGCTTGTGGAGGCTTGTTAAAAAGTTACTATTTAGCTTAGGAAGGCTATACCTATGTTTGAAACATTAACTTTTATATAATAAATAAGATATTTCGTGTAAAAAACTGTCAAAAACTAGTTGATTCTATATTATTTTATGATTTTTTTTCTTAGTAACAAATCTTAGATATAAGTTTTTTGATCCTATTAGAACATGTTTATTACTTTAATATTCATTTTGTGTCCAACCTTATTTTTAAATAATAAACCGCTTCTAAATAACGGGAGATTTGTGGACATTCGCAAAAAATGTATTTGAATGCTCCTGTAGGTGGCTCTCTAAACAACTCTTCAAAATATGTTGATCAACTATAATCAAATTATTTCTACAAATAAGTTGTTTTTTAAACTTATATAACTAGTAAACAAGAAACTCTAAGCGTACTTTCTTGAAACCAGAACCAAAATGATACATTCCTATTTTAATTTGATAGTTTATAACATTTATTGCTATTCAATAGTTTCGGCCTCTTAGATAAATTATTTGTATTTGATAGTAATAGTATCAATATAAATATGTATGTATTGAAAAAAAATTAGTGTTAGCTATAAAATATGAATCAAATCCATTATTTTTCAAAACCTAAATTCGTATCACAGTGTTTATTTTATTTACAAAAATTAATACAGAATTTCTAATTTGAATCCTAGAAAATACGGTAAGGATTGAGGTTTATTTTAGTAAATTAATTCTTAATTTGTAATTTTCAGTAGAAATAAAAAAATGGTTAACTATTTATGTTAATACATTTTGCTATAATGGATTTATTTTTGCATTCATAAATTCAATTAAATGTTAATTTAATGATATGGGGTCTGATGGTTAAGTTTGACCAAGAATTAGGTTGTGATAAGCTATTAATAAGCAGTATAAGCCCTTTAAAAATATTAGGATGAAATTTATACAAACATCTTGAATTCAATATTTTCGAATCCTTGATCCTATAATATCATTAATGATTTGAAGAGGGATACGAGGCTAAAAATGTTATATCCCCAATACGTGTGTGAAATGTGCTTGGTATACTTTTCCACTGAAATGCAGTTGATAAGGTTTTAACTCTAAAAACTTTAAACCTCCCGCTTTAGCAATTAGTTCTCATCATAGCCACCTTAGCGCTACAGAATGTGTGTAAGATAGAGAGAGAGAGAATTAATTCCACTACTTTCTTGCTTAGGACTACGAATTTTCCCTCAATGAGACTGATCCTTCCTTCTTCAACCCAGTACGATGGTGCCACTGTGAAATATAACCTTGTTATGATTATGTTATTCTTACAATGATTTAAACCCTGGCACTGCTACCTTGCGTTCTGCAATCTAAGCTATACAAGTTCTCGTCCTGGACTTATCCCTTAGCTAGTTGAAAAAATTATGATTGTCGTACTTTCCGTTCTGGCTATCATTTAACTACGTTCATCTGTTAGAGATGAGAGAAGTAAGGGAAAGTGTAACTGAATTTTTAGGAATAAAACAGCTGGGATAAGAACCCCGACCTCTCTGTCAACGGCAAAACAAAGTCTATGAGCCTGAAATTTGGTCCTCGATCCGTTTATAGCATATTAATTAGTCTCATACCAGCTAAAGAGTACCTTATTAAAAAAAAGTGTTTCCTGACTAAACGGTAACGAATATCTCAATGACAAAAGAGTGTTTCACTGACTAAAAAGTGACTTTCTGACTAAAGAGGGTCTTACTGACTAAAGAATGTATTACTGGAAAAAGAGTGTCTTACTGACAAAAGAATGTATTACTGGAAAAAGAGTGGACTATTGACTAAAGAATGTCTTGCTGACTAAAGAATGTCATACTATCTAAAGTGCGTCTCAATGACTAATGAGTGTCATATTAAGTGATTAGAACTTAATATCATAGGCGCAGTTTTAACTTATTGTGTGGACCTTTGTTTAGGCCTCATCACTGGTACATAATGGTAACATTCTTCTTTTTGAGCTAAAATTTATACAAAAGGTCAGGCTCTAACATAAACTCAAGGTATTGTCTCTATGCGAATAAGTACACAAATCTACCAAAAAAGAATTTTTCTCTCCACATCATTTCAACGTTGTGACTGTATTTGTAGAGCGCCGTGTTTAATACCATTTCATTCGACCTTCAATCAGCTGTATCGCCGGTTATACTCATTCACACAATGCTAGCAGGTGTCCTGCCACGTCCGTAAACATCACCTGTCAATCATGGCAGACGAGGACAGAGAGATGTAAACAAAGAGCCAATAATCAACGCTCTCACAACCAATCCATAGAGTTAATCCACTAACACAATAACAATAAATAATCAAGTGGATTTATTAAACTGTGATCCGAATGTGACGGTTTAAAAACAAGCACTTTCTATCTTTATCGTGTTTCTTCTTTATCATATGTTTGGAATCGCCTGTCTCTTTTCAGGCGTTATATCAACATTTAAAGCCTGTTTCACCCCATAGATAAATTAGTTAATTAATACAACAGCTAGAAATATCTGTCTCGTCTTGGTGCTCTAGCTTGGAGTCTTCAGTCGAAAAGTGTGGCAGCGTGACCAAGTGAAACCATAATAAATACATGGTAAGACTAGATAATATAATATAATCTCTCATCATTATAAAAATGTTTAAAAATCATTTATATGTTAGATGTCAAAATAAAAAGAATTTATGTTTGAAAAATATTTAGTGTTGCTAATATGATAAAACACTCCCGAGATATTTAATTTGAAGAAAATTTTAAATATCAATTTCAGAATAGATAATTTAAGTTCTCAGTTGTCAGCTATTCGTAAAACACATTTATAAAAATATTTTTTACTAAAACAAATACACCCCTAATTTACTATGTAAGACACTCTCTAGATGACAGTTCCGGGAAAAAAATACATTTTTAAATTTTATTATTCAAAAGAAAAATTGTGTTCATCTGTAAACTACGCTTCCGAAAACAAGAATATAGTGATTCTTATATATTTCAAAACACGATTTTCTAAAAAACTAAAGAATATTTAAAAATCATTTTTCAATTAGATCAACTTAATTTTTGGCTAGAATTAAAATCATAGCTTTCGTGCTAAATTGGCCTCCTGATGGCGGGGAGATCGGTGATACCAAATGATTTCCCACTCTCCTTCCTCGCAAATGCGCGTATATTACCTTTAAAACGTTTGCCTCCTCATTCTTACCCCATCAGAATAATTATCATGTATGCGTGTAAACTGAACAGGTAATAAGACGTGGTGATAAAATAAATAAGATCATGTTTTGGGCTTTAGGGTTGACCATATGGCATATCAATTTTAAACAGAAACCATTCAAATGCTCACTACTTTAGTTCCAGTTATAAACAGACGTACTGTACATGGAGATAAATGGGATTGTAAGAGCCACTTATTTAAGTTCACGCAAAAATAAAATATCAAGATGCATCATAAACTTAAGGTCAACATTTTTAACGATTACAATAATTTATATATAAGAACAAGTAAAAATAATAATAATAATAAAATTAAAGATTACCATTAAAAACAACTATTGCAATGATCCTTGTTTCGTTGTTATGAAATGATGAATGTATAAGGCTTTACTTCGATATGATTGCCAGGTTCGAGCGTAGTCTTATATACAACATACCTGTTAATCAGTCATGGAATGGCCTTTAATTAAGCTCGTGTGAGAGAGCCAATGAAGGTATAATTTAGAGGAAATGTGACCATATTTCCTTGGAAGAAGAGAAGGAAAAATCATCCGCTTTGATAGTCGCTTGCTCTAAGGCATCATTCTTGAAATATACTGGAATGATAATGACGGTATGATCGGGATTTGAATCCCGGTAAGATGTTATGAATTTGTTTTTTTAACGATTTATTTCTTGCTCTATCTGTCTCTCTCTCTCTCTCTCCCCCCCCCCATCAATGCTGATGTGAATACGTAAATGTTATACATTCTTAGTAACTACTTCATTAACACATTAGTGTAATTAATGGGCACGTATAAACCGAACGGATTCTAATATGTGCTGAAAAATGAAACAAAAGTAAATATAGCTTACGTTTATGATTTGGCATAATAGTGGCAGGGTTCAAGATGTTTGTCAAGTCATTTCAGAGGTTTCTATTAAAACGGTCTTGAGTGATATATATATTTTATACATAATAATCCGTGTGAATTATTAATGAGATTTACTACAAAAACTGTACCTCAGACAAGCAGAAATTTGACCTGAGCTTGCTTTGGCCTAGGCTCGACGATCAATACAAATATTAGGAGCTATAACTGTAGGGCTAATAGTTTGTTAACTTAGCTGCAAACAAGTAAGAGAAATGCACTTCAAATCTGGTTCCACAGTTTAAGGCGTTTATTTTTTTTAGTGAGAATAAGGTTGGCTTTCGAATACATTCTTGGACTGGTGGGCTGTCCATGAACTACGTAAGCATATCAGTGGGATGGATGGAGGGATGGCATGGCTAAGCATGACAAAGGAAGTAGGGAGAGTCAGATAATGCATGATGCAACATTACAAATAAGCGTATTTATTTTTAAATGAAGAGTTCTACTAATGTTCGACCACAAGCGTGAATTCACCTCAATGTGGGAGTTTTAGAAGTGAACATTTGATTGGCTCTCTTGCCTAAACTATCACCTTTAGATGCATGTATTAAAAAATGTTACCCTCTACAACAAATTAATCTCCAATATTTCTCTATCTCACATAACTTTCTCAGCATAAGTGATAAAAGTTGAAAATGTATCATGTTTTCTGAAAATTGTGATGATCTTCAATTTTTAAACTAGAAGAGGGGGAGGAGGGGTAAGTGATATTGTGTCGTAATATTCTAAGGGGGTTTCAAATAATTGTGACAATGTGTGTGACAAGTAGGTGGATGGGGTAGAAAAATATTCAAAATTAGCGTGATGTAGTTGATGAACAGCCCCCTAGTTATACTGAGGCTGTTATTTTACTAAATTGATCATAACTCTCCTTCCCTGCAAATAAAAGTAGATTTTTATCAATATCTACATTTTAATTCCTGATCCATAAGCGTAATAAAATGAAGATATAACATATGGATAGTAAGAGGCAGCGAATAGACTGTCTATATTAATGTTTAGATAAAGCTCGTATAGTATTTTTACTTTCTCTCTATCTTACAGGTAGAGAAAGTATTGTGATCGTCAAAAAAATCGAACTCGAGATTTTGATGAATTTTGACGTTTCATGACTTCCTGAATCCGAAAAAGTGGTTTTTGAATTTCCGTCTGTCTGTCTGTCTGTCTGTCTGTCTGTCTGTCTGTCTGTCTGTCTGTCTGTCTGTCTGTCTGTCTGTCTGTCTGTCTGTCTGTCTGTCTGTCTGTCTGTCTGTCTGTCTGTCTGTCTGTCTGTCTGTCTGTCTGTCTGTCTGTCTGTCTGTCTGTCTGTCTGTCTGTCTGTCTGTCTGTCTGTCTGTCTGTCTGTCTGTCTGTCTGTCTGTCTGTCTGTCTGTCTGTCTGTCTGTCTGTCTGTCTGTCTGTCTGTCTGTCTGTCTGTCTGTCTGTCTGTCTGTCTGTCTGTCTGTCTGTCTGTCTGTCTGTCTGTCTGTCTGTCTGTCTGTCTGTCTGTCTGTCTGTCTGTCTGTCTGTCTGTCTGTCTGTCTGTCTGTCTGTCTGTCTGTCTGTCTGTCTGTCTGTCTGTCTGTCTGTCTGTCTGTCTGTCTGTCTGTCTGTCTGTCTGTCTGTCTGTCTGTCTGTCTGTCTGTCTGTCTGTCTGTCTGTCTGTCTGTCTGTCTGTCTGTCTGTCTGTCTGTCTGTCTGTCTGTCTGTCTGTCTGTCTGTCTGTCTGTCTGTCTGTACCTCCAACTAGAGCCTAAACTATTTTACCGATTGAGCTGAAACTTGATATCTAGGGTTTTCATAGGGTTGCCCCGAGGGGTTTTTGGAATTGGATATCTACCCCTAAAATTAAGGGTAGTTTACTGAAGGGAAAAAAGAGAAAAAGTCGATTTTCTCAAAATCGGCTCTAACGATTTTGATTAAATTTCATTTATGAACATTAATAAATATTCCAAACAAAATGGCTACTCTCAATATTTCGGCAAAATGGCTTTAAGGGCTCCGGTCTGATGCGTAAATTAACATTTTTTATAATAGCTCCGAAACTATTTGAGATATGAAATTACTTAGCATTACAAATATGTATATATATTTATAATACAAATATTTTATTCGAAACATATTTTTATAAAATCAATAATTTTCAATCTATACGCAATTATATATATATTTTTAGCTTTTTGGACATTAAAGCTTAAGTATTGCGATCGTAAAAAAAACTAACCTGAAATGTTGATGGATTTCGACGTCTCATGACCCCCCGAACCCTAAAAAATAGTCTTTGCAATGCCGTCTGTCTGTGTGTCTATTAAAACTTAAAATTAAGGGTAGTTTACTGAAGGGCAAAAAGAGAAAAAGTCGATTTTCTCAAAATCGGCTCTAACGATTTTGATTAAATTTCATTTATGAACATTAATAAATATTCCAAACAAAATGGCTACTCTCAATATTTCGGCAAAATGGCTTTAAGGGCTCCGGTCTGATGCGTAAATTAACATTTTTTATAATAGCTCCGAAACTATTTGAGATATGAAATTACTTAGCATTACAAATATGTATATATATTTATAATACAAATATTTTATTCGAAACATATTTTTATAAAATCAATAATTTTCAATCTATACGCAATTATATATATATTTTTAACTTTTTGGACATTAAAGCTTAAGTATTGCGATCGTAAAAAAAACTAACCTGAAATGTTGATGGATGTCGACGTCTCATGACCCCCCGAACCCTAAAAAATAGTCTTTGCAATGCCGTCTGTCTGTGTGTCTATTAAAACTTAAAATTAAGGGTAGTTTACTGAAGGGCAAAAAGAGAAAAAGTCGATTTTCTCAAAATCGGCTCTAACGATTTTGATTAAATTTCATTTATGAACATTAATAAATATTCCAAACAAAATGGCTACTCTCAATATTTCGGCAAAATGGCTTTAAGGGCTCCGGTCTGATGCGTAAATTAACATTTTTTATAATAGCTCCGAAACTATTTGAGATATGAAATTACTTAGCATTACAAATATGTATATATATTTATAATACAGATATTTTATCCGAAACATATTTTTATAAAATCAATAACTTTCAATCTATACGCAATTATATGAATTTTTTTAACTTTTTGGACATTAAAGTTTAAGTATTGCGACCGTAAAAAAAAACTAACCTGAAATGTTGATGGATGTCGACGTCTCATGACCCCCCGAACCCTAAAAAATAGTCTTTGCAATGCCGTCTGTCTGTGTGTCTATAAAAACTTAAAATTAAGGGTAGTTTACTGAAGGGCGAAAAGAGAAAAATTTGGTTTTCTCAAAATCTGCTCAAACGATTTTGATTAAAATTCGTATCTAGGCGTTGATTAAGATTATAAATAAACTGGCTATTTTCATTTTCCTATGAAAATGATTTTTAGGGTACTTTACAGAAGCGTTAATTTCCGTATCTCCACAACTATTTGAGAAACTAAACAACTTATCATTGCAAAATTGTAGGACTATTAGAAATAAAAAACTTTTATTTGACATATATTTTTATAAAAGCAACAGTTTCTGAGATATTTGCAAATATATTAATACAATTTTGTGAGCTTTAGTTGTAAACATATACTACTTAAGTCTTAACGCAATAATTCTCCAATGCCATAGAGTAATTAAATATAAGTATCTAAAAAAGTATGTTATTTTTCCTTAAAGCTCTTAGGAGAAATGTTTGCATAGCAATGATCTATCTCCATTTTAGACTCAATAGTCAATATTTACATTTTTTATTGGTCAAAATGTATAAATGAATAATTAAATATCAATGCGATGACTTGAAGATCTGCAACACCTTATAAAATGTTAAACTTTAGCCAGAAATCGAAATTTTAATACGAAGTGTTGACCCTTGTGGAAGACATTAAACTGTTTGAAATGCTCTTAGGTGGACAAAGATGCGCCTCTTTTATCATTGATTCTATATCATTGTATATTATTTTATGCATGTTCTTATGTGGAGTGGTGATGATACAATGTACATAATCCGTTCAGAAATCTTACGAGTTTATAGAAAGAGAGAGAAAGTCTGTGCGGTTCGCCGTACCATTTATTTACTCTTAGAAATGGACCATTTGACACATTCAAATGGGCCACTTTATTTAAACCTAAGATAAGTAAATGGAAAGATTTTTTCTATACAAGTCACAATTCTTTATGAATTCAATATGCTTTATAAAACTAATATTTCTACCATGAAGCACATCTATTTGTAAAATTAAGATCTGTGTGTGTTAGAGTGATTTAGATTGATATGGATGGTATTCAATTAATATATATTTCAATTCGTGGGATTCAATGCATCAATGTGACAGTCAATAATTGGTCGATACATTTCTCCACGCGATTTGAGCTCATATACATATATTAATAATGTGTCTGCAGCATTTCATCACTCAATCCAAAAATAACTAAACAAAATTAAAAGTCATAAATATCATTGTCACCTAACTAAATTATTTATCACTTTCTCGTGCACTCAGCTTCTTACTAGCCATACGGGATATCCGCATATTTTCATTAGGGCGTAGCGATGGTGAAAGTAATATTCAGAGGAATTGCAGCAGAAGTTGCGTTTGAGGAGAGTGGAAAAACACCACTTTAATTTGTTTAAAATACAACTAGCCAGGATTTGAATCCAAGCTTTCAATTCACTGCAAAACCAGACGAGATGAGACTTGACGACTTCCCCCAAGTTCCCATTGGTGAGAGCCTTACTTTTCTAAATAATACCATATTTATAAGCTAATAGTTTATAACTTTTTTGATTTAAATTTATTTTCAACTTTACCCAAATCAGCGGGAACGTGGTGCAATATTAAACTAGTTTATTCTGGTTTGCCAGTGAAAGTGAGTTAAGGGGTTAGAATCCTAATCGGGTGTATTAAGGGTGGTGTTTCTTTATGTGTCCCCCCCCCTACTCCTATCAAGAATTTGCGGTTACACTTCCTTTAAGACTTACCTTCCTTATCCCTTTTATATACGGTGTTTGTAATTAGTATACGCGTAGTTAATATATGCGTACGCACTGAATGGGTAATTAAATGTAGTAGAAAATAAATAACTTTTATTAGCACTGCGTTTTACTACTGGTTTGGGCTATACGCCTATGCACTAATTGCACTATTTGGTAAGAGATTAGGACAGCTTAGTTTAGAGGAAATGTATCCACATTTGCATGGAGCGAGAGTGGAAAACCATTTAGCAAAACCTATATCAGTGCACCCGACTGGAATCAAACCCCGATCTCCCTGTCTTCAGCAGTCTAGTCCAACACGAGAGTAGAACGTTGGACCACGTGCTCACCAAAGAGGATAAAAATAAATATTAGTATTATATATTGAAAACAATATAATAAATAGGCCTACAGTTAAATTTAACATATGCCATATATTTTTAAGTGATAGCTACACATTACAGAGAGACATTGCTATACACAGTCATTTATCAATATGTTTATCACGTGCTGAAGTAGGCATTGTAAGATAGCTCAATATGAAGCCATACACTTGACTCTGTTTTAAGTAAGGTTTTTATGATAATTTCCCTAGTCCTAGCTTAAGTTTGTCTACATAGGAACAGTTAGTGGTGGATGTTTTTAAATTAGGTGAAGATGTATTAGTTCCATCCACTTATCCCACTTGCATTTTTCCTTCCATTACTATTATGAAAATTAGAAACGACCGGCACAGACGTTAAAGGGGTGAAGAGGAAGATGGAGGGAGGAAAAAACTTTCTTCATTACTTAACGTAGCATACTCACGCAGGTACTTAGGATTACGAATAAATAATTTCACACCGCATAGATTTCCGTTACTAGCGTTTTATTTTAAGTCGTAGCATGGTAAAGTAAAAAAGTAATAAACAACCCACTATTTCCGTATCCTTAGTCACGTGAAATAAACTTTAAGAGCTAGTATAGTCACTTTGTCGATTACGAGAAGCTAGATGCTCTAATACCGGCCTAGTGTAACAAAATGGTTCCTCACTTTTTCTCCACGTGAGCGCGATAAATTTCTTAAATATTTCAATTTTATTTCTTCAACAAATTTATTTATTCACTAAAAATACAGGATAAGTAGCTGATTGCCTTTAATACATCACTGTGATAGGGGTAAGCGTCAATTTCACAAATTATAATTTTATGAGCCATGCTGAGAATCGAACCCGAGCCACCTGGTTTAATAGGCAGACATGCTAATGATCTAACCAAGTTATAGGGCTTATTTCCTCAAAATTGTACTCTACGCATCTCTAAAATGCGTACCAAAAAGACTGGATGTAAGACATGGAACACACAAAACAAAAACAAACAAATTTTTATTCGAATGGTATAGCATTCCTAAATTATTTTATAGTATTATTTATATTGAGCTGAATTTTCAAAGGATATTAGGTTTTTCCAATTATAGCACGATGCCATTTACAATATTTCATACTTAATATGGGGATGTAAAAACGCGAAAAAAATACCAATGTTTTTACAGTTTTTACAGCAAAATATTTTTCGCCAAAATAAATCATAGTACAAACATAGAGTTTAATTTTCTTCACATGGTGATATCAACAATTTATGAATATTTTCCATGAGCATATTGGCATTAGATACAATTTTTAAGGAAATAGAAGGAGTTGTCATTATTCATTAAATATCAGGACACCCTTAATAGATATTCAAGTACTGTTGAGATCACAATGTGTATAAAATTAAACACTTGTTGCCATTGAAACAATATTTGATTTATTTTGATCCCAAAACAAAAATATTTTGTTACAAAAACTGCTAAAACATTGACTTTTTCTCGTGTTTACTACATTCCCACCTTAATAGTACACGGCGTTAATTCAATTCAACTTCGACAACATTTAAAAAGGCTGCCCACTGGAGCGCTGAAACGCATTATAGATGTCTATATATCCCTCGCTATTTAATTAAGATGTAGTTTTTTATTTAAAAATATAATTGATGAAAATGTTTGAAATGTTGGCTAAAAAGCCTCACATGTTTATTTTATAATTTTAATAATTTAATGACATTTGACGTAAGCAAATTAAATCATTTTTAATACGCTCAGAGCAGTACATTCTAAAAGAAATTGAGGGTTTTTTATGTGACTAAGAGATTAAGAACTGCAATTCCCATAGTAAATACCTAAGTGAGTCTTCAGGTAGGTGGTACCCTTTATATAAGTTTGTATTAAACCGGTATATTATATCTGTTCTAATAAGATAGAACTATCTTCTTACAATGATATGGACCAATTAGGGTTTAAACAAAACATTGTGTTGGTTTCAACTACGAAATGCTGGCTCATACAATTATTATAATTTCAAAAATTCTAAACAAGTGATGTTTAAAAAGGCAACATTTAGTGATTTCCAAACTATTCTCAACCAACGGCAAGATTTGTCTATATAAATATTTCCTTCTTTTCCACCTGTTTCTATAACCCACACTGGTACTTATATGGTTTAAGATGTTGGATTTCTATACAGTATTAAATAAAGCAGGTGACTGGGTAGATCAATTTTGAAGCTCAGCTTCATTTACTTTATTGTTATTTTCATCAGATACATTTAAACCCTTCTGTTTCCCCATCCCTTTTCTACCTAAATAGTTTTGGTCATCAAATACTTTACAAATTTACCATTATAAATATTTTATCCTTTCTCAAACAGTATTAATTAAAAAATATATATGTGTACATAACGTTTTCTAGAAATGAGGTTTCGATCATTCCTTTTATATTTATTATTCAGGAATAGGTTGACTGGACATTGTTTTTGACCCCAGGCTACCAACAACAGTTTCCCCACAGTGTGGATTGGGATTGCTATCGTGCACCAGGATTTCCTTCCAAGGTGGATTGAGATCAACTTAAACCAACCTAACCTAGGTCAACCTTGATCCACCTTTAAATAAGAACTAGAACCGTTTATGTGGCTGCTTAGTCCAGGGTGCTAATCTCACAATAGACTTGACTGGTGATTACTGGGAGTTCATGGTTTGATACCAGTCGGGTATACTGAGGTTGGTTTTACCTAAATGGTTTTCACTCTCTCTCTCTCCATGCAAATGTGGGCACACCTCCTCTGCATTCACCCTACCTCATCCCTGACTTATTTTTGCGTAGTTAGTACATAATCGAATGGTTAGTAAGATATGTTGCTAAAAAAACAATAAATAAAAAACTATTAATACATTTTACCTCAACCATACTTTAATGAGTATAAAATGGTCTGCTGGAGGGCCTATACTGAAATATAGTCTTATGCATCATAATATGAAATGCCCAATAAACCTATTTACAACCACCCCTCGCCCCTATTTTCTCCATTTAAAATCTTATGACTTTTTTGATTGTATTATATAACCTTTTGCCTATTTAAAATTTTATTCCAAATGGAAAACAAGTGTTTCTATAAGTTTTGGGAATTGCAAACCCCTTTCTCCACTTTCTATAACTTCTACTTGGAAATTTCAAATTTTAAGATGAGTTGGGTTATCTAAAGTTGTGCTTCTACCTCTCTGCCAAAATTAAATTTCATACCAACCTTAAAAGAGTTTTTCCTGTCAAGGTCTCCCCCATACCCCCGTTTCCCTAAGTCTCAACTACTCAACTAAAACATTACCATTCTCAGCCCTTAATATTTATCTGGAGTGGTAGTTTTACCTGTGTGCCAAATTTGCGTTTTTTATCACACTGGGAAGTAGTTGTTTAGTTACTAGTTTTTGTAATTTTGAAACCCTCGAACTCTTTTCTCCAAATCGCTTGTAAAAGTTTCAAATTTTAAGATTTATTGGGCTATCTGGAGTTGTCTCTCTACCTCTCTGCCTAATTTTAACTTTAAACCTAATCTTTTTTTAAATAATAGGTCCCCCATTTCCTTCAAGCCAATTTTGTAATCTCCCAATTTTTTTAAAAATGGTTTTATGAGTAATCCCACTACCTTCCTGCAAAGCTAAATTTTAAGTTTCCAAGCCCTGGGGTTGAGAAAATATGGTGTTCAGTTAATCGCACACCTATCTGTCTCTCTCCACCCTCTTAGAAAGCTAAATTTGAAGGACCCTTTAAATTGCCTTACCAAATTCTATAAATGTGCCTTAATTTTAAAGGCTCTATGCCCATTGATTCAAAATATACATCAATGAATTTTGAAAAATTTCAACACATGTTTTTCCCTTCCCACCCTCTTAGGAGATGAAATTTGTAAAACCTTTAAAAATATCTTGCCAATTTCTAATAAGTAACATTAATTTTAAATATCAAGTCTCTTTGTCCACTATTTCAAACTATACAATTGTAAAATTTTAGAACTTTCAATCCCCCTTTTCACAGCTTAAGATAAATTTTCTAAAAACCCCTTCATAGCTTTTGTCTAGGGCATAAAAGAAACATTTACACCAAATTTCCAGTTTCCAGGCCCAGGAGCTGGGGAGATACAGTGAGGACTGATGAGTGATCGAAAGGATTTCACCTTTTATATAATAAATAAATATTAATGAATTATTGGCAAATAATATTTTATCCATAAAAAGTAGATAGAGATATTTTTTACGTACACTGTGTCTTACTACTGGTCTGAAATATCTCTCATTATTTAAATAACAACTATAGTATTGGAAATGTGTATGCAAGTGTACATTCCTGAATAGAATAATATATGTTTGAAATATTGGTTGAACTTGGAAAGGTATTTATAGTAATTATAAGATTATAAGAATTTATTTTTAAATGTTAATCGATGCTTGTGTCAAAACTTATTTAATTCTATGATTTAAATATATATTATAATCAGTGTTTTTGGATATTATATTACATTAATGATTGATATAATTCTATTATATAATAATATCTATATTTCACTTATCGTCCGGGCTATCTGCATAATATTTAGCCTAATAGGGTAGATATGATAATAATACAGTTGTTAGATGGGGAGAGGGGTGAAAGTTCTAATACAAAATATTTCACTACACTCAGCTAGGATTTAAATTCTGACCTCTTCAACGCAAGAAAACTAGACTAAACAAGACTGACTCCTTAATACACATGCCCACTGAAACGGGTGTTAGTAATAATCAGGAAGTGTATGATAAACCTTCTCCCGATAAAATATTTTTTTTACGTAGATTTTAATTCCCAGATTTTAGTTTAAATTACCAAAAA
This sequence comes from Timema bartmani, assembly GCA_902151455.1. Taxonomy (NCBI): domain Eukaryota; kingdom Metazoa; phylum Arthropoda; class Insecta; order Phasmatodea; family Timematidae; genus Timema; species Timema bartmani. Next base: position 318,490 of record CABFWB010000276.1, read on the forward strand.
ATAGATTTATCGTTAAATTAAATAATTCTATATTTATTAGTCCTTTTGTTTATTCTTGCTGAGTATTGGAAATAAATCCTACACTTACTAACGATTTGTATGTTGTGATGAAAATAATATTTGACAGCCTTATCACACCCGTGGGCAAACAGATAAAAAATGTTTGACTCGTCTTTTCGATTTATTTTATGAAAGAATCCAATATGGATGTATTTAGATTTATTTTTTTTCCTAAATTAAATCCCACGTTTCCTCCACGCAAGCTATGGGTGCATTTCCATAAAATTATACTGTCGCTATTAATGAATTACTGAGAGCAAATGGTTATATCATACGCAGGGAGTTGTTTGTAGTGTAAGGCATAGAATCAACTAATTTCTAAACTTAGACCAATTATCAATAAAAAGAGATATACAGTACTTATGTTAACTTAAAATAACTAAATCGTGAAAAATAATCTAAAAATCTCAAATGTAACTTTTTTTAGCACCATGTCTTACTACCCGTATGGGTTAGAGATCTATGTACTAGTTACGCTAATGGTTCAAGGGACTAAGATAGGTATGTTTTAGGAAGTGTATCGCATTCATTTGAGTGGAAGAAGAGGGAAAAACTATTTAAAAAAACACCCGTGGTACACCTGACTGAGATATGAACCTCAATCTCTCCGTCATCGGCAATCAAGTCTACTGTAAGAGTTGCGCGTTAGACCATGCGGCCACCAAAGTGAGCTGTGACTAATTCTAAGTGAAGCTAACATAAGGCATATATTTTTCTTGGTAAATATTTTTTATTTCTCTTAAAACCTTAATAGGCTACATCTACAGTCAAATGTAAACACATATTTTAAATAACTAATACTAAACAGATAACATAATCTTAAGTGAAATTATCAAAATTATTTTTAAACACATATTATTTTTAATTAGTTTTTGAGCTCTACGTTCTTAGTTTTACTTTCCATACATAGAAGCGTAAAAATAATTTTAATTTATAAATAATTCTTCAACATAATATTAAAAAAGCTCAAAATATCCTTTTTTCAAACAAATAAAATATGAATAGAAGAATAATAAAATAATACTGAAATGAACGTCCACACAATGTTGACACAAGAAATAAACTGCTCGCTCATATTATGTGTGCATGTGTGGAAGTCACATGGGTGTATGGCAACGTTGAGCATACAGTCAAAAAACAAACATCACGAGTTGATATATGTATATATATATATATGTATATATATGTATATATGTATATATATATGTATATATATGTATATATATGTATATATATATACATACATATATATATACCTTTTTTTTAATTCGATGTTATATGGCGCGTTCTATATGAGCGAATTATTTTGTTATTTAAGGCTAAGTTCAAGGATGAATATTGCTGGTAATAGAGATGAACAAACCTAGTTAATCAAATCTCTAGTAGCAATATTAGGAAATTTCGAAACCAAATTGCCGGTGATCCTTTGGTTGAAATATGTACTAAGTATTTAGTACGTTCAACATAGAGATGACTTAGTCTAAAGAAGTAGGAACGACAAGAGCAGCGTATTTGAAATTCATCCCCGTTAGAATTAATATGTATCAAAACCACCCGCAGTACAAGCTGATATTACTACCGATGCGGGGTATAAGATATAATTAAAATGAATTGGGGTGGTATTTAAATTAATAAAGGATCCTGAATAATACAAATACTTTATAAAAGTCCACGTAAGTAGACGAAAAATCGCCCGAGTCAATTTTCTTACTTGTTAAAATAAAATCACAGGGTTTGTAGAAAAGCTCAGTGACATCTGCCAAGTTTTGTAATTTTTGTTCAATTCTACAGATCAACACTTTTTTAGAGACTTAAACCCCTTTTATATGACATCGGTAACCCTGTCATAATAGTGTCAATACATTCAAAAATAAACATAATTATTTATTTACAAAGATATACAAGAGTACATAATATTTTTAGGGGCAGATATGGTCAAACTTTCTTTCAAGACTGTAACTAATAATTATGTATTCAATATTACTCCGTTTTCAAAAATTTTGGGGCTCAATTTTTTTATTTACACTGCTTAGCCTGGAAGCTAGCAAGCTAGCACTGCACGTTTCCCCTATGGTGTAGCTTATAAGATAGGGTGATAATGTAATCCGTCAAGGAAAGACTACTACATGATCTGGTTTAAAGAAGTACATATATAAAATGTTTTCAATTCAAATAATATAACATTTCCATTTTATTATTTATAAACTTGTGTTTATTTTACACCTAGAAATGAATCTATTGATACGTTAGTACTATTTAAAAAATTATATTCAAGTAAATGTTGAGCAAAACACTAACACCGTTGGGTTGGGGACATACTCGTTAATCTTGTTTTGTCAATGTTTGCTGGTAATGGGAAGTTTGGGGATTACAACCCAGTCTGAATGTGCTGGAGTTGTTTGTTCTAAGATATTTACCCACTTTCTTTCCACAAAAATACTTGCAACACTTTTTACTTTCACTTTGCCACTTGAAGAAAGAAGTATTGTGATATAAAAAAAAGATATATCGAGATTTTGATAAATTTCGACGTTTCATGAGCCTCTGAAACAAAAAGTGGTTTTTGAGATGCCATCTCGGACTAAGGTGACCTGGTGGTCTAGCTGTAAGGTGTCAGACCTCTGTACTGGGGGTTTGGGGTTCAATACTCGGTCCTGGCATGAATTTATCTTATTGATAAACCCTTCCTTCACCTCTGACAAGACGTGTATTAATCACAACTTGTAAATGTGAGGAATGCCAGGCCTCCACCGTGGTTCGGATCCCACGTTAAACTGTAGGTCCTCCACTTCATCTCACAATCACTCTACCATTACACATTAGCTTAAGTGCGTACAGCCCGAATGTTTAGTAAGACGCAGTAATAATAATAATAATAATAATAATAATAATAATAATAATAATAATAATAATAATAGCAATAATAATAACAATAATGATAATAGCAATAATAATAACAATAATAATAATAGCAATAATAATAACAATAATAATCTAATGCGTTTCACTCTTACTCTGAGAAATATAATCATCAGTCATTTCATAAAGTGCATGTTAAATACCTCAAATAATTAGTAAATAATATTTATGAATTAAATAAAGGATATAATTATTCATTTATATAATAGTTGTCAGTGGTATAAAACTTAAATACCATTCATAAATATTATGGCGGGCTAAACTCAGTTTAACTTACCAAGATTTACTACAACATAATTGCCCTATTTTACAATCCACATCATAGTTGACTAAAGGAAGGTAGGCTTGCCACCTCTAACATTAAAAGAAAGTGTGATGTATGCTTTCTTTTAGGTCTGTAGCTAGCCCTACTATACCTGCAATATACATTCTTCTCCTCTCAGTGGGGTACGTGAAAAGATATTTCAAAATGATGACCTACCCTTACGACAGACACGTCGCCGTCCACGCGCCTAGTCGTTATTCTTGGAAGGAAGAGAGACTCTTGTGGTCTTTGACCTTTCTAAACATTTGATTTAAGAGGAACCTAACTGAAGAAGTTTGCCTCGTGTCACTTGGCCACGTGTCTATGAGAATGAAACGTTCCCTTCTTTCTTAATATTAGAATAGTTACCCCTTACAGGTACATTCCCAGATGGGACCCTTTAGTAAACCTGACTCAATAGACGGGAACCCTTGTATGTTAAACATGTTCTACAGTGTGTAACGTAAGTCCTGATACATGTGCGTGTAGAGTAAGTTGTGGAATAGTTCAGCAACGTATATTTGTCCTTCAGCCCCCTTTTAGGATTGGTTTAACACTCATTCAGCGTCCTCTCAAGGATTTGCAAGCAACTCTTAGCACCTTTTTTGGATATCTTCAGCACCTCTTCGTTTCCTTGGCGTCTCTTTAGGACATTTTCAATTTCCTTTCAACATATCTTCAGCGTCTCTTCGGCAACTTTATAGCATATCTTCAATGTGTCATCACCATCCCTTTAAATCCTCTTTATCGCCCTTTCAATTCCTTCTTGGTAACCTTAAAAGTCTCCTTAGTGGCCCTTCTAATCCTCTTTGGCTTCCCTTGAGTTTCTTCAGTGCCTTTCAAAAACCTCCCCTGAGTCTCTTATGGTAACTGAGTTACGTCTCAATCTGTGTTCCTCTCACTCCTCTTCATTGGTTCACATTTAAATAGACACGCTTTCACACCATGTAAGATTACATTGTAGCTATTGTTGAGATGGGTCTTCTTCGGATATTCTTAAAGAGTGTTGTTTGTAATGTGGTTTGGTGAGTCTATCCACTCTAGAATAGCATCTACCCTCTCTCTTCTGCAGCCAGGTGAGGCTTCTTTTTCAAAAATGGCCCGTTTAAGAATGGCCTGAGAGGCTTATTAATGTATAACTTGCAGCTCAAAGGATCTATGTCAAAAGATAATAGCTCTACAGGAAATATCTACGGGTCTTTTCAGTGTTAATGACCTAGTTTCAAAATTTATTGAATCAGCTTGTTATTTTTAATAAGATTAGTAATTTTTCTATTGTATTATTGCTTGTAATATTGTTATCTATAAATAAACAGTTATAAAAAGCTAAAAAAAAAAATGCTTTAGTCAAATAAAATGTATATAATAACGATTCAATGGAAAATATTTAGTCTTGGAAATATTTTAGCATGTTAGAGATTTAGAAGAGATATTTCAACGTAACTTTATACAAAATAGAGCATTTTTCTCAAGTGTGCTACAAGCTTTAACGAGCTTTGTCAGTTAAAAAATAAATATTTTTCATTAGTTTGAAATTAAATCAAATGGGGGGATCAGCAGCTTAAATAGGCTTCATCTATATCAGCCCAATGTCTTAAAACTCCTTTAAATGTTTAGTTTAACGAAGGCCAACTCACTATGGACCTTTTAAAAACCAAATATAATTGAATAACCAATTTAGTTTTTTGCCGTCATATTATCTAACGAAAAATCTAAATTTAAAATTACATCGGTCCAAATACTTTACAGCCACACTAGCTAGCACGTGGACAGTCAAACTCTTCTATTTGGGTTTGTAAAGGACGTGGAAGTCGGGTTTCAAATCCCAGTTGGGTGCAGACCTACTGAAGGTGGTTCTTCCTAAAGGGTATATCACTCTAACTTCACGTCATCGCTAGTAAACTTCCTCTAAATTCTATCTGTCTATTAACTACGTAATTAGTGTTATTAAATGTGGATAGAAGGAACAGGTATTAAATAGTGTGCGGAAAATAATTCAATAACCGGCAATGAAGTCTAGATGTTAGCCCTTATAAAAGACAAAACATTATTATTATTTAGCACCGCATCTTACTACCCGTTCGGGTTATACGCTTGAGTACTAAGTACGCTAATGGATTAGGAATTGGGAAGGTTGAATTTATAGGTAGTGAACCCGCATTTGCGTGGAGGGAGAGTGGAAAACCATTTAGGAAAAAACCCCTCCAGTTCACTCGACCGAGATACGAACCTCGATCTTCCCGTCCTCGGCAGTAGAGCTTAACACGACTAGCGCGTTAGCCAACTACGCCACCGAGGTGGGTGACAAAACAATATATTGGACAAATAAAATAAAACTTGAAAAATATAACATTTGCTCTTTAAGTACTGAGCCAAATATTTTAATCGAATGCTAGTTTAGTGGTCATTTGTCCCTTCAAGTTATACTGGAAGATAAGAAAGTTTAAGGCGTCTGTATTATGTAACTGTAAGCTATAAAGGGTAAAAGGTAGAGAGGGTAAACATTAAATTTTAGCTCAATTTGTTGAAACAATATTTATACCTTTCTAGTTCACTTTATATTATGGTTTAAATGAATTTTTGTCTTATATAAATTTCACTAAAAAATAAAGCTCAATTTTGTTTTAAATGTGAAAGTTGTCTGGAATATTCTATTTTGTGGGAATTTCCACTTATTTACCTCAATATAATATTAATTAAACACTATGACTACTTAATTTAGCAGGTGACACGTCTCTTTTTTACTCATTGAAGATGACAGTCTGAGGGCGTCAGGCTTGCAATAGTGCAAACCAGGTGCAATGTGGGTGCTTTTACTTGAAACCTACCCTTGTAGTTTTCATATCCCCCGTCTACAAATATTAAGGTGCATTTCTTTAAACAACCCTCATTATCATGAGCAACTAGCTTATGACGTTAGTAGCATTGGTGTTGCCTGTACCGATGTACAGCGCAACTGGACAAATTGCGCGGTTTTCTGATGGTGAAAATATCGGGGTTCTAGTCATGGCGGGAAGTACCTAGATGTTTTTTCCCTTAATTGTTTACCCACTTAAAATCGGGGTTGATTTCCTCTAAATTCCACAATCCTCTTCCTTACCCCATTGAGTCAATATGTTGATAGCCCAAATGGGGAGTAAGATGTTGAGCATGGAATTACATACGTCACACTTAATATAATATATTTAATTTCTACACAACCAATTAGAAAATGTTTATTTTTTCCCGCCATTGGCTGCGATAGCTTAAACCCTATTTATTTAATAAACCAAAATAATGAATACAATCTTTTATATAAATTATAAAATGTCTGAAACTCTAACTTCTAATTATTAACTTGTAATAAGCCTCGTCACAAATAACTAGTATAATGAATCAACTTAAACCGATGAAATATCACCAAAGTTCACTTTCTTGGTTCTCCGAGCCACAGGGTATGTAGTAAGGCTGAGCGCAGGTTTAGACGTTTTGTAATTTTAATGAAAATTCAGTGACATTTATTTAAAGATCAACAACTTTTATAAGACTATGATATACCTGTATTAATACTAACTTAAACTATACATAGATGTGCTATCTAAAATTTGTAAACTTTGATATGATAACCCTAAAAGCAACTTATTTTATTTTTAAATGGATAAATATTTTCTAGCTACGTATTAGTTTTTAGAGGGAATGTCCCATTATTTGCACTGAGGGACAGTGGGAAATTATTTTGGAAAAAAATGTGTCATATAACCATCAGGAATTCAAGCATCAATCCCAACACCCAACACTGAAAATACAGTTTTGCATGAGAGTGACGCTTTATGCTATGTAATCACTGATTTTGGTATAAAAAGGACAAAGTGGGGAAAAATCATGTTTTGAAGAACTTGTGTATCTCTAGTAGAAAGAAATGGTCGTTTTATTAGATTTCGGATTTTCCTTTTAACGATTTTTAAATTTGAATTTTAGCTACATCCAAGATGATGAAAATTGATATAATTTTGGTAGCACTGGGAATAATTGACAAAAATATTCGCTTAATGTTTTAAATATATATACCTCGATTTTCTTACTATTATACATTTGTCGCACTTTCCAAAAACACAAAAATTTACATTGTAGTCTAATTTAATAACATGTTGATGTATAATTAGTGTTATTTTATATAAATCTATAATATATATCAAAGGTGACAACTGAATGTCGTATAACTTGACGTATAAATATATTATATTAGCTTAAATATATTTTCTGACACATATGTCCATTCTTAAGAAAATAGGGGTACAAATAGCTTTAGTTTCATACCATTTTTTCATAATGTGGTTACTCTAAAATAAAATTAATTTTTGGAAACAAAGAAAAAATTGTTTAAACTGAGTCTACGTTTTTTATTTTAAACAAGAAGAACTACCAAATATCTAATTATTTTTATTGTTACAACTAAAGCAGTTTAGAGTAATTTACGTTTGTAGCTAAAAATTCAAAACAAGTCTCTAAACTAAATAATAGACCCTTGTAATATTATGTACCAATGTTATTATTTAAGCACCTAACATAATTATACGTTCCGTGGTCACCACGTTGAGTTAACAATGCTACTTCACATTAATTTGTTTTTAAAATCGCCTTAAGCGAGCTTTATAATTCATTTGTTTCCACTATAATTATTTAATTAACTGTAATAACCATGTATGATCAGAATAATTACTATAATTACGTAATCTAAAAGAACATTAGAACAAAATAGCTTTAGCATAATAGGTGTCTTTACTTGTAAATACTTAATAATAAATAATGAAATAATGGTGTTGGAAAGTGGTACCAGCTCTACTACGCCCGTCTATTTATTAATTAAAATTTATTTTTACTAAAATTACGTTAATTTTTTTAATAATATTTAATAAATCTATGACTAAACAGGATTAGTTGAGAGTGATATATATATTAATATGAATAAAATTAAACGAAAATCCTAAAATATATTTATTATAATTGTAGGAACCACGCTTGAAAAAAGGACTAATTCGCATCGGTGGTTTTGTTGACTGAACATCGGGCTTATCAAGAGTGCTTGTTTATGACAGGGAGATCAAGCTTCGAATACCGGTCAGTTGTACTTAGGGTGCATTTCCTCTAAAATTCAACCTTAGTTATCTATAACACCTTATCGTTATTAGTACATGGGCGTATAGCCCAAAAAAAATAGTAAGATGCGGTGAGAAAACAAAAATTTAGCATGTGGGTGGAGTACTGAGCTGAGATTTGAGGTATGAATTTTCCCCAAAATGGCAATCAAATATAATGCAAGCCCAATGCCTTATACACTACTACCAGAAGTGTGGTGCATTTGTATCATTAATGAGATTATTGTTTTGTTGATAAATGTTGCCAGCTAGGGATATTTTTTGCATTTTAATGTTTAAATTTTTTAATTACAAAAATTCTGAGATATTCGATTAATTAATTATATTTATTGTTATATTAAATTTAATTTTATAATTTTTTCTAGAAAATGTATTTATTCATAGAGCATTATGATAAATAATTATTAATTCGATTTATTTTTGCCAAAATGTCTACTTATCTGACCGTGTTATACAGGATTTAACTAAGACTCTCAGTAAGGGAACAAGAAGGTTAAATTTAAAGGTGATATATATACAAATTATTGAGAGGGTAGAGTAAACAACTATAAAAAAAACACCATAAGAACATCCGGTCATGATTCGATTCCCAATCTCCCTAACAACAAAACGCTAGACCAGATGAATTTGACATTTATTGCACGTAATTACTGATAGGGTTAGAGTGATATGATATTTACATTTCCCATAATATAGATTAAGATTATAATATTTTATAAGGTTTGAATAAAAAATGCATCTAACAGTGACTCATAGCTGTGGTATATTCTCCCCACAAGTTGGTTTTACTTGGTATCTGAGTATGTAAAGCACTTTGGACTAGAACCACTAGCAACTGGTGTATGTATTATCATCCCCCCTCCCCCTTCTTATTTTTCTAAAGGTAAAATATTCACTGTTATATACCCAAAAAAGAAGTGGTGTTTCCCCTAAAATACTAGTTTATACACGGTTTTATGTTATGCTACTATGTAAAACAACTTATGTTGATTAAAAACACGACCCAGTCTGAATACTCGACTGCTCAGTCAAGAGAGATGATAGTGTGAGTTCACTAGGCTTATGTCATACTTGCATGCTCTAGATTGACTAAGGCTGCAAACTATGACATAAAATTTCCAGTATTTCTTTTAATTATTATATTAGTGATTTAAAAATAAAATATGTAAAAACTTTAAAGTTTATATGTTTGTTTGATAAGAACTACCATCTTACTACCCGTCCAGTTTTCAATATCTACCTAAACTAATGGTGTAGGGGCCAATATTAAAAATTTCTGGTAAATTTTCTGCAGTGGTGGCTTGTGAAATACTATATAAGTGAAGGGATAAGGTTGGTGGAGATGGCTTCTAGAATCTATCTTGTTTAGTTAGAGAACTATCAAATTTTGTGTTGGGCTATGAGTGAGTGGATGTTGGGGGGAATTTATTTGTTGGCAAGTACCAAATAAAAATAAATAATGTCAATTTTAGATTTTAAAAAAAAATAGGTAAAACTTCCAGATCATTGATTCCCTTGGGAATGGATTGTAGCCCATTCATTAAGGGTTTAATTATAGTATTAACGAGAAATGGAATCACTGTTGTTGATTTATTGTAGCTCATTTGATAATGTTTCTGGTGCTAGCCTTTTGGGAGATAATCGGGTTGGTCTGTCTCATTTGCATTGGTTCTATTTTAAATAGATGGTATTAAAAAAAATTGAAGATTTTACAAAAAAATAAAATTTTCCGCTAAATTAAAAAAAAATCATCTTACTTCGCTAGATAGGAATCGGGAATGTAGAATTTAGAGAAAACATACCTGAATTTTCTTGGAGGGATTGTAGTAAACCATTTATGAAGAATCACTCTCACTACACTCTCAACGATTTTGAGCACTTTTATATCCTCGGCAGCGATTAGCTGGTCTCTACATGCTTGAAATTTATTTCGTGTGTCCCCTAATGTCATTAAATAATGTTTTGGTTATTTAAATTAGAGTAGCTGACATACATACATACATACATGTATACATACGTATATACATACATACATACATACATAACATACATACATACATACATACATACATACATACATACATACATACATACATATTTAATAGTGTGGCTCCATTGAGAAGTAGGCAAGAAACTGTGCATATAGCTCAAAAAGAATTTCCGTACTTAATCCACCCTCACTAATTTTCTCCACACTTCTTCATCCTATAAAATTCCCTTCACTTCAACAACATCGATACATTTAGTCATACATGCTCTTTCATTCATAAAAATCTAATTGTTTATCTTTTTCACACATTCATCCCCAACATTAAGCCACGTCTTACATGGTTTACACCTTCCTTTTGATTTACACACTCCACCTTCACGAATTTTCTTTGTCACGCGATTCACACTCATCCTTTCAACATGCCCAAACCAACGTAATACACTTCTTTCACATTGATCTACTGGATTCCCTTTCAAACCGCACCACTTCAGCACCCATTCATAGCTGACTCTGTCCTTGCGAGTTTTTTCACATACATTTCTTAGATATCCCATTCCAACCGCATTCACCTTGCTCTTGTGTTTCTCCTGACAAACCCACGCTTCACATCCATACAACGATGTTGAAGTTAGAACAATTTTGTACTATGTTTCAAAATAAACTAATTTATATAGCTCCATTAAACTTTTGGTAACTATTATTATTTCAGGTTAAATATCAAGCAATTCAAAGGTGTTTAATGGCCTAACTTCTATTTAGTTGACATGAAAATTAATTGGACTATTCATATAGAAACTTCTAGTAATAATTTTCTAAGACCTCATTAAAAGAACAAAAATAGTTTTACTTTAACATATTGTTTTATGAAATAACTTCTAAATTTAAATAGGTTTCCATACTCCACGCTGTTATTAGTTTCATACAAATTCCTACAATTCAACAGTGTTTGTTAATCTAAATTTGTTCGAAACATAAATTATTGTTTAGCAAGTGTATATTTTAGTGGAGTTTACTTATTAATACCTAATAGATACAGTACCTAATAGATACAGTACCTAACCAACGATGTAAAGAAATTAGAATTGAATGGTTTCAAGCGAAAAGTCGCAAATAAGCTGCGTGTGGAAGCTCATCCGTGAGATTGAGGAGTATGAGACGTAATCACACCTTGTGTGTGTGTGTGTGTGTGTGTGTGTGTGTGCGTGCGTCTTCATATTACATAATCCTTGTGTATCTTAGCTCTAGTTTTTATACCTTTTTTGTGTGTTTTTATATAATGTGTCATTTTGTTAAATTTCATTTTAATTGTATTGGTTAAGTGTAAGAAAAGGCGGTAGCCTTAACTTCGCCATTAAAGTCGATTATTATTATTATTATTATTATTATTATTATTATTATTACCTCGCAAAATACATACATCTAAATTATGTTTACATAAACTATTATCTGATTATTTACGTTATACTCGCAGTATAATGATATATTATATTATTTAAATATAATGTTAAATTCAGTTAGCTTTATAGCCATTGCATAGCATTTTAACGGTTAAAACAATATGAAAAATTATATTTAAAATGTATGATACAAATTCTCTCAAATGAGCTAATTTGATAGTATTCGGGAAGTAACGTTGACTTATCACAAAAATAAATAGTTTTATAATTCAATAATAGGCCTTCACTTGTTCTAATATTTCAATATATAAATAATGGGGCACAATATATAATGCAAAAAAAAAAGATACTAGTTTGGAAAATTTAAGCTGTAATAAATATTAATACACGCTGTTCATAAAATTACTCACCGCATTATAAGTAAAAATAAGAGTATTTTAGGAGATATCTTTAAATGGTTTACGATTATTAATAGCACAGTTCATATTTCAAGATATTTTTGTTTTATTTATTTAAACTATCCCAGTTTAATAATATTTAAGAAATAATAAGAATAATTCATGGACACATTTTATGTTATTAATATAAATACATCTTGAATAAAGGCTAATTAGAAAACTATTCAAGGGTTAGAGAAGAGGTTTTCTCATCTCCTTTCTACATTTATGTAAGTGCACATTTTCTAAATCAACTTCCTAATTTATATCCCTTCGATTAAAAGATTATTAACAGTTACGTTACCCGCACTGGTGGTCTAGACGTAAAGCTCATTTACTCTCTTTTATTTGTCAAATCCTGTTTGGTTGTTCCGAGGTTTTTGTTTCCTAAATTTATTTTGTACTATCCTTCTACGCAAATGGAGCTACATTTTAATAAAGCTATATTCTCCTCATCAGTAGCATAATAGGATATCTAAAACGTCTGGAAACGACCCGAACTTGTATAGAGAAGCTGGGAAGTTATGTCGGACGTAATAATAAAAATTGAAGTTAAGACAATATTATTATACCCACTTGGAAATGCGGAAAGAACTCGCTACGTTGTTGGTTTGTCCTGTGATCAGGAGGTTGGTGTTCGAGGACCAATCGGGTATATTGAGATATTTTTCCTTCGAAGCAAATGATAGCTTTCTTAAAAATTATCACTATTCTCCTTACAAACCTCCTCTTCCACCTCCATTAGTGTAAATAGCTATGTGGTTAGCCCAGAATGGTAGTGAGACACGAAGCAGCAAAATTAAAACTGCGATTGGTATTTATTTTGACGGTAACATTTTATTACCAGCTTCGGTGGCCGCGGGGTCTAATGCACTACTATCGCAGTAGACTAGACTGCCGATGATGTTCGAATCTCGGTTGGGTGTACTGAGGTTTTTTCCCAAAAATGTTTTTCCATTCTCTCTTCATGCACATGCTGATATACTTCCTATAAATATAACGTTTCTCATCCCTAAAACCAATAAAGTAATGCGCGTATAATCCAAAAGTATAGTAAGACCTAGAGCCACTAATTTTATTTTTATTTTGAAAAATTACTGTGAACAGTTTCAAGTTTCTCGCAATATTGTTGTCATTATTGACCAAATATTTCAAATTACATGATTTGTAAAAAGTATCAAAATATATTATTTTGTAAGGAAAATTAATATGGATTTTATTTAAATCAAAATTTATCTCGTGAAAGAAAAAAGTTACTGAGAACGTACTATATAAAGTCAAATTTTCATAGAAATTTCTTTATCTGGAAGCTGGAAAAGTTAAAATGTCTACTTTCACGTAGCCTATTGATAGGTCAGGTAGGGGCTTATTAGATTTCAAAATATCTAAGTCAAAGGTCACATATATTTTGATTCAAACTATACATCCATAACAACCTCAGTATCTTTGAAATATTTTGAAGAAAGAAGAAAACTTTGGTAAATTATGTACATATTTAGAATATCTGAGTGAATATGACATATTTCAACACCATTTTTAAAATAACTACTAAACCGTATATTAATACCGACTTACGATAATGCGATATCTATGTCTTAAATGTGTATAAATCAAAATAGCAAGTAAAGGAACATATAAGGGGACTATACTAATGGATGAATACAGCTGTGTTCACAGATTATCGAGATAGACTGAATTTAAAAAAGGATTGAGAAAAGTTCTATATAATGAGCCCACTTTAGAATTTCTAATAACAGATGACTCTTAAAGGACCGTCAATTCTATGTAGGTTTTGAGTTTTCAGTGTTTAATATAGCTAAAAACTTCTATTTTCACATCTCGATGATAGCTTTAGAACTATCCCTTAACCAAATATACATCCCAATATAAACTCTTACATTTTTGGGGGGAGCAGGGGGTACTACAGTATATATTTTAATGTATAGGAACTGTACATATAGATGGTGTCACAGGAAAATATTTAAAATTAAAGAAGGATTATATAACAATGCAAACACTATTATCTCTTTATAGCCTAACATCATTGATTTGTTTTTCAGATAAACATTGTTGCTGTAATATTTTTATTTGACGTCCCACTCCACTTTTTTTACTCTCTTGCTACCTTACGGATGGAGAAAATATTGTGATCGCAAAAAAATCGATTTCGAGATTTTGATGAATTTATATGTTTCATGACCCCCCGAATCCGATAAAACTGTTTTTACATTTCCATCTGTCTCGGTCTGTACCACGGAGTAGAGCCTAAACTATTTTATCGATCGGGATATAACTTGGTATTTAGGGTTTTCATAGTTTCCCCTTGGATTTTTATGAATGTGATATCTAGCCCTAAAACTAAGGGTGGGTACCGGGTGAAATTATAAAATATCAAATTTGTGAGAAAGAGCTCTAACGATTTTGATTAAATTTCATTTATAAGCATTGATCATTATTACAAACAAAATGGTTACTCTCAATTTTTCGTCAAAAAGAATTTAAGGTTTCCGGTCGGATGCGTAAATTCTAATTTTTCAGTATATCTCCGTAACTATTTGAGTTATGAAATTAATTATCATTGCAAATATGTAGGTAAATTTAGAATTACAATATTTTATTTGAAACATATATTTATAAAACCAATAATTTTCAAGCTATAAGCAAATATATATATTTTTTAACTTCTTGAACACTAAAGGTAAATTATTGCTACCGTAAAAAACATAATATATAGATCTAGCCCGAGATTTAATAAATTTCGATGTTTCAAGATTCCACGAACCCTAAAAAGTGTTTTTTCAATGCTGTATGCATATCTGTCTGTTTAACCCTAAAATGAATAATATATTTATAAAACCTATAATTTTCAAGCTATAAGCAAATATATATATTTTTTAACTTCTTGAACACTAAAGGTAAATTACAAAATTGCTACTAATGATTTTTATTAAAATTCGTATCTAGTAGTTGATTAATATTATAAATAAAATGGCTATTTTCATTTTACTATGAACATGAATTTTAGGATACTTTACAAAAGCCAACATTTCCATAGCTCCGCAATTATTTGAGATACTAAATAACTTATCATTGCAAAAATGTAGTGCTATTAAAGATTAAACTCTTTTTACTTTCTCGCAAACTTACAGGTAGATAAATTATTGTGTTTGTCAAAAAAATCGAACTCGAGATTTTAATGAATCTTGACGTTTCATGACCCCCAAATCAGAAAAATTGTTTTTTGAATTTCTGTCTGTCTGTCTGTCTGTCTGTACCTTCGACTAGAGCCTAAACTATTTTAACAATCGGGCTAAAACTTGGTATCTAAGGTTTTTATAGGGTTACCCCGAAGGTTTTTTTGGAATTGGATATCTAACACTAAAATTAAGGGTGGCTTACTGAAGAGCAAAAAGACTAAAAGTCGATTTTCTCAAAATCGGCTCTAACTATTTTAATTAAATTTTTTATCTAAGCGTTGATTAATATTATAAATGAAATGCCTATCTACATTTCCCTATGAAAATGAATTTTAGGGTACTTTACAGAAGTGAAAATTTCCGTATCTCCGCAAATATTTGAGATACTAAATAACTTATCATTGCAAAATTGCAGTACTATTAAAATTAAAAAACTGTAATTGAAATATAATCTTATAAAACCAACAGTTTCTGAGATATCGGTAAATATATTAATATAATTTTGTGAGCTTTAGTTGTAAAGAGATACTAAAGTGTTAACGCTATAATTCTCCAATACCTTAAAGTAAGTAAATATAAGTCCCTCAAAAAGTTTGTTATTTTTCCTTTAACCTCTTAAGAGAAATGTTTCAGTAATAACAATGATCTATATCCATTTTAGACTAAATAGTCAAAATTTACATTTTTTATTGGTCAAAATTTATAAATGAGGAAATGAATAGCAATTCGATGATCTGAAGATGTGAAACACCTAATAAAATGTTTAAAATTTTAACTGTGAGTCGAAATTCTAGTATGAAGTGTTGACTCTTGTGGACCCCAAATCGTTCATTTTTATTGGTTCAAACATACGAATGAGGACATTCTTTAAAAATAAATTTATAAATTTTAAAACCAGGATTCAAAAAATGTTTTACATAGGTACAGTGCAATTTATGCTTGGGTTTGCTAGTGTGTATTATTTTGTTTCACATATATTACGAGTTTTGAGCAAATATCTCCATTTTTAAACAATAGAGCTATAAAGTCCATGCGGAGTTACGTACCATATATTTTATTCGTCATATATCTTTATAAAACTAATAGTTTCTGAAATATTGGCAAATATATTAATACAATTTTATAGGCTTTAGTTGTACAAAGATACCCCTTAAGTTTAAGCGTAATAATTCTATAATGCATTAGAGTAAGTAAATAAGTAAATTTCTCAAAAATTTGAAGATCTTTTTCCTTTAACCTCTTAGGGGAACTGTTTTTACAGCAATGATCTATCTCTATCATTTTAGAGTCAATAGTCAATATCTACCTTTTTTATTGGTCTGAATTTAAAAATGGGGAATTTAATAACAATACGATAACTATAAGATGTGAAACCCCTGAAAAAGTTCGGAAATTTTAACCGGAAGTCAAGATTTTAATACTATGTATCAAATATAGATATTTTTATTGGTCCAAATATACAAATGAGGACTTTAATTCCTTAATAATAAAATTATAAACTTTAAAACCAGGAGTAAAAATATGTTTTACGTAAGTATAACGTGATTTTTGTTCGGGTTTGCGAATATATATTATTTAGATTCACATATGTTATGAGTTTTGAGTAAATATCTCAATTTTTAAATAATGTATGGAGAAAGTCTGTGCGAAGATCCGTACCATTTATTTAAGAATTGAGTTTTTATTACTTTTAAACAAAAATAAATATTTTATATACCGATGTACAATCATACACAAATCAGGGTAACTATAGTGATGTAAACAATTACTACCCAGATAAACCACTATGCACAACGTAAAAATTCTAGAAATTCATTAAGAAAATCGGTTTCGCTTTGGAACCTCCTTTTTTATTCTGATCATCTTGACTCAAAATTATTAAAATTAATATTCTTTGGTCAAAATAGATATGGTAAACTGTTTTCTCTTTGTTTCACCTACAATAAATAGGCTCATCAGATATATATATATATAATATCACCCACATAATTTTGTTCAAAGAAAGGCCTTGCCAATTTATAACATAATTAATTAACGGCTACTATTTCGAAACAAAGAAAATAAAACATACAAATCTTCTAGGTGTGATATCTTCTTTTTTCAATGTATAGCTTACGTATCCAATATTCAGTCCTTGATATTAAATGTTTCTGTAATTATCTCTTGCAGATCTTTAGCCGTATTTTTGACTTAAGTTCTTAGTAGCATCTTCAGTCTTTGCTGTATTATTTGAAATGAATGTTATTGTGAGTGTACACGGTAGAAACAGATCACTAAAATATAATCAAAAAGCCTACAGTTTTGATTACAATTATACAGCCTGCTTGTTATATTTTAAAACTTCATTTTGACTTCACAACGCATTTTATAAACAATGAGTGCTTCGTACACCTTAAATGTCAGGTTGGAGCTTTCATAGATTATATCATTACCCACCCATAAACCAAATAATACAGAGTAAAATGTTATCAATATTGACCTCAAGTACATGGTTTCAATTTTTAAAGGGCCCTTCATATGAATACTGTACTGCACACCATATGTGATTGTTTGTAATTACATGTTATGTTCTTGTGAAGAAAGACCTCAACAGACTTGACAACCTATTTGCCAGTGAACAAGTAGTTTCACAACCGACGTGTTAATGAATTTCTAATGAGAATATGTCCTTCACCTATGCTCCGTAATCCTTGTTTGTAGTTTGGTGCTTAGAGCTGGAAAATAACTCTTGCTACGTACACTTTAATTAATAGATTTAAATTAAATGACAGCTTAAGGTAATACATGATTTTTTTACTTTATTATATTTTTAAAGTATTGTAAATGTGATTTTATTTTTTATTTGAGACAGTGATGGATTTTAGTTCTTTCGATAGTCAGAATTTTATTGTACTACTTTAACAAGTGTATAGTTATAGTATATTAAATATTTGTTCACTGATTTCAAATCATCACAGTTCATGATCTATAATGTGTCAAACAAATTTGATATTTTATTATTTAAGCTTACCATTGTTGAGGCAAATTTATTAATGTGTGGGGCTGAAAATTAATACCCCTAGTTATTCATACGAGGTACGGTATATACAATAATACATCTATAACATTAATATTATTTATATTAAAATGTATTATAAAAATTATTATATTAATAAAAACTTATTAATATTTCATTCAAATATCTATAGTATTAATATTACAAATATATCATCGTGTGCATCTTAAATGAATGTCTACTAATTCTAAATTTAATCCCCACACATTAAATACTTTTTCTTAACAATGGTATGCAAAAAGCATAGAATATCAAGTTTGATCTCTTTTAACTCGTGAACGCTGATTAGTTGAAATCATTGAATAACTATGTATAGCTTATCATAATACATCTGTTATTAGTACTGTGAAATACAATTTTGATTATTGAATGACCTAAAATGATGTATCCCAAATCTGTAAGGGTGGGTCTAAATACTATTTATATCCCCATGGCTGACTCTCTTACTGTTTATTGGGCCACAGCAGAGCTGTTTAGTGCATTTTGTTCAAACTTTTTATTTATATGTTAAGTGGTCATACCTTAAGGTCATTCGACAGTAGATCTTGTCTAGGCCTGAGAGGGCTTATAACAGTTTGGTAGTGAATTTAATACAAAGGAGGGTGGGGGGATTGGTGGGGGTAGTAGGCGAGGAGTTTAGGCAACCGTGGCTGGCTCTTATCTTTGTAGTTATTACCAAAAGGAAAATGAATATAATACCTCTTCTTTATATGTTGCCAAGGACCTATAATATTTTCCTTTAGTATTTCAGGAAATGAGCGTAAAATTGCAATAAATTATTTTTCATCATGTCTCAGTACCCATTAGCTTAGTACAAGTGGGGGGATTGGTGGGGGTAGTAGGCGAGGAATTTAGGCAACCGTGGCTGGCTCTTATCTTTGTAATTATTACCAAAAGGAAAATGAATATAATACCTATTCTTTATATGTTGCCAAGAACCTATAATATTTTCCTTTAGTATTTCAGGAAATGAGCGTAAAAGTGCAATAAATTATTTTTAATCATGTCTCAGTACCCATTAGCGTTGTACACTCATATAGATTAAAGAAATAGTGATGGTAAAGGTGAACTTTTAGAGTAAATGTACCAGCATTTGCGTAGAAAGATATAGTGAGAAACTATTTACTAAAAATTAGCCTCAGCATAGCTGAATGTTATTAGAACCCTAATCTCCATGTCACCGAAAACTCAGGCTATTACGAGAGTGAAGCGTTAGACTATGCTATCACCGATACGGATTTATGTAGAATATTTGTTTATTACAAAGTTTGAACTAAAAATTTTATGTTGGGGAAACCAGAAAAATAATGTTTCATTTTTTATTTAATTATGTTACTAACCAAGATAGCTCAGCACCACCGTGTTGGTATTTGATCTGAATCCTAATCGAGTTTGATTCCTGGCTGCATCTTATCTGGATTATTTTTCCCAAGAAAGGGTTTTTAAATAATCTCTAAGCCAATAGTATTAAATGTGACCTGGTGGTCTAAGGGTAAGGTGTCAGACTTCTGTGCTGGGAGTCCGGAGTTCAATCCTCGGTACCAGCACAGATTTATCTGATTGCCAAACCCTTCCTTCACCTCTGACAAGATATGTATTAATCACAACTTGTAAATGTGTGGAATGCCAGGCCTCCACCGTGGTTCGGATTCCACGTTAAACTGTAGGTGCTCCATTTCATCTCGCAGTCACCCTACCATTACACATTAGCGTAAGTGCGTATAGCCCAAACGGGTAGTAAGACGTGGTGCTATTAATACTAATAATAATAATAATAATATTAATAGTGTTAAAATTATTTATTAAAAATTTAAGTTTACTATTCTGTTTGACTCTTTGTTTGTAAGCCTTGTGGTAAATACACGAGGACAAATATATTACTCTACAATATTAGTTCCGAGTAAGTCGGTTTAGTGACATCTATGACAACTAACGACAAAATTAAAATGCACAATTAAAGCTAAGATAATTTGCTTCATAATATATGCAGCTACTTTTAAATATTTAAAGTACTGATAGTCAGATAATTTAAACATATAAATTAATACATTCATGAAAATAATTATAATATTGAGATAAACAATAAGTAAAAATGAGGATATGTTTTGATATACCAATAGTAGTCTCGTTGACATAAGTTGGAAAAAACCGCAATGATAAATCACAAGTGTAAAATATATAAACATTACACCCACCTATGATTCAAATCTCAGCCTCTCATCAATAACATTCCAGTCTGTTACAAGACAAACGTATTACACACTGTGAGCATCAGTACACGTGGTTTTTAAAGATTAATTTCAAATGAATGTTTATTATTTTATATAGACTTCTCGAAGAGAGAAGTATTATAATAGTCAAAAAACTACTCAAGATTTTGATAAATGTCTACTTTTTATGACCCTCTGAAATTGAAAAAGTGGCTTTCACAATGCCGTATGTATTTCGGACTAGATCCTAAACTATTTTACTGATTATGCTAAATTTTTGTGGCTAGAGTTTTAATTAGCT
The DNA here is from genome assembly GCA_902151455.1 of Timema bartmani. Taxonomy (NCBI): domain Eukaryota; kingdom Metazoa; phylum Arthropoda; class Insecta; order Phasmatodea; family Timematidae; genus Timema; species Timema bartmani. The sequence goes on from CABFWB010000276.1 coordinate 339,495, forward strand.
TCCCCTGAGAATCTTTTTGAATAACTTATCTAATCCTAAAATTAAAGTTAGTTTACTGAAGAGAAAAAGTTGAATAAATCGATCATATAGAAACTCGTTCGAACGATTTTGATAATATTTTATATCCAGGCACGGTTAAATATTACAAACAAAATTGAAATTGCATGAAAACGATTTTGAGGATATATTTTGCATAAGCAGAAATTTTGAATTCTGAAATTATCTCCACAATTAATTTTTGAGTTATGAAACAACTTATTATTGATCCATTAATTTGAAATACATGCTTATAAAACCAATAGGTTATATCTATAATAAAATATATATATATGTGATTGTGTGGAGGTCTTTGAAAATATTAAATGTATTGTTATGCTCTTTGCTGGATTAAGATATTCCTCTTTTATCAATATTACTGTAACATTATATATTAGTTCATTTATGCTTTTAGTGGAGTGTTTCTTAAACTATCTATACTATTTTGTTTCACAAATCATACTAATTTTTATCTATTGCCTTTTTTAAAATAGTAGAGGAAGATAAAGATTGTGCTGTGCGCACTGCCCTGTCCTTTTCTATTTCAGCACCACTTCTTAATACGCTATCGGTTTGTATGCATATGAACTACTTATACTAGTGTGCTAGGATTGAGGAGGTTTAAGGCTATAGGAAATGTGCACACAGTTGTGTAGAGGGAGAGTGGAAAAACAATTTAGGAGAAAACATCCTTAATACACCCGACTGGGTTTCGGGCTTCATCTTCCCCGGCATCGGCAATACAGTCTATTGCGACAGTAACTACCTAGACTCTGCAGCCACAGAAGCGGGGGAATGGTTATTAAAAATTAAATTTGAACGTAAATCTCATCTGATTATACGAAACTTTATATAGTTACATAATTGATTAATTTTTTTCGGACGTTTTAAAGTATATTTTTAGAATACCATAATTATATTAAATACATATTTTCATTCAATTTCATTTTATTAAATATACTTGTGTCCCAGATCCTCCGCCCCGATTCTGTATGGTCATTAGTGTGTGTTCCTAAGGTCTGACAGGATGTCTTTGGCCTAGGATTAAGGGGGGATGATATGAATGATTGTGTGGATTTCTTTATTGACGTTAGACTTGGCTTTTAGAAGGTTTACTAATACTACTATGCTATCACAAAATTAATGTTATGTTAAAAGTGAAGTTAAAATGAACTTAGGGATTATAGAGAAGCGAGTGACCAAACCAGGTGTTATGAGGTTTACCCAATGGCCTGTCTGGCTGCTAGGTGATCCCTGCATGGTCGTCGAATCTGGTTCCCTGGGCTTGAGTGGCAGCCCCAGCTTGTACTTGATTAACCCAACGACTTAGCCTGCGTGGCCCCATGGCAGGCATCGTGACCTCTTAGATCACTGTCTTATGTAGTCAGCTGTGAGGGGATCCAAAACTTCCCTTTTTAACGAGGTTTCTGGCTAGGTAATGCTGACACCACCATTTTGAGTCAGCTCCTATAGTTCATTTGTTTATAGAATCATCAAAACCACCTCGTAACACTCGTTATGTCATTCTCCACTCACAAAATACAATTTTTACACAAAAATGCCATACAATTAAGGCCGTGTGGTTAGACTAGTTTATTTTTAAATCTAGATAATATTACAAAAGTCTACACTATTAATATTAATAATAACGGTATATGTGGTCATGCGAAAAAATTATATTTTCGTCTACTCTGATACACCGGTGACAAAGTGGTTGAGGTTCGAATTCCGATCGGGGTTGTTGAGGGTAGATTTCCTAAATGGTATTTTACTTTCACTTTCATGCAAATGCGTGTACATCTCCTTTAAATGTTTACCTTCCTCAAACTTATTCAAATTAATTTGGTTAAATGCGAATGGATCATAATTTGCCGAAGGGGTTAAACATATTTTACAGTTTATTATTATGAAACTCTTTCTTTAAGGAAAAGTCGTTCATTCGTACGATTTACTTTCTCCAAATTACGGAGATGTTGTCAACCCTTATCACACGATACTTCCCCTCTATCCCTATTTAACCCCCTCTTATCCTCTTGTCTGGCTTGTCATCGAACCAAGATGGCCGCCCTGCCTTGGGATTAAGGAGACGAGATACAGAGAGAAAGAGAGAGAGAGATAGAGAGTATTAACGAGGTTCGAACTTCAAACCCCCAGAGTAACCCCTTCCTCTACTTGGCCACATTCAGCAAACCTCCCTTTTCCCCCGTTAGCGACACGCACTCTCTTTAACCCAGCCTCTGGTACCGTCTAAAGTCGCCAAGGTTAGCGTTTTACCGATACGTCGACGTTGTTTTCTGCAGGAGGAGTATTGATTATACCTCCTGTTTAGAAACCCCCATTATACTCCGCTAGCCACCCTCTTGACAAGAAGAGGGGAAAGGGTGAATGTGGGGTTATCTCAAAGGATCTAGACGTTTTACCACCATTTCCCCCTCACGAGAAAAGTCTCGGATAAGGTCAGAGGCCATGTCCTCTGAGTTTTCCTCTTGTAGCTCTTGTTAAAATACCAAGTTATATGTTTCCAGTCTTAGTGGCTGATTGGTCAGAGCGGATAGCCACAAATCTAGGAGAACCTGGATTTATTTTAATGGCTCTCACAAATATATTTACTCTTTGTAATTGCTTAATCTTTTTAGGTAATAAGTAAACATATAAGAGTTTTGAATGGTTGTGTAGTATTAGACATATCTTCCTAGGTAAGATTAGTTTTCAAGTCCTGCTAAACAACTAGTTGATATTTAAGCATCAGGACTTGGTGAAGTATAAAGGTGCTATAATTAGCGTGGAGAGAGAGTGAGTAATTCTTATTTATAAGTTGTTTTATTTTCATTAAAGTCACAATATTTGCGTACTATACCAACACACACTAAGAGGTTTACAATCTTTGCATCAGCTCTAAAGGGATCTCGTGGGTTGTGGTCTGTGGATGTGATCCAAGAGAATACAAAATAAAAACAACCCTCATCTGGCAGTGACAAATAACACTTGAAAAGGAGGGGAGAGTTGGTTAAGGTGACGAAAACATCCTCATAGCCCATACTATGCCAGATAAACTATAAAAAAATTAAAATCATATCGAAAATAAGTTGTTGACCATGGTCTTGGAATTTACTGCTCGACTTGTTTTCCGATGTTCATGGGTTCAAACCCAACCGAGGTCGATGTATTTTTTTTCCTTGAGTGATGAAAGCCGTAATACAACTTCCTTCGGAGGGAAGAAAAACCCTCAGTCCCATGTCGATTGTGACGTGTTAAAGAACCTTGTAAATTATGTGAAAATACATTTACTGGCAAAATTAGTAGGCATTTTCTCGTTCGCTCAGAGAAATTCAGTGTGGAAGACGACGGGGAACCACCACACTTCCTGAGCTACCAGATAGTGCAGGCAGCATTAACCAGCTTATGGGCTTAGTGCATACCAAACTATGGATGGATGTACATCACATCAAACCAACCTTCGGGTTGTTGTCGTGAGAAAAAGAGAAACAAAGAAATAATATAAACTGTAGATACTACGCCTTAATTTAAAGAGTGGGAAGAGTGAATAAAACAATAAAAACAACTTAGAGCTAGATTAGAATTAATGGAAATAAAAAAACAGAGGATAAGTCAATCAGTATACCCAACCAATATTCGATCTCGGACTATAGCGACAAAGTAAACTAGAGTGCGCATTGGTGCCTTTCCAGCTGTTTAAACTATTAATTTTTTTATTAAAATTGATCAGAATTCTCTTTTTCTTTTACCATTGTCTCTTAACCATCTGCGATATACGTGTTTCGAATTATATTAAGAGGGTTAAGATGAGGAAGGCAGATTTTAAGGGGTGTGTACTCTCTTTTCTCGTGGAATGAGAGTGGGGGGCCATTTAGGGGAAAAAACACCCTCAAAATACTCGGACGGGATTCGAACCTCAACTTCTCGTTCCAAATTAAAAAAAGAGCAGATGATCCCGACGTCTAGTTCCCGTGCTCACCGATGTGGATATCACACTCCTTTTATTGGAGCATCTAACGTTATATTCACCTCGAGCATACACAGACTAAGAGCAACCATCGTATCTTGCGGTGAGAAAGCGCTATATAGGTCCCCCTCCCTCCATAAACACTCTTACCCTCCTAGCTTTTTAGAAAGAGCCTCATGGGTAATTAGCCGGTCTTGTCGGGGACCATAGTCCACTTATCCACTAAGGGGAAGCGCACAACTAACCTTACACCCAAAAAAGCGAGTGTTTTACGATAGCGCAACGGGCTGCTTGCATACTTTCAGGGGGTAAAGTAAAGGAATAGGCAGAACCGAGCCAAACGGCTTGGATGAGCCTCCACGTAGTGGAAGCGGGAGGAATCAAGGGGTGGGAGAATGTATTTAAATTGAGGTAGTGTGTGTATAGAGGGTGAGGGTCATTTTTGTTTTTTTGGGGGCTTTCTCACTCTCCGTATCCTTTAACGTAACTATGAAAGTAATTTGTAAAGCATTTATCCTTTATTTTTATCCCTAATGTATCTATACTTCGTCTATACTGTTTTAATCCTTTTAAACTCTTAAGATAAGTAGTTTCTACAGATTGCTTTATTTTACTATAAAAAAACACGCATTTATTTGGTATTTATTGCTGTATATTTATCCAAGCATCTCAATCCCCGTACAATCGACTTTCATTTAACTAAACTAATCGAGTAGGAATGAATAAGATATTACTTTGTGAAAATTTACTCTCAATGGTATGGAGGGGGAGTGCAAAATCGTCTAGAAAAGTTTTAGTAAATTCTACTGGGATTCGAAACCGTCATCGCCATCGTAGCTAAACCATGCTCGATGAGCTTGACGTTTACTCCGCGTGGACGTATATTCCAAACGGGTAGTAAGACGCGATGCTAAAAATAAATTAAATACTCCACGTGTCCACAGTTTAGTGTTTGAGCTAATAAGATAGTATATTTAAAGCACTATTCTAAACAAACAATTAAATCAAGACACGAATTACAAAGACGTTTAATATAACACATCAACCAAGTTCAAGTCCAACTTCAGGAATCGTATTAATTTATGAACTAGCAGTAAGTATGGAATCAGGCTCTTATAGTTAGACTTTTTACCACTTAGCTACGAAGGGACTAGCTAATTTATATGGTCGATAAATTATTCATATCCGTACCATACAGTTAATGGTTTCTCAACTACCTCCCACAAAAACGCTGGGTATTTTTCCTCTAAAATCCTCCTTTCTTATCTTCACCTCGCTAATGTGATTATGTGGATACTCTAGCTAAGACGTTTAGTACCTAATAAAATAAACTAATCTAAGTATTAGATTAAAATAGATTAGTTTTAAAATAAATGTATTCATATTATCTTAGAAATGTGATGTTAACACCACAGTGATAAGTCAAATTTTGAAGACTAGAAGTGGAGTACGGGCAGATTGTATTTAGTAGAATGTTCAGCATTCACCCTAATCATCCTGTCCCCAAATAATAGCTAGCTTTTACTTACTATAGTAACACGAGCATTAGAGCTTCCACCCCCCCCCCAAACTTACAAGTAAAAAAAAGACCCTTTAAAGAATCGTGTGAATTATAATATACATTTTTTATGACGCCTGTCAACAGTTGTCTTTTTTTTTTTTAGGGGCTAGGGGTGGGGGAATAGCCCTCCCTTGTTGGATTAAATGAGTTTAACAGAAGGAAAAAAAAAGACGAAGGAAAGGGTTGGTTACCTTACACGACTGTGAGAAAATCCTAAGGATACAAGATGAGTCGCCTCCCTTAGAAAGGAAATAAAAAATGGGGAAGGGGGTGGTTATTCCTTATACACCCAGTATCCTTTACTCTCCTCTGTCTTTTTAGAAAGGGATGTTGCGGTCTCTTCATCTTCTTTTGTTTCGTTAGTATTTTTTTTATCAAGCAGCCTTCTTTGAATGGACCGGTTGGTTTACATTACCTTATTTACATATATATATATATCTTTGTCTATCTTATCCCGTTCTTTATTAAATACTTGATATGGAACTTGCGGCTGTAAAATCTCTTGTCCGTTTGAATTCTAATGGAAGGTTTCAACTATAGATATGTACACCTAAGTGAAAATATAATCAAACTTTTTTAAGTAAGTTTATCTAAAGTGTGATTAGGCCCCTTCTTTTCCTACTTTAAGGGGAAATAACCTCTCTTCACGATAAATATTTTGGGGAGTTCCAGTTATGAAGCTTTAAAACTACTAAAACAATTGTCAATTATCTTAGTATGTTTTGTTGTGATCATCTTGAAAAAAAACTAACTTAATTTGTTTCATGAAGGACGGGACTATGTTAGTTACCATTTATTTCGATCTCTTAAATGAGACATTTTGAGTAATCTTTTAAATTAACCAACTCTACCATTTTATACAATTATTGTTTTATTTCATGAAACTTAAAACATATTAAGGCTTTTAATATAATGTATACATAATCATATTTTTAAATAGATTACCCCTTCTAAACGCTAGATATTTGAAAGTCTGCAATATTACTCAGCTATCCTGTATTGGCTTAAGCCAAGTAACATAACAGTACCACTAAAGTAATGATAATTTATTCGTTATTCTCAATCTTTTCTAGAGGTATGCTATACATTTTCCTATTCATGTGATTTAGTGGTTTCAGTCACTAAGGTGACTATTTGTTTGATTCCAGTTGATACTAGCGAAGATCTTAGCTTTTTGTAAAGAAATGTGTACTACTATTTACTTAGTACATATATAGGAGGTCAGACTGAGTGTGGGTTATAAGACGTACGGTTCTAGGTTAAGTTAGTTTTTTCAGGTCCTGATTGCCAATTGACATAATATATCTAAAGTAGTTAGGACTGGGTGTGTATTGTTAAGCCTTAAATTATACTTAGCACCACTTCTTACTATCCATTTGGGTTATACCTCACCTTGCCCTAGTACTTAAATATTTATTAAGTGGATAGAAGGACTTTAAATCTAATTTTATTACGAACAGTACGTCTATCTCTAAACACTCAGTTCTAACACCCAGATATTTACAAACCAGGTAGCATGACTTCCCTGTGCATCTATACAAAATCATACTAATAATAAATATTCTAGCACCACCCAGAATTGAACCATTGATATTTATACTTGTTGATTACTCTCAACAGCAGAAAACTCACCTGTAGAAATTTACGCCCCACGTGGGTTTATTAGTCCCAAGGAATATTTTTGGAAGCACGTGGTCTATAAACAATCCCCTATTACCCCTCCAATTCATCCCTTACTTTTCTTCCCTTACATCCACCTATCTCAATAAATACAAGAGCCTTCAATATATTGGGGACGGGAAGGGGGGGTCACGAACATACTCTCAAAATATAATAACGGAAAATAAACAGAAAATGGAAAAAGAGAGAGGACGAATAATAAAGAGTGAGATGAAAAGAGCCACCGAGATCGGTTGACGCATCGACAGCTCGACGCCCAGATAGGGAGGGAAAAAGGGACGTTTATGTACCGACGCTCCGCCCATTACCGACGCCTGTACACACCTGTGAATGACTTTCCCCTAGTCTCTCTGTGTTTGTGTGTGAGAGAGATTTTTCAATGTTGGGTGTGGTCATGGATCAGCATTAAAAAAAAAAGCAACGTTTGATAGACAATATTTACCATTCAATCCTTCCGATTTCTTGTTTTATTGTGGTTTTTTTTTGTTTGTTTGTTTGGGTCTCTTTGTGTGGTTGATTTTAATTCTACTCGTTTGTATTTTTAGTGTAGGTCAGTCCAGTGACGTCACTCAGGATTGTTAAGGGGGCTGTAACCCATCCTTCACCTTAATTTTATTTTGGATACTCCACGTCTTACTCTACACACATGATATATACATATTTAAGATATAAAAGTAGCGATATGGAAGTAGTTTTATATAAAAGTATACTCTCAATTAGCTGGACAGTGAGTAGGAATACATTCAAGGTAAAAGCACAAAAGTACACCTAGTTTGGATTCAAACTCCCTACCTCCCCATCACTTGCTAAGCATATTTGACGAGACAAAGGCCTATTGGTGTTAAACAAGTCCCTCAATAAATTCGGTAACCTGGCGGTCTAGGGGTAAGGTGTCAGACTTCTGTGCTGGGGGGCCCGGGGTTCAATCCTCGGTCCCGGCACAGATCTATCTGATTGCCAAACCCTTCCTTCACCTATGAAAAGACGTGTATCAATCACAAATTGTGAATGTGAGGAATGACAGGCCTCACACCGTGGTTCGGATCCCACGTTAAACTGTAGGTCATCCATTTAATCTCACTATCACCCTACCATTACACATTAGCAGAAGAGCGTATAATCCGAATAATAATAATATTATTAATAATAATAATCCTCACTAAATACAAGTTTATGCTTATAGATCTATATTTAAGATAATTCAAAGCTTATGTGTTTTTCAAAATTAGAAAAGCTTTATTTTTATTTTTTGTAGAAATGAAAGCGTCTCAAATCCACTCTAAGGTAGTTTGTTATGTTGACGTTTTCCTCAAATGGAGCAGATTAATATCCTAATTGCAAGTTATTCATACCTATATAAATCTAAACCCTTCGTTATAAAGCCACCACTTGATCATTACGATTTATAATTTTTACCTGCATGTTTGATTGTTATTATTTGTTTAAATAGCTTACTTTCAATAAAATAAGTGTGTGAGGTGTATTTTATATGGATCCTATTAGGTTTTGTTGGTATATTAAAATATTGTAGGGCCAAATTATTAGATGACTTTATAAAAATAGTTTAGATTGATCCCTGAGATTCATAACTAGTTATTCCACGTGATTGGAGCAGTAGAAATCTATTCATTTAGTAAATATATAGACTCTCAGAATGGTAAGTAGTATTATATGAACTGTTAATGTTTAGGTTAGTTTGTATACACACTTTTCTGGTTACGTTTGTTTGTGAGTCCTTATATTCTCTTAGAATATTTATAGATGCTAGGGCTGAATCTAAAGTCTCAGACGTATTGTCCTAAATTAAGTTGGTTTTTAGTCCCGCCATCAAATTAATGAACACCTAAAAAGATAATATCATTATGTACTTAATTAGCTAGTTTTTAGTTTGTTAGTTTTAAAATGTTCTATAATATTTATATCTTTATCATTTTTGTTTAAATAAGCAGTTGACAAAAACCATTTATCAACTTTAAAATAAATTATTACCTGATTTTGATTATTTTCTCTTATTTTATTCAGGAAATTCAATATTTGGTCTCATGAATGATTCTTAACACCCTTTAAAATGTTTTATCTGTGTGTACTATTATGACGTTTAGCACAAATAATATTAAAGTCTCTAGTATTTAGATCTCACTTAAATCTTATTTCATATACCAGATCTTAGAAAGCCCTTTAATAAAAGAGCATTATAAGATGTTGATAGTTAAGTTCAAGAAAATAACTAAAAGAAAAGACGAGAAATATACTTTAGAGAGAAATGCACCCGTGTTAGAGGGAATATAAGCTTTATCGATTGTTTGCAAACTTAAGGTTGGTCTGATGTTCTTACGCATCCATTAGCAGTGAACGTAATTACCCTTTCGGTGGTTAGTAACGCCCACCCGCTTCAATTGTGAGAAAGCACATGAACTATAGAAAATGTGAATATGAGCGGTGGTTTCCCATTACCATATGAACTAAATGTATATAAGTGAGCAATAAAATGCTTACAATCTTTGCAAATATATTTATTTAAACATCTTTTACATTTCCCAATTGCATGTTACCAATGGCTTTACTTCTCCGAAAGAGTTAGTGCTACAAATTTGTATTGCTAGGTAAAAGTACTTTAGCCTCCGTTAGGTTTTGAACTCATTAATTTTGAATGTTGAGGCGAGCAACTTACCCCAGAACTACTGACCACTGAGCTTGATTGGAAGAGAAACTAGGATACATACAATAATAAGTTACCTCTAGAGTACCAGTTTCAATCTACTTGACTGTGATTCAAACTTTGAACTGATAATCTTTTCGGTTTTAGATTTATTTATACTATGAAATTTTAAATGTTTGGACTGCTGGCTGTTACAAGTTCACAACCTGTATATATATATATATGCTGGTATGGACTTAGAACTAAAATATAATTAATCCTCATATATATATATGTATATATATATATATATACGAGGATTAATTATATCATGATTATATATATATGTACTAGGATTAATTATATTTTAGTTCTAAGCCCATACTACCATGGTTTATGGGCTAGTTTAAAAACGTACATATCTATGGATCGTGGATGAACGAATCACATTATTTGTGTTATTCTGGATAAGGAGTGGGCTATACTTTAACTATATTTCTTTTTATAATTCAATATCTTATACGCTACTAAGGACTTCACTTTCATAACTTTCATGAGAACCGATTTGTGTATTTCTCTATTCGTGTTTCCACCACCGTACAGGCCAGAAAGAACGAGGGGGGTGATATTCATGAATAGCAATACCAGCCGGGGCGCACATTATTAGACCCCGTCACCCGACGTCACCTCCCTCCCCTCTCTCCCCTACATTACCCCATCCCTCCCTCCACAACCCAAAACACCGCTCAATATTATCTTCATCTTGTGGCGAGGGTCCGCTTCTCCTTAGCTTCTGCATCTACGCTGTAGGAGAGCTTGCGTAGTCACACGGAGCAACGGGAGTATGACATCTTACTGCATGAACTATATGTGTAAGAATAGGTAGCACTGGTAGCGCGATGCTGCATAGCGGGGAAACGGAGAATATTGCAGAGAGATGCTACTGATTGTCATAGCTTGTTATGTACATACGACGACGTTTGAGGTGTCCAGATAAACAGTGCTATTTAGTAAAACTAGTTTGTTGTTTAAAAACATGTTTCATTCCAAAATGCATACGATCAGTATCAACATGTCGTCACTATTTGAGTAAAAACCTTACATTTTACTTGTCATAGACGAATCATGATGATGTGATATTAGGTCGTTCTAAACAACATTAAGGTGAAATGTCTCCATTATGAGATAAAATTAAATTGCTAGACACATAATTATATATAGCTATCAAAACAAATTAAGTGATTTGTTTAGCAGGTCTCAACAGAACATTCAAAGATAACTAAGGATTTTTTTAAATGTGTTTTGAAGCCTTAAGATGGTCGTTCTTATAAGAAATACATTCGTATGAGACAAGGAAGTAGAACGCTGATTTATTTATGGGAGATCCGCTATACACTACTCTTTTATCCTTAGCCAATAAATGTTTGTATACGTGGAACCCTCTGTCCCACTCTTTCTACACCCCTGGTGTGAGGATATTTTCCTTAAAGTAAGCAGCGCACTTAGCCTTTGGAGCACACGTCCTTAATATGAACTTGTTTATTGATTTAAAGCTATAATAATAAGTAAGAGTGTTTATTGTATATTACATTTAACATTACTTTTAATTTTGTTTGTGGCTCGCTATAGTTTCTGCATTATTCAGATTGACTCTCAAGTCATATAAGTCCAAAACTTTGCTATACTACAAGAGATTGAGATTGTAAATCTACTGGAAATACCCCATAATAATATTTTGCCAGTATTAGTGCTAAGGAATCTATAATAATAAAATAAAGAGTTTATCTGTCATGAGCATTGCCTGATATATATCACATGCATAGGGCTGAAATTGAAAAATTAGTAGACCCTGTAGACAAATATGTGCACTTTGAAGCTGGAATTTTAAATTTTTGGAATAGATTTTATTAAATATATTAAAAACACGGTTGAAAAAATTAAAACGAAGAGATTTTTTTTCTTATCTGTTTTAAGCAAAGAAAAGTGTTGCTCACAGTAACCACGGAATGCATTGCGTGGTTACCCCTGTCAATGAAGGGTACTTCTGTTAGTATAGACTACATTTGAATTGCTCAGTGGTTCCCAAAATGTTTATAATTGTGACCCAAATTTTAGATCGACTAACGTTTGTGACCCATAGGGCTTTAATGGACATGAAAAGAGAAGGAAAGGTTACTAAATAATTTTCTACTATAATTTATTTTAAATTTAATATTGTATATTTATTTTTTATGTTCCTTGATTTTACCCCTTATTTTTTTTTCTAATTTAACTTGTGTTTCATGAATTTTATTCTCAAAAACTAATTCAATTTTCAGATTTTAAAAACATTTCAACCACCCATAAACAATTGCTTTATGACTCAAACTTTGGAAACCACTGGCATAAAATATTATTTTTAAAATATAAAATGGCCTTCAATCTCTCAGATATTTTAATCAGGGTATCCTGGACTCTTGAATGACCCGCTTAGTTATTATACGTCCTCCACGTCTTACTACTTGTCCGGACCATCCTAATAGCAAATGCAATATTTTTATTTGTTTGGGCGCGTATATTTTTGGGTGCTCTTCTAAACACCTAACTATATCATAGCATGTTTTACAAAATAAAATAATAAAATAGCTGCCACAACCATACTAGGTCCCTCGGCCTTTAATTAATCTGTGTGAAAGGGGAGGTCCCAGTTTCACCGATGACAACTTTTCCAGCCAAACTATGAATTGAGCTTGGGATTCTTTTGTTTCAGTAGATAGACACAATAACTACTGAGCCAGGTTGTTGGACTTTACAGTAGAATGTAAAATAGAGGAGAAAGTTAGAATTGTATAGGAAAGATAATTTAATTAACGTGAACGGAGATTAGGCAATCCACTTAGTTAAAAATATCTTCGTATATCGGGTTGACATGTCTAGGCTCACCTTGTAATAGCAGCCAACCAAAAACAGACTGACGTCTTAGTCCACATATCTAATGCGGGTGATACAAAAACTGTTATAAGTAACAATTATACTGTCCGGAAAAGTCTAAAGCTACACTTAACATATTTACAATCTCGTGTTAAAAAAAAAAATACGTCAAAACCAAGCTACAAAATTATCACATTTTTTTTTGTCCAGTTTTTTTCAGCACCGCGTTTTACTACACGTTCGGATAATACACCTATGTACTGATTACGCTAATGTGTTTAGAATTATGAAGGTTTAATTCAGAGGAAGTGTACCCACATTTGCATGGAGGGAGAGTGGTAAACCATTTATGAGAAACCACTCTCAGTACACCCGGTCCAGGTCAAAACCTTATCTCCCCGTCATTGGAAGCCTATAAACTATTGCGAGATTGACTCCTTAGACCATACAGCCACCGAAGCGGGTATTGTCCTGTTGTTGTAGTGTGTTGTGTTCTAGATTAGTTAGTCCATGTGTTCACTTCATTCCACGAAGCAGCGGTCGGGAGACTGACGAGTGCTGCTAACTGGCGTGAGACGGTTGAACTAGATCCAGCCGCGCGGGTGTTTCAAAATGTTCGGCTCGCAATTTGTTTATAAAATTTGGCTCCACCTCTCTCCATCCATCCAGAAAATAAGTGTAAGTTTTTACTTAATGTGATAGGAATGGTGAATATATAATTGAGAGGAAATATACCGATATTTTCTTAGAGAAATTTATGAAAAAATCAATTGAAGAACAATACAGTCCCTATACACCTGTCTGGGATTCTAATCCCCAACTATTCCTTCCCCTTAAAACTTGAATAGGTGAGATTGATGTTTTTTCCGCATGTCTACTGGTCCATCTCATTGGAAAAACGATAGCTATCTCTTTTGATCCGTAACTATCACGTTCGACGAATTCGTTACAATCGGCCTAAATTAAGGGGTAGAATTAAGGTGTGTGTGATTTAGAAGAAAATACACCTATATTAGCGTGGAGAGAGGACGGTAAAACTAGATTGATAAATCAATTGTTGATAAAAACCAACAATAGATCCGGCCAAGATAAAAACTTTGACCTCCCAGTCAGTGGCAACGAAGGAGCCAGACCCCTTATACTACATGACCAGCGGTGCAAGTAGAATCTAAGTTAGAATAGCATTCTTTTAGTTATGGATATTATAATACAGTCAATTGGAATTTAATTTCTCATAAATTATTAAATAGCCTAAAGTATTCGTCTAAAGTAGTTTGGTTTTCCAGTGACCTAGGGGTCAGGGTACGAATCCAGGCAAGAAGTACTTAGGAATATTGTACTAAATAGCTTTCCCAATCTGCCTTTGTGTAAATATGAGAGATATCTATCTATATTCTACGTTAGTCATCCCTTCCTCTTGGTGTGAATAAGCAGATAATGCGGGAGTTGCAATGTTTTTTATTTATTTTGTTTGAATTGGGTTTCATTTAATGATTAATGCTTTAATAATAAGGATGTATTGTAAACCAAAGAGTTGAGTTTGTTAAAATAACCCTAATCAAATAAGTTAAAAATATAATTCGATAATACTAGTTAAAATATTAGCAAATTTTCTGGTTCTATTATGAATATTATAGGTCACTAACAGTTTCATATTTTATGGATTTTAAGATAGCCTTGTGTAAAATATATTGTTATGTACTTTTTTTAAATTCTTAAGACAATCCTTTAGAAAATAAAGTTGGCATTTTTGCTTTCCAAATAGACACAAAATCTCTGAGTCATCGTGGTTGGCGCTTCTAGTAAACTTAAAGTTTGTCCATTATCTAATAGTTATAAAAACAAGCAAATACAATAAACTAAGGAAATGTCAATTAAAATATTTATTCAATGATTGTATGCAATAATACAAATTATTATTAAGTGTTCTGTCTTACGACAGGTCAATTCCTTTTGTCAGAGAATTTAGACCACCAATGCACCCTGTCCTCTGCCTCCTCCTTCAGCTCTAAGAATTCTCTTCTTTCCTTCAAGTCATCCAATATTTGTATCCTCCTTATTTCTAATTCTAAGATCCTCTTATCCCTAAACCTTTTCCTTCTATGACTTCATGCAGAAGACAGTTCCTCCTAAGTATGTGTCAGCTCCAGTTATCTTTACACCAAAGAATCGCATAAAAAATGGTTCTCTTCTCCACAACTCTTCTTAGGACTTCTTTATATATCACCCTGTATATCCATATGATTTTCTCAAGTCCTCTTGAGCTCCACATTTCGAAGCTCTCCGATTATTTCTGTTTCATTATCATAAGCGTCCAAATCTCTACTACATACAGTGAAATGCTCCAAATGTAGCATTCCATCAGTTTATTTCCAGTTCCAAACTCAACTTGCTCATCGGCAGTAAGCTCTTGTTGAAAGCATCCTTGGCATGGCAATCCTCGACCTAATGTCCTTGGTGCAGTAGGCATTATTTGTCAGCAGACTTCCCAGGTACTTGTACGGCTCTTTATTTTTCAACTCTTGGTTTTCAAATTTGATTCTCAGCAGATCTTCATTTTTAAAACTCCCCATCATTTTTGACTACTCATTGTTTATCTCCATGCCATATCTTTTCCCTACCTCCACCAGCTGGGCCATCACTTCCTGCAACTCTCCTTTATTTTTGGCCAACAATTTTAGATTATCCGCATATTTTATTGTGTTGATAAGGCGTCCTCTTATACTGAAATTCCCCATCTCTCCAGAGCTTCCCTGAATATCCACTCTCCATACAAGTTGAACAGACTCAGTGACAAACAGCATCCTTATCTCACTCTTCTCTCTATATCCACGTTGTTTGTCTCTCCATCATTCAGCCTCACCTTCACTTGCTATCCCAGGTACAGGTTTGCAATCAGCCTTCTGTCCCTCCAGTTGATTCCAATTTTCTTGAGCATTTTCATCAGTTTCTTCCATTTCACTACATCGAACGCCTTTTGCTGGTTGATGATACCAATGTATGCTTCTTCCTTGACTTCCAACACTCTCTCTGAAATTATTATCGGCATCTCAATGACATCTCTGGCTCCTTTTCCTTTTATGAATCCAAATTGGTCTTCTTTCACAACACTCTATTTTTTTTTGGTTCTAGTCACATGTTGAGTATTCTTGCCAGTATCTTTCACACATGAGAGCTGAGGCTGATTAGTCTGTGTTCACTGAAATTTTGGCTTGTTTCTTCTTCTTTAGAGCCACCATGGTAACGTCTAGAAAGTCATTGAGTAATTATATGCTTTTGTATATTCTATCTATAAGTTTTGTTACAGCCACTGATCCGTTATTACCCAGTTTTTTCAGAACGTCAGCTGGTATGTCGTAATCTCTGCCAGTTTTCTTCTTCATATGTCGTTCATGGCTCTCTCTCTCTCTCTCTCTCCAATTTTTAAAATGCTGCGTCCATTTTTGTCTTCTTCTACCTCTTCTTCTCCTTAAATATCTAGGTTCCCTGGTAGATTTTCTTTGTATAGTTTTTATATGCAAAAGTAAAATAAATATATATATCGCAAATAGAATAAATAAAGCTATCTGAAAATATTTGTTTGTAGTGTAAGTTTATTTAATGTCGTAAATATAGAAGAATACTTTTTACTTTCTTGCTACCTTACAGGCTGAGAAAATATTGTGGTCATAAAAAAAAATTTATTAGAGATTTTGATGAATTTCGACGTTTCATAATCACTCTAAACTGAAATAGTATTTTTTACTTACATCTCCATCTGTCTGTCTGTCCACCTGTATGTACCTTGGAGTAGAGCTTAAACTATTTTACCGATTGGGTTAAAACTCGGTATTTTTCATAGGGTTGCCTCGAGGGATTTTTGGAGTTGGATATCTAGCTCTAAAATTATGGGTCACTTCCTTAAGGGAGAAAAGATAAAAAATCAATTTTATCAAAGTCAGCTCTAAGTATTTTAATTAAATTTCGTTTATAAACCTTAATCAATATTAATAAAAAAAGGGTACTCTCAATTTTTTGTCTAAATGACTTTTAAGGGCTCCAGTCTGATGCGTTAAATCTAAATTGTATTATATCTCTGTAACTCTTTGAGATATTAAATTACTTATCATAGCAAATATGTATATATTTATATTCATAATAAAAATCTATTATTTGAAACATATATTGATAAAACCAATAGTTTTCAAGCCACACGCAAATATATATATTTTTTAATTTTCACTACGATAAAAAAAATCCAACCCGAGATGTTGTTGGATGTCGAAGTTTCATGACCCCACCGAATCCTAAAAACTGGTTTTGGCAATGCCGTCTGTCTGTGTGTCTATTTAACCCTAAAATTAAGAGTAGTTTAAAGGGTGAGTAGAGAAAAAATCAATTTTCTCAAAATATGCACAATCGATTTTTATTAAAATTCGTATTCAGGCTTTGATTAATATTATAAATAAAATGGCTATTTCCATTTACCCATTAAAATTAATTTTAGGGTACTTTAGAGAAGCGTAAATTTCCGTATCTTCGCACTTATTTGAGATACTTAATAACTTATCATTGCAAATTTGTAGTACTGTTAAAAATAAAAACATTTATTTGAAATATATCTTTATAAAAACATCGTGCTTTGCTTGCAAACCCCCAATGGGCTTTCATTACAAGTGGATGTAAGATCTGTAGCTGCTGGTGCAATCAGTTTTTTGATAGGTTCTACCGTTTAACCACACGAGAGACCTCCAAAGAAAGGTCCGCACCAACTTTAAAGTTACTCCGCCATTTTGAATTATTTCGGGGGTTAAAAATTTAATTTTTAAATTTTTGAAATTTTACAGTCAGTTTCAGGTTAGAAGCTATAAGTCTGCCTAATTTCAAGTTTCTAGCTCATCTGGAAGTGGGTAAACATTAATGTCAGTTAGTGAGTGAGTGAGTCAGCCATGTGGCTTTATAGTAGTATAATAGTTACTGAGATATTGGCAAATATATAAATTTATCGCAATAATTCTCTAATGCCACCTTATCGTAAGTAAGTAAGTCTCTCAAAAATTTGATGTCATCATTCCTTTAACCTCATAGGAAAAATGTTTGTACAGCAATGATCTATCTCTATCATTTTAAAGTCAATAGTCAACATTTACCTTTTTTATTGATAAAAATGTATAAATGAGGAATTTAATAGCAGTGCGATAACCATAAGTTGTGCAATCCCAAATTAAATGTCGAAGTTTGAATACAAAGTGTTGAACCATGTGGACCCGATATAATCTTTTTTATTGGTCCAAATATACAAGTGAGGACATTAATTATTTAAAAATAAAATTATAAAATCTAGAATCAGGAATTAAAAATTGTTTTACGTAATTATAGCGCCACTTTTGCTCGGGTTTGCTAGTGTATATTATTTTGTTTCACATATATTACAAATTTTGAGTCAATATATCAATATTTAAACAACGAAGTGAGAAATTAGGTGTGGAGTTCCGTACCATTTATTTAATATTCAGCCAGAAATGATAATTTCGTCATCAACAGTAATAAATTTAAATACTTTCAACAACGTACCCTACATTGTACACTCTTTTTGTATCACGTTTATGTCAAAATTAATTGAAGTGTGTGGGCCAAAATGTAAACTTTTAAATTAAAATTATGAATAGAAGAATTAATTTATTGGTTTATTCGAACCGATGCTGTTTGAAAACCATGGATTGGGTACAATAATTTTTTGAATGCTACCATACATTCATAACTTAACTACACTATTCCCTTGTGGGATAGGCATTAAACCCCACGTAAAACCATAAAAAAAAACCTTACTTAATCCACCCTCACTAATATCTGCACATTTCTCTAGCATTACATACTCCCTTCACCTTAACAACACCCATACACAGTCGTGCATAATATTTTTTCTTTAAACTCTTAAGTTGTTTCTTTTTCATACATTTGTTCAAAACATTTAACCGAATGTATCATCGCCTACCAGTTCTTTTTGATCAACACACATTACCTCCTTATATTTTCTTCGTCACTCAATAGTCACTCATTCTTTCAACGTGTCCAAACCAACGTAAACTCCATTCACGGTAGGAATTACTCTCTGGAAGGTCTTTCTTCCTACCAAAATCCTACTATACAATAGCTTTCTGGTAGGGAAAAAGACCTTTCAGAAAACAATTCCTACGATGAACAGACTATACACTTCTTTAACCTTGCCCCATTGGATTCCTTTTCAAACTGCACTCCTTCAGAACCCACTCGCTACCTACTCTGTCCATATGAATTTATCCATAAACATTTCTTAAATATCTTATTTAAACCACATTCACCTGCCTGTCTGGGTGATCTGGATCAACTGGTCTTGTTCTTTCAAAATTAGCATTGCAAACAAATCTTCTTCAAAGCATGGATATTTAATCAAAACGAAGAAGCCGGTTATTTCCCAAATAACACGCAGATTAAAAAAAAAAGTAATTTGTCTATTTTATTAATGATTTGAACCTTAGAGTTAAAATGTATTCTTAAAATTTATTAGCTTTAATATATTATCCTTATCTGCTTCGGTGGCCGCATGGTCTACGGAGTCAATCTTGTGTTAGACTAGACTGCTGATGACAGGGAGATTGGGGTTCAATACCATGTTGCGTGTACTGAGGGAGGTACTCTGAAGAGGTTTCTCCAATCTCCCTCCACGCTAATGCGGGTACACGTATTATAAATTATACCTCCCAAATCCCTAATTAATAAGCGTAACTAGTACAATGTTCCCATATACTTAAAGCTTTTTACCATCTAAAATTGCTCCCCTTTCACTGTCACGCCAGTTGTATGCCTGTCTTTCTTCCTTGTTGTCATTACCATCTCATTCTTCCTTAAATTAAGCCTCACTACTTTACCCTCCACCACTTATTTACAAATCTACAACTGCTCCTATACTTCTTTCTCAACACTACACCACACCATCACGTCATCTGCAAACACCATTGCTTTCATATTTCCCTACCCAATATTTTCTATCACTTCCTTCATTATTTGTCCGTCACTACAATAAACAGTACTGGCGAGAGTTCACTACCTTGTTTCAGACCAATCTTTAACTCAAACCAATCTGTATTCTCCTCTCCCACTTTCACACACCTCATACTAGGCTTACCCTTGTACATATTCAGGCATTCCTCCATATAAACCTAATTTTAATACAGATGCGATAATAATAACTCCTTTATCAATTGATAATTTGAGCAAAAATTTAATTCAATAAGCCATTCTCACAGGTCCTCACAAGTTAACTCAAATTTTATACCTCAACTATATCTCGAACCTTCCCATCTATATATGACCTATGTACTTCACTGGTGACAGTTACCCATCCAATAGTTATTACCCGTCACAATTAAGTACCAGGGCCAGATCCTCGAGAGAGTTGGTGTCTGTCTAACTTTCTACTCCAGGTTTCAGCCTTGGCCAACTATTCTGGTGGTATTTGTCACCATACTATACTTTTAATTTTTTTCCTAATTTGTAAAAGTATTTTACATTAATTCTTTTTAGTAAACTAAAAAATGTTTCGGAGATTTATTCATGACATAAACGCTAAGTTGTTGTACATGCCAAATACACTTTATGTCCATTCACAAGAATTTGTAAGGAAGATCGGCTAGCACTGTTTAAAATAATAATATTATTGAAAATTTAAATATGGGAAAACACTCACCTTTTAATTAAAAATATTTATCCTTTGAAGTCGACTGTTGAGTTCTTCTTGTTCATTCTCGTGGTCAGCCATAGCTAATCAAGGCATAATCAGCTGATGACAAGTGAAGAGAGAGTCTCGTTCGGAATGAAAATAAAATAAGCAAGATACTTATTTGGACAGAATGATTCCACACAGAGGATATTCATTTGGACATAGCTGATCCCACACACAGAGAGTAAGCCTACGTAGACGCTTTTGGGAATAGAAGATTTATTTACGTCTACACTAATGTGAATTTTGATTTTTACAGTTGGAAGTGAAGATTTTGACTCTCTTTAACATTTTTCATATTCATTTCTAAATATTTTCCCATTTTATATTAAATTTTATCTTACATATATTCTTTGTTCACGGCCAACACTTTTACCTTTGTAATGATGTATTAATTTTCTTCATAGACTTGGAGAAAATAACGTTTTTTAAATTTTGTTTAAGAACAAGATACTTATAACATTGTTTGAATAAAATTAGAGTCTTTTTCTTGGCGTCAGGACGAAATATGTGCTCGTTCTAGCCAAAAAACATTAAAAATTATATTCTTTATATGATAAAGTGGATTTAAAATATATTTAAGGTTAGATAGAAGCCTAGCACTCAACCTATGTATTTTTAATGAGTGAAATTCAATATTTCCACTCTAAAGAAAAAATTAATGGTCAACCAGTATCTTATAAGGAGTCATCATGGATATTATTCTTTTTCCTATTTGAGATCTGACCAATTTAGATTTTCCTATAAATTTATTTCCAGAATCATACATCAAAAACTATTACAACTTTTAGAAGGAACATCTACTGAGTTGATAATATACTTTTATATTTTGCAGACAATACAGATATTACTTAAAAAGCTCAACTCACCTATTATACTTTGTAAATAATTTTACACTGATCAAACAGTAGTTATATTTTGAGCCATATGGCATGGATAAATGATAAATTATAACTTTGAAATTAACTATCTTGTAATATATATAAGATTATATAACATATTTCAAAGACATTTATACTTATTATTATAATAATTATTTTTTAGTTGTAATCTTAGTAATGTATTTATCTGGGAGTCCATAGGTAGGATAGGGATGTAGAACATAATAATAATAATAATAATAATAATAATAATAATAATAATAATAATAATAATAATAATAATAATAATAATAATAAAAAATAATAGCAATAATAATAACCCCTGGAAATTTGCTACGGTTTTTTTAATTGTAGTTACCCCTTGTACAATTCATCAAGTGATTAATTTTATTTTGATTCTTCGATGGTCTATTATATGTATTTTTCTACAACTTTTATAGAGATTTCAATCATCCCATTGTTGTAGGTAGTGTCATCATCAAAAATAATACAATAACCTCGTCCAGAAATCATTTCCGATCACACCAAGTAGTCTAGAATTTTAAAGGTCATCGTGCCACCGTCAAAGCTAGCCGAGGAAAAGGTAGGGTTTTTTTAGAATCATAAGCGTAGTCCCTAGGATTGGGGCCCACCAAATATAGTTCAATCTCTATAAACACCACTCTTACTGTATTTTATATTATATGTTACAAAGATAATTTCAAGGATCATCATCCCCTTACAGGTATTTTATTTATTTTATTAAACTATGTTGTCTTCTCAAGAGTGACTCTATTTTATTTTATCATATGGATACAATCTCTTAATTACCGTATTGTTAATATTTTTGACCATAAGATTATGACAGATACATATTAAGTAGCCCAAAAATAAAATATTGATTGTTCAGTTATATCTATTAATAACTGAATATACAGTAAAAGTGCTTTAATTGCTCTAGTAAAAATTTAAATTTAAATGTTGTATGCTTTTACCTTGAATATAAATTTTTGTTTTGGTTTTAGATTTAATTTATATGTTGTTTATTAATGAATGATTTTACCACCCTCTAAATTTTTCCAAAATGGTCTTATTGATTTTTTTCAAAGTTTATATTATGAAAACATTTTTATTCATAAATAAAAATATATGTGTTTATTTTTCAAAGAAAAGAATATTCGAAATTTAGTTTAATCTTATGTTTTTTATTCAAGAATTGCTTTCAATCACATTTGTTCAAAATGTATATATATCTGGGGAATAAGTTACATGACAAGTAAGAACTTAAATTTAATATGTTTGAAACAAATTAAAATTCTAGGATAGCTTACTTATAACGCGGTTAAAAATATAAAATTATCTAAGCATGTTTAAAACATTTTTTCTTAAATTTAAATTTTAGTATTATTTAAAATAAGCCACAGATTATATTAAGAGGTATATTTTATTATTTATCGAGAAAGCTTATTTAAAAGACAGTTTATTGATAGGTGATTTTGGAAAATATTTTCCTAAATATATATGTATGAATGTATGGTATTGATTATTTATTTTACTTGATGTCATGTATGAAGCAAGGACTAGTATATTATATGATTTCAATTATATATAACACTAAAGAAAGTCAATGCTTTCTTTATATATAAGGTGGAACTACCTATCTATTAACTATATAATACCTAAACTACCTTTAATAAGTAAAAGCTATATAATTTAAATTTCTAAATTGATATTTAATATAAGCATGCATGGAATATTTAAAAAATTTCTTTATTACTAAATAAGTTCCAAGCTCTTTTGTGATAATGTAAAGCTAAAATTATTATTTAAAAAATCAATCTTAAACTTTAATTTACCCACTTGGGTGGTCACGTGGTCTAAGGAATCCGTTTTGGAATTTAAGACATGTGATTTATCCCTGCTGTTTACTCTATAGGCCTACACTAATCATGGTACATTTCCTCTAACTTACACTTTAAATGTCCAGGAGACTAAGATTTGATAAATGAAAAATAATTTATATTTTATTTGTGTTTCAGAAGCATAAAAATAAATATTCATAATTTTTCAATATTTGTAATTATTATATTCTTTAAAATAAGCCACGATAAAATTGGTTTTTATTTCATTCATATTTGAGATATTTGACTAAAATTATTAGATTACCTCTCACTTAATATTTTTATTAATATACAGCATTATATAATTGAAAACTAGCTGAAAAATCCACAATATTTAGTCAGAGTATAATATGATTAGTTATTTAAAAATTTTAACAAAGAAACAAAGAATTTATGTCATGTTATTTTTAACTGTTGGCATTTAAGATCTACTTTTAAAAGACAGTTTTAAATCTTCCAAAAACCTAAAATTATAAATAATAGTTATCTTAGATTACACTTTAGCGAATCTGATAAAAAATTACCTGTCTAGTTTAAGGAAGGCTATATTTGTGTTTATGACCATTTATTTTGATCTTAGAACTACGACATATCGCATGAAAGATCCTTGAAAACTAGCTTATTTCAACGTTTAGTGATATAGTTTTAAATTAATTTTGAAACATTAAATTTAATGTTTTTAATCATTGAGGGTCTCGCCTCTATTTTGCACTAAACTATGTTTTTAATCAAAGATTTAAAAAAATCAAGCTTTCTTAGATATATTTCTGAGAATTCACTGGTTCTGTAGGAGGTGGCATAGCTTAGAAGCAAAACTATGAAATAGATCAGGTGAATGCATACATTTGATGGGAACCATTTTATCCAAAAAATAATTCAACTCTTCTAACCATGACAAAACCCCACGGACAAGCATTAATAAATGCAATTAATTCTAGTTATTTAGTCACAGCAACATTGTAAAACGTTTATCTATACTAAACTAGCTGCAATTTATCGAAGTAGCACGTGTAAAAAACGAATAACTAGTACATTAAACAGCACATAATGATAGTAGAACCTTTTTAACATCGCAAACAGCCTATCAAGCGACTTAAGTCTTTAAGTTCGTAATGTGCGATTTTGAATTTAAAGAATTAAATATTTAGGACTCTACACACACATTAAGGCTATGAGGAAAGTTTAATATTTCTAGGCCTATTTGTTTTGAAGCTATCCACACTTTTAATAAGTCTCAGATTTTCATTTAACTTAGTCTTTGACGTTACCAGCATATGTGATGACGCCATTTAAGACCATAGGCTCGCAATTTGTTTTAAACCACAAAATAAAGTAAGTTTAAATACTTATGTGCCTACAAAGCTAGTGCAATCTACGTTTTTACCCGTCTTAGCTTCCCAGATATGTGGTAACGGTGTTAA
>CABFWB010000277.1:0-39125 GCA_902151455.1 Timema bartmani
AAAAGGACAAACATGATATTCAGATAGGTTTTAATAGCACTTTAAGATTAATTATTAAATAATCAAAAATGTTTTATTTGTTTATCATCTAGATGGGTAGTATTTTTCAAAGACAAAATAGCGCTACGAGTTGTTTCTTCAACTTTATGGAACATTTAACAAGTTAAATAATTTTTTCTCGATATTCAGACTGTTTTATTTGTTTGTAACCTAGACGGGTAGTATATATTCTTAACATAGAATACTAGGTCTGAAACTGTGTCTGTTCCCCCGATTATTTAGCACATAACGGAAGACCCCGACATCCGCATCCGCATCCAGGAATACACAGATTGTGAGAAGTATCGTTTCCCATTCTCACATAATTTCACAGTCTCCCTCCTTTAGTGGTCCGCGGGTTTCCCGTTCTCCCTTCTTAGCGAAAACCACGTATGGTTCTTCATAGCCTGAGGCACTAATTCATAATGAGAAGCGTATTTTTACATCGGCTATTTGGATCATACAAAACCTGTCTGTCTCTTACTGACGAGCCACACACCCCACGGTAAATACCAAACAGCCAATTTTAATAGACTTTTGGGGCCCCAAGAGCTGTGTCAATGCTCCCTCTATTAACACACAATGATTATGTCAAGTGTTTTGACCCGTCGGCGGAAGTGGGGTTCCCTGAGAAGTTTAGTTCTCCCTTCTTAGCGAAAACGATGTATAGTTTCCAAGACCCCTGTGTCAATGCTCCCATGTCACGTGTTTTGACCCATTGGCAGAAGTGGGGTGCCCTGAGAAGTTTAGTTCTCCCTTCTTAGCGAAAACGATGTATAGTTTCCCATCCTACCTTCTTATCAAAAACGGTGTATAGGCAATGAAAACAACAGAAATCAAGGTGACTGATCACGCCACGTGTTTTGACAGAATCGTCACATTTCAAGGTCATATTGGGCTGATAGGGCCCCCTAGATTAGTAACAACTCAGCCATTTCATAATATTTTGATAGCTCTTAGTTTTAATAAATAAACAAGATAATTTTAAAATATCACAATGTAGCTTTTTATGAAATTTTTTTACTAAAGATAATTATAAATAAGTATAACTTATACTTAAGACTAATTTTAACTGAAGACATATAATAAAAATAATAAAATTTGTCAAAAATATTTAAAAATTCACAAGTTTGCTTACTCTGTAACATATTTATATTGTATGCACTATCTTTTAGTGGAAAATGCATTTAAAATTATTGTTAAAGATATATTTAACTTTAAAACCATTTAAAGGCAGTGTTTTAGACTATTTTTAATTGGGCTTTATTCTCAAAACATGACATAATTTCTCGTGACTTAATTATTTTTGTTAGAATAAAACCATCTCTGGCCTCTGTACCAATTACTATAGACGCCTCAGTTACTAACTTTACACATCTCTCTACAACTTGTGTGTGACAAGGAAAACTTGTAAACTCCACCTTTGTTATAGTGTTCACATTCATTAAGGATTTAGGATCATCGTCTGACAAGCTAGCTAAAATCGGAGGAGACGTAAAATCACACTCGTCCCAGTAAACCAGATCAATATTATCTTTGGACTTGAATTTCAATTTAGGAATAACAAACCGTCCTATGTCCAACGTTTGTTGTTTTCTAGCCTTAATCATGCGTCTCAATCCAAGCTATTTAACATATTGACGATTATCAGCTATCATAGAAAATAATGTTTTCTGGATAGCTAAAGTAAGCATTACGTTGTCAGGGTCCACAACTGTTTTAAGCTCATCATTCAGGTAACGTGATAGTTGTACTGTTTTTAAAACGTGCCGGCTACCATATTTACAAGAAGAATGCACTATTATCTCAAACCACTTTGGCGCATAAACTCTAACTATAGATTCAAACACTTTTTTTTAGATATAAAGAAGGATAACTTCCTACATAAAGACACAGGACATGATTTGCTTTTGTTAGCCACCTATAATGAGCCGGTTTCGCTGAATGACGATTAGCTAAATTTATAGCACACATATCACATGAAATAGCTTTACACATTTCATATAAATAAGTTTGATCGTTACTTAAATCACTCACTTTTAGTTCTGGTAATTGATCGTTGATTTTTCCTAAACTTCACAATTGGAGGCTGCTCACAATTTTCTAGTTAGTTTCAAATTGTTCCAGAATACTCGAAAGGTCCAGTAGTGGCTCCATTGAGACATCGAAACAAGTGTCTCAGGGAAAGTTCATTTGCATGCAACTGGCATATTGACCACTGCAATGGACGCTTTAGTTCTAGTTCTAGGTACCTAATATCCCCATTTTTGTTCCCAGCATTCACATCGGTGCCATCAGAACCAATAGCCATCAGTTTATTTAAGTTTAAGCTGCTTTCAAAACAAAAAATCCAAAATTCTTCTTGCAAAAGATTTTACCGATTCAGAAGCTAGTGTAATGTGGCCTAAACAGAAAGAACCCATTTCTTCACTAAGAGATATATGTTCTTCTACAACAGTTATTTGATAGTGTCGCTCTTCTTTCGTTTATTGGGTTAAAATTTTATCTTTCCTGACATCAAAGAAAATATCTTTTATTAATTTAGATGAGGTCTGAAATTCTTTTCTAGGAATAGGGCGTGTTGTTTGACGAATTCATCTAACTTTATTTTTATCAAACCCTTTTGAGCAATCCTTTGTTGTTATCACTCCAACATCTAGCAAAATAGCTGAAGCAATAGCTGCAACTGATCTATCCAATACATCATATTTATCACACACACTTGCTAGATTGAAAGCTGCAATCTCATTTAAAGACATCGTTCAACAACTTTGGAAGTGGAAGGTTATGTGATTCACATAGCTTCTTCATGCGAAGATGATTCCGATTCTGATGTGGAAGAATTAGTATTTTGATATTTTTTTCCCATCATAGAGTATTTGAATAAAATCGTAAACGCTAAATGGGACAAATTTCTTGGCCGGTTTAGATTTTCTTCTTCTTTTCTTTCTAGCCAATTTGTTTCAATAAAGTCAATGTTTCCCAAATCCATTTTTCTGGATGATATTTGATCGCAAAGAAAATACTGCTCTCTGATAAGTACTTTTCTTTCTTTTCACAAATATATTTAGAAAATGACACATATTTACAATTAGAGTACAGTCGGAATTGAAGCCGTTTTCCAAATTTATTCAATGTCTGCACATTTCAGTCACCAGGTGACACATTATCTAAATCTAACTTTCCTTGAACGATGGATCAGTCATTGTGGTCTCGTTCCTTGACCATCAAGGTCTTTAGACATCACTACCCTAGATTATGGTTTGTGGGGCTGATTGAAAAACAAAGTATATAAAAAAGTTAAATAAAAATAGACAGACCAGGGTTATTCATTTAGTTATACAAGCGGGCACTAAAAAAAAAGAAAAAAAAGCGGGCCATTTATTTAATCCAATATGGCAGTAATTTGGAACGTTATTAGATTACACTTTCGTAGTTTGAAAGAGGGGGGAGTGAAACGTAATTTCAAATATTTATATAATATTGATATACCTGTATTTTAGTGAAATTTAAAAAATGTAAATTTAGAATAAGACTAGGCCCAATAAATATGAAAAAGTATTTTATGTCAAAATTATTTAAGCATTATTAATCTTTGTTAAAGTATGAGCCATTCATGGGAAAAATACAATAAGAATAATTACAAGCAAAGCATTCCTTTATTACTATAAATAACGCACGAACAGTAAGCCAGGCAAATATCAACTGGCGAGACATCGGCTGCTGTAGGGTGGAGGGGAGAAGAAGTGTGAATCACTCTCAACCACCCTGTCACCCAGCCACCTGCGTTGTTCAAGGTCAGAAGCAAGAATATGTTATATATCCAAGCCGTTGTATGTTGGCGCTTGTAGGGGAAATACCGGGTCTAGAGTGGAGGAAGCAAACCACTGGAGGGTAAGCTCACACACTCCCCTGTAAGCACATGGTGTTGATGGAGGGAGAGATACCGGGTCTAGAGTGGAGGAAGCAAACCGCTGGAGGGTAAGCTCACACTCCCCTGTAAACACATGATGTTGGTGGAGGGAGAGATACCGGGTCTAGAGTGGGGGTCGCACACCACTGGAGGGTAAGCTCACACTCCCCTGTAAACACATGATGTTGGTGGAGGGAGAAATACCGGGTCTAGAGTGGGGGATGCACGCCACTGAAGGGTAAGCTCACACTCCCCTGTAAACACATTATGTTGGTGGAGGGAGAAATACCAGGTCTAGAGTGGGGGATGCACGCCACTGAAGGGTAAGCTCACACTCCCCTGTAAACACATGGTGTTGATGGAGGGAGAGATACCGGGTCTAGAGTGGGGGTCGCACGCCACTGGAGGGTAAGCTCACACACTCCCCTGTAAACACATGATGTTGGTGGAGGGAGAAATACCAGGTCTAGAGTGGGGTCGCACGCCACTGGAGGGTAAGCTCACACTCCCCTGTAAACACATGATGTTGGTGGAGGGAGAAATACCGGGTCTAGAGTGGGGGTCGCACGCCACTGGAGGGTAAGCTCACACTCCCCTGTAAACACATGATGTTGGTGGAGGGAGAGATACTGGGTCTAGAGTGGGGGTCGCACGCCAGTGGAGGGTAAGCTCACACTCCCCTGTAAACACATGATGTTGGTGGAGGGAGAAATACCGGGTCTAGAGTGGGGGATGCACAGCCACTGAAGGGTAAGCTTACACTCCCCTGTAAACACATAATGTTGGTGGCGCCAAGGACCGAGTAACACTGGGCTTGCAGCTTCTCCCACTACTGATAAGAGACTGAAGATCTCTCTGGCCGTTCAAGGTCAGGCGCCTCTTACATACCTTCTAAATTATACGACGAATCTCCAGTGATACAGTAGTTGGACTTTCAATCCACGTGCCAATATGAGGAGCTTGGCGGGCCGGATGTGTTCCGCGGGCTGCCAATTGAATAGCCCTGCTATAGACGACTCACTCCCTCGAATTATATATAGTGCTTCCCTGATAAATAACGCCAAGATGACCTGTATAAGAACAACAACACACACTTTTACCACAAGTTACAAAATCCATTGAGGTTGGCGGTGGGGTTTTTAAACATTTATTGTGAACTGTAAATTATTTGTGAGTTATTCTGTTTAAATTATCATTCAAACAGTAAATTAATAAACGCAATCAAGTCATTTATTGTTCCATAATACCTTTAATAATGGCTTTTTACGTGCAAGTGTCGTATCTCAGTATCCATTGAGAATTGGACATATGCTTATATTAAATTTTTACTCATAATAATCAATACTACAACATACCAAAATATTTACTATGCTCCTTAAACAACATATAATATATATATATATATATATATATATATATAATATATATAATATATATATAAACCCATCTCCGGGTGGATGCATAGTTATTATATAAATATATATATATATGTATAAATATAAACCCATTTCTGGATAGATGCATAATAATTATATTATGAAACACTTAATAAGTATTTAAAGGTAGTAAGTCTTCAACTTAAATGGATTCGAGCTACTCGGATTTGTAAATACGTTGTAGCGGTACTTCGCCTTACAGTTAGTAACGTAATCTATCAAGCGTCACTTTAAAGATAATAAATTAATGATGTTCCTAGTAAGCTGACTCACAGATAGAAATGTCATCGCCAGCTTTCTTGTTTCTACCTTGAGTGTGAGACATTTTCTAAATGTTTTATTTTGAGAATCAGAACCCGTTTAACTTTAATTACATTTTGAAACAATCTTTTTGCTATATATAGATCGTATTTAAGAGCTATTCGACTTGCTCGTTTTTTTAACTTGCGTATGAATCTTCGCAACAAATTAACTGTGTAAGATGAGGAATTACTTTGTACTTAGATGAATAAACTGCATAATATAGGTCTACATACTTAATTGATCTGACTTGAAAAATTAGTTATTAAAATACGAACTTTAGCTGTGATTTTTAATATATTTAATGAAAGGCAATATTGTGATAGTTATGTAAAGTCTTGTAAGGACTTGTGGGTATCTTGAGCTTAAAGAAAAATACATTTGCCATGGATTGGTGCTGTACAAGTGGAATCTAAACTATGTAAAACAGTAACCATGCTGTAAATTTCAAATGTGGTTTAATGGGAAACGATGTATTATCCCAACTTACAACTGTGAGTAGACAGAGTTAAACTAATATGTCTAGCAGAATTTAATATATTGTCTGCAGCAAAGTATTGTAGCATTAAAAAACTATTTAACACACAGAGAAAATGTTTCAATGACACTTAAGTTTTATCAAATCAAACATTGGTGAAGGGTTTTCGGAGTTGTTGATTTATTTTAATATTCAACACTCGTAAAAAGGACAATAAAAACTAATATTATTTTAAAAGAGAATATTGGAACATACTTGATACTATCAAGAATCCAACCGGGAGTTATTATTTTAATAGGTAGATACCAAACATAAAAGATATTTACTAAATAAAGCAAAACAAAATTTGAATGATATAACTGTTATAATATTTGATTTAATAATAAACATTGAAAGGAGAAAGAAAGAAAGGGCAAGACTTTGTTCTTATATCCGCCTTTCAATGCCTATTAAATACAGCCGTTTGGCGAATTTTTTATTTTTTTTTTAACATAAAAAAAATTATATTTAGTCTTGGACCTTACTCAAATATGATTTATGAAGACCCACTTCGGTGGTTGCATGGGCTAAGACGTCATTCTCACAGTAAACTAGACTGCCAATGACTGGGACATCGAGGTTCGAATCTCGGTCGGGTGTACTGAGGACCCTTTTTCCAAAATAGTGTACCACTATTCTTAGAAATAAATACGGGTACATTTCCTCTAAATACAACCTTCCTTTACCCTAAAACCATTAGCTTGATTCTTGATTCTTTTTATATACAACAGATTATTGACACACTTTTGTCATCAATTATGAGTCATTACATCGAGTCCTTCATGTGTATCTGGCTGTAAATAAAGGACTTAGAATTTCTGAAAAAAAGTAATGGGGAGTTTTATTATTTAAAGTAATCTTAGTTTTCTTTTTGAAATAATAAGATACCCTGTTGAAGATCTTTTTACAAAAGACGGCAATAGTATTTTTAATTTCCAATGTTGTCTTAATGTTCTAAAATCTTGACACGCCTGTGTAAGTGCTCTAATTCAAGTGTAGCCAACATTTTTACCTTTTCCACAACACTTTGCTAGCAAAACATTATTTATAGATACATATATATATATATATAGTTAAAGGTGCAATTGAGAGATTGGAAACCCCCTCTTTCCCTCAAGTTGAATCCTAAATATGGGCCTGGTCATGAATCAATAATTTTCCAAGCGAAGGAAAAATATTAGTTCTAACGTTACATCTAAGTCCCATTTACCTCTCCAGACAATGGATGTCACGAACAGTAATCAACCACCCTTATTTTACCTTGTATTAAAAAAAATATTATATGATAATATGATTGTCTTGATCACGGAGTGAATTCACCAAGGTCAACAACACGTCTATGATGTAAGTAATGATGAATTTATGTTGAAAAATGTACTCTAGTGAAAAGTAAGTTTTGTCTTATCATATGTTGACGAAGCTTGAACAACCCCAAAATGAAGGGCACCATTTATAGATAGGCCCGCTCTGATGAGTATTGTATTTGGGATTTGTTATAAACAGTTTCGTCAAAATTGACTGAAATGTTTTTATTTGTTAAATTGTCTTGACTCCAACCTATCGTAAAAATCAAATTCCAATGTTTGTATATTCTTATTTATTTATTTGCAGCTATTTGATTGCTTTAGGGTGGACCGGGGCAGATTGGCACACTTTTAGCTTTTTTTTTTGTTTTGTTTTTTAAATTTTCCTGTTAATTTTTTTCGAAAATTTGATCTTATAGAGTATCTTTGCTTCAACGACTTTATTTTAATTGTATTCCTAATATTTATAAAATCGATGTAAGTGAAGTAAAGTCACCTGTGGCAACTTAATCCGTTACCGGGGAAAGTTGGCACAGCATTTTGAATTCAGTATGATGTTAAAAAATAAACAATAATTTGTTATACAACAGACTATTTATTATTAGAAATTAAATATGTGTTAATATACAACAGCCTTGTTCATTTGAAATACCTTACATGTCCTCATTGTCACTCATATAATTGTAACTCATATCATTGTCACTGTGACAATTGAAACACACATAAAATACAGTGTCCCCAGGAATGCAGTCTTCGTGTGCCCACCTCTCACACTTGGTGCACTTCACCCAATCTTCACCACGTTTCGAGTTGCTATATGGACCTAAGCAGTGAATACAAAGGCAGTCCTCATCTTCATTCTCGGACTCAATGGAGGAAGTGTCTTTTGGCCTGCGTTTGCGTTTTTTTAACTTCAGCAGAAGGGAAAAGTTTTTCATTTGTTTGTTAGCATCTAAACGATGATCTTTCATCCTTTTCGTGATCTCCTGTTCCTCAGACAAAGCCATCTTTACTGGTGTATCTGTCAAAATGGCCGGTTTCCTCTTTTTTCATCCTCTAATAGTTTATTTTCTTGGCCCCGCTTTCTCCAATGGCCTCACCACCTCTGGGGAAGGGTAAAAGTCTTGAGCAGAGTTATATTGGAGAGGAGAGTAAGTAGATGAACGAGAGGGGTCATCTGTGTTGGTGGCAGTAGGGTCATATCAGTCTGTGACATAGGATGACATGAAATAAACATCGGTAAATACATCTGGGTCCAAAGGGAAAATTCCAGTGACTCTAAACCCGAATGTAATCTTCATTGGTGTTGTGGCTAAAGGAAGGCTGGAAGCTACAATACGGGGAATGTCATATATGATCATGGAACGTTTGTTAGTGGACATCCACGCATCACAAGCGGTGTTGACATACTTTTTTAAAGGGCCATAAACGGATCGATCCAGGGGTTGCAGTTTGTGGCTGCAATTGGGGGGGGGGGAATGATATAATAGTAACCCCATTTTCTTTGAAGTAATTTAGGACTTGTGCAGAGAGGTGGGAGTCATGATTATCAAGAAGTAGCAGGCAGGGAAGCTCAGGAGAGCACCGCACATGAGAAACAAAATATCTGGCCCATTTATTGAAACTGATTTCTGTCGTCTACCCCGAAGGGTGAACATCACCTCCACTACCTACGGACCCATCACGAGTGAAATGGGGTTGAAATTTCACTCTTGGGAAAATGAAATATAGTGGGATACTATATCCCCACAGCATTAACTGCCACAGCTAAATTAACTAGCGTTCCTCTTTCTCCTGACGTCATCTTTCCTATCTGTATGAAGCCCCGACGTCCCACTATTCTGTTCGGCTTTTGAACTGTAGTAATACCTGTTTCATCTACATTCCATATATCAGAAGGGGCAACATTCAATCTTTTGAAAACAGCTGTAAGTTTGCCAAAAAACAAACCAATGTTAGTTCGATTAAAGCTGGTTGCACGAACTAGACTTGTTGCTTGTGGCGATCTGATCGAGTGATTTTTGTTTATCTTCACAAAAGAGGTAAACCAATCAGTGCCTGCCATTTCACGCTCAGTCCAGGAGTCTGGAACTTTAGTATTACAAGCAACCGCATAGGTGTATGAGAATCTCCTGACTTCCCTTGGTGTCAGGCCAAAATAGATATCTGAAGTCTTCATCAGGTATTCTAAAAGCAGCTTCTCTTGCTCAGGCTCATACACATGCACATAAGAAGCCGACAGAAATTAGTTAAATGTCTTTGAGTAGGCCTATAGGAAAGTGAAGCTATGTAAATAAATTAATAATTGAATAAAAACACAATGGTTTTACTTACCTCACAGGGTTTGGCGTAGCTAAATCGTGCCCAGGATAAAGATGCCGGTGTATCTTCCACAGGCTGTGGTGCTGCTGCCACAGGCTATGGTGCTGCTTCCGCAGGCTGTGGTGCTCCTGTCGCAGGTTGTGCTGTTGGGTTGTACTTGGTGCAGTATTTAACCAGTGTTCTGAACGGTGTGCCATAATATTGCGCAGTTCCTCTAATTGAACGATGTTCTATTTCCACTGCAAGTACGGCTGATTTCATTGATTCGGCAGGTAATTCTTTTTCTTGTATGTGCGCACCATCGTGAGATCTGTAGAAGTTTTATAAAGCTTTTTTTAAACTTAGTTATCTATTTTATATATTAGCAAATTAAGTAAAAATAAATTACGAAGCTGGTTGTGCTTTGATGTTGTTAAAATGCCTTTTCAGAATGGCGATAGAAACAAACTAGTAAGATATTTCCGACTAACCTAGCAGCGTCATCTCCAACAGATTAGTTTCACTTGATAGCTAAAAGTAACGGTTAAACAGTATTTTTTAAGAATACTATATAATAAAAAGTAGACATAAGGGTTATACAATTATACAAAGGATTATGTATGAAAGAGAAAATTTGCTCACAAGTTCAATAAACACAAAATCCGTCGTCCTTCTCTGTAGGCCTTGTCATTCTCACTACCACCGACGGAGACAAATATGGTTGATATATACACCCCCTGTGTGACTCGTGGCGCAATCCTGTATTCAGTTAGGGAACCGCAACCGACGTACCAACGTGCCCCTGTAGCCAACGTGCCCCAGTGTACCCTACTGGTCCGTGTTCTTTGAAAACAAAAGGATATAATATTATATTATTGAAGCAAGGGATAATATGTATGGATCGTGCTTGGATTAAATCATAAATTTTAGCTACTATGGAGCACCGGAAATAAATAATTATATTACTTATATATTTGTGTAAGAATTTGTAAGGAATTAGAAAAACTCTACATATTTAGGTTATATAAAGGTTTTTGAAATCATTTTCATTACATTTAAAAATAGTATGCATCAAGCTAAGCTTGTTATATATATATAGCATGCTATCCAGAATAGTGGGATAACAATTTAAATGTATCAAAATACTTATTTCTTTAGCTTTAATAAAATCAAACATTGACAAAATGTTAATTTAATTGAAGCTGGCTACTAATTGGTTGTGTAAAATAAGACCAAAAATTAAATTTGGCTGTATATCGATGAAAGAATATGCGCGTTCCAGGTTTTTTTTTTAATGCTATCAATTAGTTGAAAATGTGCACAACACACAGAACGCTATACAAACATATTCATCAATAGTCCCATTTCCTCTTGGATTGGAAAAAAAAAAGTTGATTTAGCTTTGAGTTAAAATCTTAACAAAAAAATACGATTTCACCGTAAACTACTAAAATTATTTTAGCTAAATTTCAATTATTTTTATATAGGAGCAAAGCTAAGTTTGGAACTAATGATTTGTAAGCCAAATTTCTTCAAAAATAGCCACGTGGCCTTGATAACATTTTAATACTAATAGCATTCGTCAAAATTATAGTTATACCTTTCCATTCGAATTCAAACACCCATTTAATACCAGTCATGTGTAGAAAAGTAATAATATAGTTTATTTGATGTATAACTAATTTGGCCCTTTATGCATAGTAATATCATTTAGGATGACTATAAATAAACATTTAACTTTTTTATTTAGCACCACGTCTTACTACCCGTTTGGGCTACGTTAATGTACTAATTACGCTGATGGGTTAGGGATAAGGAAGGTTGTATTCACAGTTAGTGTTTCTGTATTTGCGTGAAGAGAGAGTAGGAAAGCATAGAGGACAAACCACCCTCAGTGCACCCAACCGGGATGGAACAATGATATCCCCGTCATCGGTAGTCTAGTCTACTGTATTGTGAGTTTAGCGCCTTAGACCATGCGGCCATGGAAGTTGTTTATTTGACTAGTTGTTAAAAAAATATGAAAAATGAGGATATGATAATACTAGTACTCTGTTTTTCGGCCTAAATTTTATGAACTTTTTTTGATTTTAATTTAACTGTGTACTGAAACAATCACCAGTGAGCACGTGGACAAAGTCGTTAGACTCGTTAAGTTTAATTTACCATTGAGTTCATGGCTCTAATCTTTGATATGTGTATTGATATGGTTTATGCCAAATGGTTTCCCACCTTCATACCATACGAATGCAGGCACTAATTCTCATCTATACACCCCAAAGAGTAAAGATGGGGGTGGGGAAGTAGCGGGGGCAGCCCAAATTGATTGTATGGCATGGTGATCAGAAAAGCTCGACCATACCTTCATAATCACAAATATATTTTAAGTAATGTATAATTAGACACACAAGATGTTGGGCCGATTTAAAAAAAAAAAATTGAATAATCTGTATAAATTATTTACGGTTTGCCTGTACCTACATTGGATATGTAAAAAGTTTGGCTGTGGCAAACGTTGTTAGTCATTTGTTTGACATTTTGGAGCCGTATAGAATTTTTAAAAGAATGCAGCAATTTATTCAACGTACAGTACAAGTATTGCGTGTAGGGATATTAAATGGATTCAACCGATGTATAATAAATAATTTGGTTTGGCCTAAGAATTGTGTTTGACCAATAGCTATAGCCCCTCTATTATCAAGATACAGTTCGTTAGTTGAAACCAAGTGTCCTGCAGGAAGCCAAAGACGGATAATTTAGAAAAGTTTTGGAATGTGGAGGCGAATAAAGAGTAGCTATTTATCTAAAAACTTGTTTTATACATAAACGGTGGCTATTATGAACGTTGGTTGATAGATTCAGGTGTAATCATCATTAACTTTGGTGAAGTTTTTTGTAATGCCAGCTTTATAAAATATTCTGTTTTTTCTTTTTGGCTAAATTACGTCATTACCAGCAGTACTTTTTTTTTATCGTCAAACCAATTTATTAGCATCAATATTTTAATCTCATTTATTGATAATTTAATAAGAAGCTTTTACGTGTTGTTTAAAGTTCTTAAATCATCGGCCTACTTGTCAGTAAAGAAGAATGAAGCCTACGAGAAAGAAGGCTTATTGGCATGAACATTTGTTAGTTAATTTTATTTAAATCACAAACAGAACTTTATATGTGAAACAAATTTAGGAATTTATTAATAATAATATTTGCTAGTGAATAAAATTTGTTTTAAATATAGTAAAATTTATGATTACATTAATTTATTTGTTACAAAATTGTTATATCTAGTTTTTATCCATTCATTACTTTGGCATTTAACATATTTGGATGTTATACTTTTGTAACGGTCATCCAAAAAAATCAATAGATTTAATGTAAAAGTTGAAAAAAATTCTAGTATTTATAGACAAGCAAAAGTAGATTTAGATCTCTCTTTAGTAATTTTCGATTTTCTTTCTAACCTTCAACTATGACGTCGGGCAAGGCACATGGCGTGAAAGACAAAAAGTTATGTTCTTTGATGATCGCAGTTTTGAACTATTTGGGTGTATTCGGCTATTTCAAGAATGATTTCTTGGACAAGTCTATTGTTGCGGTTTATTTTCTTATCATCATATTAGCATCCATGGCCTCATTAATTACTATATTCAAGTTTGTGCGATACATAGAAATATTAACTCACGCCATTTTATTTTTGTCCTTTAATATCAACGTGATGATAAAACTCGGTGCGATCACAGCCAATAGAAATCAACTCAAGTCTTTGTTCGAGAGCTTTAACGGTGATTTGTTAAGGCTAGAAAAAAGTTTTGAGATTCCGGAGAATTTATCTACGAATGGGGCTGAAAAGAAAGTAGATTGGTATATTAAATTCTGTTGGGGTTGCACCTTAGTAGTTATATGCACGTTCAGCTCAGCCCCAGTTCTGGACCGTTTGTTTCTAGGGTCACACCCTTTCCCAAACATCACAGAAAGTTCTGGCTACGTTGAGATCTTGCCACTAAAAGAGTGGTGGCCAATTGACGTGTCACAATCCCCAGGCTACGAACTATCTTACATATTCCAGGTTTTAGATATTGGTGTACACGCCATTTTTTTCCTTTCGACAAGTACGATTTGCTACGGGATAGTATTTCTAGTCACGCACCGCTTCAAGATATTGCAACACGTCTTTGAAAACATCAAAGAGGTTTCTACCAAGAAAGTTTTAAGTGGGATAGAGATTGCCACAAATAATGACGCTGTTGATATTAATGGCCTAAGATACAGAAATAATGGGTCATCGAATGAAATTACTCAGCTCAAATCATTAAGAGAGATGAAAGAGTGGTTATCTATAGTGGAAGGAGAGGATGATATTGGGCGCAATCAAAATTATCCAAACATTCCTATTTTCAAGAGCGCATCATCTCCTATGGCAGATCGGCTATTTACAAACAACCAGGAGACGTTCTTGAAAGGTCTTGAACAAACAAGGATACACGGACAAACAATGGAGACGGTGAAACAACGCTTTAGCTCCGATATAGAAGAGAAAATCAACAGACAAATGATGGAGGATTTGAAAACTGCTATTCAATATCATCAGAGCTTGCTCAGGTGAAGTATTATTTATTGAAACGTTATCGCTTTATCGCTTCTCTTAACAGTATATTTGTTAATATTTCAAATTAGACAGTATTTTTTAAATGTAAATTATATTTCTTAAAAGAAGGAATAAATAATTTTATCTTTATATGTAGAGAATTAGTTTTTGTTAACTTTTTTAACCTTCTAATCACATTTCACATATTCTTATCGATTGTAAAATCCTTCAAATAGATCCTTTTCTTTACATGCAACCTTATTGGCTACATGAGTAGGGATTTTTAAAATATTTTAAAATTAAAAAAAATAGCTAGGTGCGTGTACACAACAACAAAATAAAAATTTCAAGCCACAATGGTGCAAATCGGTCATTCAATTTTCTTACGATCAACTTTAATTTGGTGGTATAATGTTATATAATGTTGTGATCGTCTAAACTTTACTTTTCAATAAATTTCTTACTAGTCTTCCCGCGATATATTCATTTAATCACACCAACAAAATAAAGGTGAGGAAGGTATAATATATAGGAAATGTACCTACATATACACTGAGGGAGAGTGTAAATTCATTTAGTAAAAATTACACTCATCAAGCTAGGCTGGATTTCAAACCCCGACCTCTATGTTGTCTGCAAATAATACAATATGAGCTATACCTTTAGCTTACGTTTCCACTGGTGCACATAACTTTACTATTAAATTACTAGCTTCTCACAACGTTTCAACACTTTGTACTTTATTCACGACTTATTAATCTTTATTTTACCTGCTTCATTGGACGCATAGTCTAAGGCGTCATTTTCGAAATAGACTGAACTGCCTATGACAGGAAGATTGGGATTCGAATACCAGTCGGGTTTACTGAGGTTTTTTCTTAATGGTTTCCTACCATTTCTCCACGCAAATGCGGGTACACTTTCTCTAAATTCAACGTTTCTCATACCTAACTTACTAACGTAATTAGAAAATATGTGTATAATATACCAAATAATATATTTAAATTTTAATAACCTATTGAATAAAAAGAACTTAAAGAAAAATCCCTAATTATTAAATAATACACTAAAAAAATTGTATAACTAACTGTTAAACCAATAGACAAAAAAATAAAAACATTATATAATTTAAACATCTCATCTCAAAAATTAAGTCCTTAGAATAAAATACAAATAAAAATGGTGCACCACACAAAGCTAAAATGGAGATAAAAACACATAAATATCTTAAAATTATTTAAAATATTAAATTTCCTATGCAGCAAATGGCGTGGCAATTTTTAATATCGTGAATATAAGAACCAGCACACATAAATAATAATGCCTTAAATAAAGCATGAGTTATTAAGTAGTAAGACGCAATGCTAAAAGAATAAATATTTATATTTTTTTAAAGGATAACCATCAGTGACAAAAGTCCACCATATTTACCTGTCATCTGTCCAAATTGATGCCATCTGTCAAATATGAAAGCTGCTTCACGCACTTCCATATGAGCAGATATAGTTAAGTTCTCAGCTGCCATACAAATTTGTCCAAGTGACGCATTGACAAGAGTAGTTCTGTAATATCACAATAACTTTTATTGATAATGGAACAATTTAATAACAGGATACAGACAGGTAAAGATATTTAATTAAAGTTAAGAATGATGTGTTTGTGTTTGCAGCTCGTGTAGGGAACTGGAGACACTGATTAACCCTATATTAGGTGCGGACATGTTGATTCTGCTGGTGGTGCTTTGCGTGTCCGGATTCCAGCTCTCTCTGGTAACAATCCTTCAGAAACTATTCTAGGAATTACATTTTTAGCAAAAGGTTTTCAGAAAAGTAAAACTTTTTTTTATGTTGACAACATTTTACTTTATTAATAATATTAACAATGTACCAAACCCGCTTTGGTTGACGCGTGGTCTAACGTGCTACTCACGCAGTATAATATACTGTCGATGATGAGGAGGTTCGAATCTCAGTTGGGTGTATAGTTTTTCCAAAATGGTTTTCCACTATACCTCAACTCAAATACGGGTACACTTCATCTAAATGTAGCCTTACTAATCCCTAAAACCATTAGCGTAATTAATACAAACTCGTATAAAACGAGCGGATAGCAATACTGTAACAAATGAATAAATTGAAAGTTTTTAAAAACAAAATGATGAGAAGTATGTTTGTACTTAAAAGAGTTGAACTAACAAGAGAATGGAGAATGTGAGATAGTGAAGAACTTGATGTTTTGTCTACATCCAAATCATAATATTAAGAATAATCAAAGCGTGTGGAATGAGTTGGAATAGTGATGAAGCGCGTTAGGGTGATGACAGGCATGTACACAACATTTTAGTTGGGAGATCTAAACATACACGACACGTTGGTAGGCCATCATATCGAAGGGAGGGTTATGTGAGATTGTATTTGAAGGATTAGTTTAGGGATTGGATGGAGGTGTCTCAAGACAGGGTTGAATGACGTGGGGAAGTTCTGGAGGAGATGAACTTTAGAGTTTCAAAGAAAAATAAATAAGTTAGTAGATTACTTTATAGTAATTGATAATATCTATCAAAAGAGATAGATAGCCGTAGACAACATAACTTTACGTACGAATATATGAAAGTAGATCTTGTAGTTTTTGTAGCAGTCAGATAAAGTTTCCTGTCAAAATTAGACTGAATGGAATCTATGGAAGAAGGACGCAAGTAGTATAGTTAATTGTACTTTGTAGCTTCTCTTACATCTCAGATTTTGATAAATTGGCTTAGCTATTCATTGATATTCATCCAAATTCAAATAAGAATTAATAAAATTGGCATTATAGTGACTTTTTTTAAAACTTTTATGTAATTGAATTAAATTTGGTATTTACAGCCTGAACAACTCATAAGACTTGTGGAGGTATAAGACTTAAATATTTCCATGAAAAATAAATAAAAGAGTTAATATATTCGTTATTTGAAGTAAAAGTTATGATGCGAGTTTCCAAATATTTCTAGTTTTTCTATTCTTAAACGCACAAGAACTCATTTAATAAATAGTTTCTTAATGAAACATTTAGTGAATAATGAATACATTATCTGCTGTCTCAATTTGGCTTTAATGTTTGCCTACACTATCGTTAACTTTATAAAATAGTTTCATAGTGTGATCAAATAAAGTAAGTCTAGTACTTTTGATTGTGGATTTAAGTTACGTTTAATTTACATTTAATCTACTTTAAATAGATATACAAAGTAATGCATTGATCATTTTCACACTTACTAATATATAATGATTTTGTTTTGTTTCTATTTTAGCCGGAAGCCATAGATGTTATGAATAACATAGAATTGTTAATAGTGAATACAGGATTGTCTCTTGTCTTCTGTTCATTGGTAGATGAACTATCGCTTCAGGTAAATTTGCGTGTAACTTAAAGAGCTACTTCAAAGCTAGTGTGCGCCACTGGTGTAAGTTAGGAAGTCTAGACAAATATCTTTAGTCTAGCCTCAGTAGTAGACTAACCACCCAGTCTACGAATAACAAACAGTTTAAGTTGATTTGGTTATTTGACTATCTACAAGACGTATTGCTTATATATACAGCCATTAGATTATATTTCTAGTCCCAGCTGGCTGCACTCAAGTTTTTGATTCATTTGAACCCTAATTAACTCGAGCATAACACCTATAAAAAAGAGGTTCAAAATATACAAGATAATAACCAAGAGTTGACGATAGGAGTGAGTCGTATGAGTTACAAAAATATTAAAACTTGATACACCCAGACACGCAACCCACCCCGATTGCGGGAAGATTCCGACGGCCAGCCAAAAAAAAAACAACCTAAATCAATCTCTTATAATATCAAAATTACTCAAAACACAAAGTTTTAAATATTGGGGTGTTCTCATCCTAAGGGTAATGATTAAATATAAATTAATGAATAAAATTTAATTGTCCATGAGATTGTTTATTAAGATAAATATAAATAAGAATTTAATATAAGAAGAGTCAATTATCAGATAAGTCCAAAACAACAACCTTTTTTTTTTGTACNTTTTTTTGTGTGTACACCATAAGACGACATTTAATCACAATAAGGAGAGTTTGACAACCAATATTTATAATTTACAGTAAACAGTCCTCTGAGTAAATCCAAAAAAGGTCTGACTCCCAAGACCTTAACGTAAATAAGCAATATTTACTTCCTACTACAGATTTCAAAAAGTTATCATCATCTATCCTCAACTTGCCATAATTCACAAAAATTGACTTGAGTTTGCCACCTAAACCTCAAGTGATATTTCGTTGTGACCCAATACTAATTTAAGTTAAACAGGACAACCATGTCATGAAAACAAATACTACAAAACTTTGTACCTGACCTAAAGCTAATAAAGAAAAAGCAATAGTCATAATATAAACAACAGTTCAATAGCCAAGATTAATATCTGACTTCTGTACACGCAACGCATTACTAGCGCTATCAAAAAATAACGTCTAATTCCCTAACTACCATCTTAGTAGGTTAATCGCAGGTTTACCAAAATTACATGGCCAACTAAACATACCTAACGTTACCAAGGCCCAAGACTTGATAATTTAGTAAAGGTAAACAAATGTTTTATGGCTACTCAAAATTTGTAGATAAATAAAATATATCAGTCAAAAACAAATATTATCCTTATACCGTATAAATAACAATCCAAAGCCTTCGCTTCTTCCTACACAACCTAACTTACGCCCATAATTGGACATTTTAGATAAAAAAAAAACGTTAAATGCAAACTAACATTAGCCGAAATTGAATTTTTGAAGAACAATACATTATTATGCCGAAAGAGAA
The DNA here is from genome assembly GCA_902151455.1 of Timema bartmani. NCBI lineage: Eukaryota > Metazoa > Arthropoda > Insecta > Phasmatodea > Timematidae > Timema > Timema bartmani. Next base: position 19,216 of record CABFWB010000277.1, read on the forward strand.
TTTATGCTTACATTATGTAAAAGATGCCTCACCTTACTACCTCAAAAGAGCATGTCCAAGAGTGAAGTCAATTTATTATAACCAGTCTTATATACTATTCAGCACAACTCACAGAAAGTAGACCGAAGGGAGCACAAGGGAAGGGGTGGTAAAGCAAAGAGATTAAACAAGGGGAGGGGATCCACACGCGACCGAAGCATCTACACTTTTCTGGAACATTTTTGTTGAAGTTTTGGGACGAGAGTCATCTCTTCTCTTCTTAAGCTTTTTGCTTGAGCACGCGCTTCGACGCTAAGGTCGGGCCAGTTTAGTTGCTCATGGCGTGTTTTTGTGTTCGTAGTGATCAGTGATCTAGTCGCTCGCTGGTTCCGCGCTCATAGCATCGGTTAGAAGTGGTAAGTTGATGTTTTGGGTGTTTAGTATATCTTCACTTGTAGCTAACGCTACACATTAAAGTGGTTTTCCATCCTCCCTCCAGGATATTCTGGTTTAATTTATTTTCAGTTTCTCTTCTTATTCTTCCTCCCTTGGGTTAATTCGTTAGTTACCTTTGTGTTTGTTAAGCAATGAGTATGTGTGTTCCATTCGTCCGTTTACCCTGAAAGGTATCAGTCTTTACTTTGACTGATTACTCTATGGCTCTATCTTATAACTCACACCATAGTGGAACCAAGCAAGGTAAGCTTATATTTAATGCTTAATGGAGTGTACGTAGGAGGGAATCAGCCTCTTGGATCTATTCCCAATTAAGAACGTGCATCATAGGCCAACCAACTCTTCCAATTAAGAGCGTGCATCACAGGCCAATCAACTCTGTGATGCAGTCTGCTAGAAATCGTAAATTTACATGGAGACTATTGCATGTGGATCATTTCTGATTAAACATTAATGGAGATAAAGAGTTAATAGAAGTTTATAATACTTAACATTTGTCGCGATACGGTTTCTCGAACACGTACCTACGATTTGTAATTTAAATATTTTATAATTTAAACACATTGTATACATGTTATTTGATATTATCTTTATTCAGAAATTATAGAAATAATTTTGTTTAGTAGTAAAAAATGTACATGCTTTAAGCTGTATTCACTTTATATATATAATGAAATTGCCATATTGGCCATATTAGCCCGAATCGACAGTCAACCACTCTGTCCAGTAGTGATGGGCACAATCGAGTAAAAATAATCGAGTAGCTCTATTGTGTTGTGTAATCGGGAGTACTCGATTCTTCTGGGATTACTCGAGGTATTCTTTTATTTCCTCTTTTCTTACCAGCTAAGTGAGAATCGACCTTATTGGCTGGACTGTTTACCATGTTATTTACATTGAAAATGCGTATTCCCTTATAGCTCATTTTTTACCAACAGTTTCCTCCGCTACGCAAAAATGACTCTTTACGGATTAAATGTTGCACGTGCATTTTCAATACAAAATACTCGCAGATGTAAAGTACACAATCGAAAAGCATGCTAACTGAGCGTATCACATTTCCGATTCTTTTTAAAATCATTCGATGAAAGCTGCTCGATTTTTTTACTCGGCACCTCGGCATTCTTATTTCCACAGTCGCATGTAACGAAACTAATTATAGTCTTTCTTGATTATTTTATTGATCATAATTTCTCTTTAGTAAAATATAATTATTTATAAATTGAAACTAATTAGAGTAAGTTACAAAATAGAAAAAAAAAATTAAAACTGTTTTCACTTTTAAAATGGTACAGTTATTATCAATTTCTTTAACATATGTGTACAAAGAAAAATTTATTTTTTATTTTATTAAAAATAGCACAAAAGAAATATATATATTTTTTGTGAGACACTTCTTAAAACGTATACTTTCATATTGACTGCATGCAACGTGTAGACGTGCAGTGTAGACTGTCTAATACAGGAATAGATTATTGGCATGTTATTAGTATCGAATTCCATTGCAAGACTCCCGAGTAATGTTGTCCAACCGATTGCCACAGGTCAATTCGAGTAGATGTTTCGCTAAAAATTACTCGAGTAGTTTTTCTCGACTACTCGATTCTTATTAAAGAGAATCGAGTAATTACTCGATTCTTAGAATTACTCGATTGAGCCCATCACTGTCTAGTAAAAGCAAAAACAAACACTAATTATCTGGCTTCAAACTCAGATTGTGGCCGAGAGCTGCTGAGCTCTTGCGAACACAAATGAAACTACTTCTAGGAAAAGAACATAAAAATACTAAAGTTTACAAGTGAAGTATATTGCTCTCTTCCTCGCACCTACACTGCGAGGTTTTCCCTTTGATTATTGCGAGGGCTGTAAACAAGTAAACTGAATGTTATTGTGCCTTCCTGCACGTGTACGGAAGTGAAACAACAGCACTACAATCACGGACTAATAAATATGATACAACCTAAATTTAATTACCCCATAAAGCAATGCAATAAAATAGGATCATTACACATTGTTGAAATATTTAATAATATTTGGATATAAACCTCAGTGAAAAGGCCGTTTTATTTGACCATTTAGAATTGTTACTTCATAGATAAGTGTTGTGCACAAATTTTCATTTTGTCTTAATAGGGACATACTTTAGTTACTAACAAGAAAATTTGTCGCTTTGTCCCCCATCGTCACCATGGAAAATTTCGGGTAACCATTCAAATACGAATGCACTGCACACATTTCTGGCATATCTTGGTCTTTTATTTTCCTTTTAACTCCCATACCTCACGCGAGCCGGGAGCTTAGTTGGGCCTGCTATGATGAACGTTCTTAAATCATTAAAACTTAGAACTTACATTAAAGCATTCATGGTATTCATGGCAATCAGAAGCATCTTGAATATTGAAGACTATAATATTAATTATTATTCTTACTCCTCAGAGCGGGCGCATAGGGAGATCATTGTATGAGAGTGGTTGGCTGGACACGCCTCAGAACTACAAGAAGTCCATTTTAATCATCATGACTTGCTCTAAGAGGCCTGTAGCTCTCACCATGGTAAAGTGCAGTAGAGTCACGATGATGTCATTTTCAACTGTAAGTCTCATCTTCCGAAAACATACACTATTAAATAGACCGTCCATGGTAGGAGAGATGGTATCTGACAGCTAGGAAAAGTTACAATATATCCATTCTCCGAACCATATGATCTGCATGAGCATAATATTATGTTGTTGGTTTTTTGGCTGTAAAACATTCACACAAACAACTATTCACAGTTTTTACATTATTGAAAAGAATTTACGAAAATAACCGTTTGGATGTTTCTTTTTACTTTCTCGCTATCTTACAGGTAGAGAAAGTATTGTGAGCGTAACAAAAATCGAACTCGAGATTTTGATGAATATTGACGTTTCATGAAACCTCGAATCCAAAAAAAGTTGTTTTTGAATTTCCATCTGTCTGTCTGTACCTCCAACTAGAGCCAAACTATTTTACCGTACGGGCTAAAATTTGGTATTTATGGTTTTCATAGGATTGCCCCGAGAGGTTTTTGGAATTATATATCTAACCCTAAAATTAAGGGTAGTTTAATGAGGGCCAAAAAGAGAAAAAGTTGATTTTCTCAAAATCGGTTCTAACGATTTTGATTCGATTTAATTTATGAACATTTATAAATATTATAAAGAAAATGGCTACCCTCAATATTTCAGCAAAATGACTTTAAGGGCTCCGGTCTGATGCGTAAGTTATAATTTTTTTTTATCATATCTCCGAAATTATTTAATATAGAAAATTACTTATCACTACAAATATGTAGATCTATTTATAATACACATATTTTATTCGATGCATATTTTTATAAAGCCAATACCTTTCAAGCTATACGCAATTTTTTTTAAAAAGTTTTCGAATACAAACGGTAAAGTATTGTGACCGTAAAAAAAAATCTAACCTGAAATGTTGATGGATGTCGACGTCTCATGATCCCTCAAACCCTAAAAAGTGGTATTTGCAGTGCCGTTTGTTTATGTGTCTGTTTAAACTTAAAAATAAGATTATTTTAATAAAGGGAGAAAAGAAAGAAAATCAATTTTCTCAAAATAGACTTAAACGATTTTTATTAAAATTCGTGTATTGGTGTTGATTAAAATTATAAATAAACCAGCTATTTTCATTTTCCCATGAAAATGACTTTTAGGATACTTTACAGAAGCTGAAATTTCCGTATCTCCGCAACTATTTGAGATACTAAATAACTCATCATTGCAAAATTGTAGTACTATTAAAAAAAAAACCTTTATTCGAAATATATTTTTATAAAACCAACAGTTTCTGAGATATTGGAAAATATATCAATACAATTTTGTGAGTTTTAGTTGTAAGAGACAGTACTTAAATTTTAACGCCATAATTCTTCAATGCCATAGAGTAATTAAATAAAAGTAAGTCTCTCAAAATGTTTATGTTATTTTTCCTTAAACCTCTTAGGAGAAATGTTTGTACAACAATGATCTATCTCCATTTTATACTCTATAGTCAATATTTATATTTTTTATTGGTCAAAATTATTACAAATGAGGAATTTAATAGCAATGAGATGACATGAAGATGTGCAACACCTAATAACATGTAGAACATTTTATTACGAAGTGTTGACCCTTGTGGACTCAATATTGCTCTTTTCTATCGGTCCAAACAGACGAATATGCGACAAATGATACCAGCGACATTTCATACCACGTGACATTTCGTACCACTCAGGGGGATGTCTACCTGAATAGGATCTTCTAATGAATTTAAAATATTTACGATGTGACAAATAGTACCACTTGATGGGAAGGTGTACCAGACTTCAGCTTAAGATTCATTCAGGCGAATTTAATGCAAGGTCACGTCGCAAAAGAGTATGGCAATGGTAGTGGAGCGTTTCAAGTTTTTAAAATCTAACTTAACCTAACCTATCCTAACTTAACCTAGCCTGGCCTAGCCTAAGAATTTTATATGTCCTAACTCACTATTTAACTTACACCAACTGAAATTTCGACGTTCTCACAGCTTTCTACAATCCAGTAATGAACCTTGCTTGCACATATTAGCTCTTTTTTTAGGTTAAATAGATAGAAGTGGTACTATTTGTCGCATAGAAAATATTTTGAAGTCATTAGTAGACCCTTCTCAGGTTACCACCCTCCTGAGTGGTACGAAATGTCACTGGTACCATTTGTCGGGATACCAAACATACAAATGAGGACATTAATTATTTAAAAATAAAATTATAAAATTTAAAACCGGGACTCAAAAAATGTTTTACATAAATATAGTGCAATTTATGCTTGGGTTTGCTAGTGTATACTACTTCGTTTCACATATATTAAGAGCTTTGAGTAAATCTCTCAATTTTCAAACAATAGAGCGAGAAAGTCCATGCGGATTTCCGTATCATTTATTTGTGAAAGCGGCGTCTGTGGTTTACTTAAAAAAGGCTTTAAAAAAAAGTTCTTCTAAATTGCGTTGTGCTTTTCTAAAATCAAGATGGCGAACCAGCTAAAATAAGGATGGTTGAGGACGTCATAAAACTGTCTTGTAGGTTGTGTTCATGCGCTTTTTACAAAATAAAAACTTTTTATTTTGAAATTAATATTTTGTATAGCTCTTTTATAAGTTATTAAAAATATTTATTTATTTTGTTAGCCAGATTATAACCAGATACAAGTGTGAATATAATAAATTTTAATCTATTATTTCATGTACTATAATATCGATTGTTGCCACAACTGCAAAACAAAAAATGATAGTTTTATTAATATAGTTGGTTCTTTATATAAGTTACAAAAACGCCTATTACACAGCAATAATCTTTAGTGAAATTTCATTTGATACGGTCTTTTTACTGTAACTATAGTATTAGTAAGCAAAATAATACTTCTTTCTGAGTAAATTGATATTAGTCACTTTCAGTCAATGTTTGCAATAAAGAACCTTCTGTTATCTGTCAGATACCACCTTTCCTGCCGGGGATACTCTATAGATTTACACTTTAGTCATCAGCCGCGACAAAAAACCACTCTTCCAGGATCTTTTTTCGGGTGTTGTGTCTGAGCAGACCTATCCCCGAGATATCGCGAGATTATTCCATTCAGAGGTCACGTGAAACAATCTCCAAATATTCCATGTTTAGCTATTCTAGGATAAAACTTCGATACGGAATGATATTTTTTCTACTCTAATATATCTTACTCGGGGCTCAAACCTTTGTAAAATTATCACTCCCACTACATAGAGCTCTAAATTATTTGTTTGACATAAGTTAAAATAGTTTGTATGAGCTATTTCGTGATCAGAGAAATTGAAGCGCTAACAAAAGAGTGCTACGCATATTTTGTGAACGTAAAGAAGTTTTAATTCCAAGTCAAATAAATTTATTAAATTTTTCAGACAAAAAAGTTTTTTGTTTTTTTAATGTCTTGAAGAAGTAATGAACGAGCCCACTAGTTAATACGATATATATTTTCTTTTAATTTGTCCTATGCACATACACTTAAACATTTACTCATACAAACGAGACAGAGATCAAATGAAGCAAAGTATTTATCACTTAATTAGTTGTTTTAAGTGTATAAAGCGTGTATTAGTAAAAATTTAAAGTCCAACACAACTAAAAAAAAACTCTACACTGGATGTTCAGAATTTTTCTCTAATGAGCACGATCAAACGAACTTATTGAGGACTGTAACTTCTTGGAATTAAGTTACGGGCAATTATATAGTAAGGTGAGACGACCACTCGGGGATAATCACGCAGAACTTACCCTCATAATATAATTAGCAATTTGGTACACAAATGTGTCTTGTGGTTCTTAAAATAGCATGTCGAGGCCGTATGAATCGTGAATCCAAAGGCCACAAAAATAACCGGTTGTAGCTGACGAACAGTATCTTGAATAACTGTAAGAGTCTTTATGTTATATGTAGCATAGATTACAATAGTTATAGATACTATTATGATAATTAATGGATAAATATTTACACATACTTATTTTCCATTTATTGTCTTGAAAATGAGAATTTTCCTATTTTAATTGAATGCAGTATTGGTTGATATTTTGAGTGGCAGAAGGGGCTCAACAGTCCCAGGTGACCCCTTTCTCCTTAGATAAGTATCTCAAGCCTTTACCCTGAATACCTCTTATTTTGAATGTTATTCGACAGTTAATCGAGTGTTTTGTTTAGATTTTGCGGAGAGCTTATTCCAACTACACCATCCTGAGAGATGTGAACAACCGCTGAGGGAATCTAGAAATCATAGAAGCAAATATTTATTACTTATGTGTTAATTTTTATTAGTGACAAGTTCTACCAAAATAGAGGGAAATTTACTGTATCTATTTATTGGGAAATCAACCCAATGCTATATATAACCATATTTTGTAAATTTAATGTATTTGTTTACTTTTAGCATCCATTATTTTGTGTTTGGTATGTATTAAATTGGTAGTCTTTGTTTTCAATTCACAGAGGCTGGATTTAAGTGTGGATGACAGGAGCCTCCACAAATCAGGGTCCATACAAACTGATTTATGAATAAAACATATTATATGTATTAATTTATGAAAAAAACAGAAAATATTATAGTTATTTCAAAATTTTGATATCATTTTCTGTACTCCACAAGATTAGCTAAAAACAAAGGAAATATATTATAATGACAGGTTTGTTTTAAACAATATAATTTATAGTGATAACAATTTGCTTATTAGTATATAATGTTTCTTACTAAGATCTTAGTACTTTTTTTTTTTAAGAATATTGAAAAGAAAAATATTTGTAATATTGGGGCCTATAATTTTTTTACAACCCCGGCGCTTCCAGACCATGGCGTGGAAAGCTATTTTTGATCAAGGGTTATGGTCCACTAGAATTTTTTAGCCAATAACAGTTTTTATAAAGGGTGCTTATAAACTCCCTACCAAAATCTAAGCCACAGAATTTTCGAGTGGAACAAACGAGAAAATCCTAATATTTTTTTTTATTTCGAAAAAGTCATCTTGAATTACCAAATTTAAGTTGAAGCTAGGCGCAACAACGCCGAGAGTACGCAGCTGTAAGTACGTACTTGTACAACAAGTTGCATATAATTAGGCGGACACATAATGTGTTGACTTGGTCACAGCAGTATCCGTCGGTTGCATTTGACGTGGGCTCACCCTTTGACAGCGTTGCTCGCGGCCGGGCACTTCTGTCCGCCTAATGATATGCAACTTGTTGTACATGCACGTATTTAGAGCTGCGTACTCTCGGCGTTGTCGCGCTTAACTCCAGCTTTTATTTAGTGTGCAAGATTACTTTTCCGGACATTTTTATACTAGGTTTTTCTCTTTCTTTCTGCCCACAGATGTTGAAGCTTATGTTTGGGTAGGGAGTTTAGAAACACCCTGTACATGGACCCCCTAAGGGAGGTGGGGCTACAATTCCAGGAGGGGTCCTCACCCTCCAAACACCCTTATTTATACACCCTTGTCTCCACAGCTCTAAATCCGGCCTTAAATGTATGTACCTACTGTAAATATAATTTGAATCCCACTATTAAAGCTACCATAAATAGGATCACGTCAGTGGTACCTGACCACGAATGTTGCATCACCCTTAGGTCTTCATTAGCAGCTCTCCTTGGAAACACATTGTTTCCAACGGTCGTGTTTCCACGGGCGGCAGAAATACGCTCGACTCTATCAAAAGGGTTCCACGTGTTTTTGTGCTAGGCTAGCCAGTGGATTATTATATATTACTAAACATGTCATACCAACTTTCCTTTGAGAGAGAGTTTAGATGTGGCGTTGATTACTGTTGAAAAAGAGATGCTAGCGTCAGTCTGTAATTCAAGATTATGATGTAATAATTGAAAAATGATTATAATTACATGAAAGAATAGTTAAAAGATTGGTTTTCCTCCTTACTTAGCTTATTTGGTTAAATGGTTCTACTGACACGTTAAAATTCTTAAAACATTTGTTTCCTTATTTTGTTAAATAAAATATGGAAGGAACTGTCCTTCCACCTGACTCGGTGATCGAATGGTCTAAGGCGCCACTCTCAAAATAGACCTGATCTTCCGATGACAGGGAAGTCGGGCTTAGAGTCCCGGTCCAGTGTACTGAGGGTGGTTTTTCCTAAAATTGTTCTCACTTCTTCCTCTACGTAAATGCGGGTACATTTCCTCTAAATTCAACTTTGCACAGCCATACCAAATTAGTGTAATTAGTACATATACCTAAAAGCCGAATGGGTTGTAAGATGTGGCGTTAAAAAAAAACACTGTCCTGTTTCTGCTGTTGTTCAAAGTATATTGTGAAACTAGTACTAGTGACGCTATAGTTTTAAATTAATTATTGTAAGTAATACATTATTTTATTGTTGAAATCTTATAAACAAACGTGGGGTAGTATTGGCAGCGCGACAATCACTCTGATACGAGCGTTGGCAGCGCTGCTGTCGAGCTGCTAAAATCACTTACGCGAATTAGCCCTTATTTTATCGTTTAGTAATATTGTTTTATAAACCCTATTTTCCTAGGAAGATTCTTTTAGATAATACAAACATACTTTTTTTATTGCAATCATCATTGACATAATTTTACCATGTAATGTGTTGCTATTTTATAGACATTAATATTATCTATCAAGAAGCTGTTTATCACATAACATATGAATATGTTAATGTAGATCTATTAACGTTTTGAGATGTCTTATTACTAAGGAATGGTTGTAAATAAAGAACAAAATAATGTTGTTAAGTGTATGACGTACACTCTCTGGTAATAATATTATTTTGCTTGGTACTATCATGGGAAACTTATAATATAAAGCTATAGATTTATATGTTTAGGTATGACTGTACCTTTCATTGTAAGGTGAGTACGTACAATATTTGTGTGGTAATAATTATGTATTATCCCATCCTTAATAAATAAAACTTAAACTATTTAGCTGTTCTATGTTCTTAGAGATATTAGTTGTCCTGTACAAATGTCTCCCTACTTCAACACCAATTAGCTAAAACTATTTGTATACTATTTTAAATTCACTGCACATGAATGATAGACTACTAGACTATAACGAAATAGGTAAAATGAGACAAAACGTACAGAGAAATTCAGATAAGTTAAAATTGCCAGGTATGTTATTGTAGCATTTATCTACGGTAGATATAACACACGTTAACTCACCAAGCTGCTGGACCATTTCACGAGACCGCTTTGACAATAAAAAAATGTGTTTACCGTATTTAAAACAAAGAATTACTGATGGGTCACACCGTCGCTCGTCGACCCAGCGACAGATATCTTGATAGATTTCCTTACTTTAAAAGGATGTGATTTTGAAACTTGGATCCTTATTGGTCAGTCCCATTTAAAATGAATAGTCATCTTTTTGTAGACACTGTAATATGTTTGGATACGGTTTATATATAGTGATAAATTGATATTTCTCGGGCACTCAATTCTGCATGGATACCAGACTACAGTATATTCTGTTTTACATATATATATATGTATGGAAATTTGGAAATTAGTAAAATATATATATATATATATATTTTACTAATTTCCAAATTTCCATTTCGGATTTAAACATAGCTGAAATTTATTTATTTTTATTTAAAAAAAATTCACTTTTGGTTTAAACTCATTATCATTTTGGTCGTATATATATATATATTGGATTAAAATTGTTGATTAATTTAACTAAATAAAATAGCTAGATGATATTACTATAAATTGGTTTATATTAGGAATACTAGTATTTTTAAGAATTTTTCTTAAATTTCATTGTTTCGATGTCTTGTTTAAATGTTCATTTAACTGTACAGTCGTTTGTGGTTGCTTTTGTAAATAATACATACATGAAGGTCTTTTTCAATCTGGCCAAATTCAATATTCCTTATTTAAACAGATTTTCCTTTTGCATTTTGTCTGGTACTAAATATTGTTTTCTGCCTTGTGTGGTTATGTTGAAACTAATATCACCCATTGATTATACAGACATGCCTTATTTTGGCGACTACGTCAAAGTGTATGCTCACCCAAAACCTTTGCATGAACTTACCTTGTAAATATAGATACATGTCTTATTTAATAAAATCTTACTGTACCACTAAATGGTTCTTTGTTTCTTATTATGATTCAACAATTTATTTTTTGCAAGGTTATGAAAACAGCTACTGTTTTTGTATGCAATAGAGAAGCTTCCGATAATGACTATTTAAGGTGTGACATATTTAATTTCCTCTGAAGTCTCGTTTACATAATATTAAGGGTTCGTATCTTTATATTTGTTAGATCCATATGATTTATAATTTTGTGCATAACCAATGTATCTCTAATCACGTGAGATTGAGTCAACCAATGTGAAACTATAATACTTAGTTCAATCAAAGTCATCATAAAAAAAAAACATTTCATACAGTTCGATAAAGACAATAAATATTTTCATAGTTTTATTTTTTGTTTAGAAGCTCTAGTTAAACATTTAAATTACGATAACCTTATTATATCGAAGTTTACTATGGAGGTGGATGGAATTAAAATAATTTACTGTTAGAAAATGGGAAATTTTTCTTTTACTATCATTGATGCTTTCATTTCAATGCTCATTTAGTTGTCTCCGTGCTTCATCAGTAGTCCTTAAAAAGGTAAAAGTTATTCCATCTTATTTTGAGTTCTACCTGCTACGGACCTTGCATAGACAGAGCAATGTATTATTTTAGAATTTATTTATTCTTACGGATAAGAACAATTGAAGTAGAGATGGCTGACATAGCTGGAAAAAGAGTAGGCTATATCCAAATTGTTAGTTTGGTAACTTTAACTAACTAGCTCACTGGCCTTGAGAAACTCAAAAATTCCTGGCCGCCAGAACATTAGATCGACATTCAACCCTATCCTAGAACACTTCTATTCAAACCTATCCCAAGACACTTCCATTCAATCCCTAACCTGACACCCAAACTTCTTCACATCCCTTTTCATATTGTCCTCCCATCGATGTCTCGGCTAATCGAGGAGTATTGAATCCACAGGTGTAACAACTAAAATGTTGTGTACAAGCCTGCCAACACAAATACCGCCCAAACTCAACCTACACGCCTTGAGTATCCTTAATCTGTTTATGGATGCATACAAACTCTGAAGTTCATCATTGTGGGTTAGTGTTTAGGAACTTTACAAAATAAAATTAATAAACCACCATCTTTTTAATTACATATTTAATTAAAACTGATTGATTTTTCCATTTACAAACAAAAACAACAATCGTTCTTAATATAATAACGGTAGAACAAACATGAAATAATTTTTATTCAAATTCTTCACAACAATTCTTTTTTGTGAGATTTTAACATGGATAAATATATATTTTATTATGTAATATCAACTTGATATCTCAATAGTTCAAATATTAATGTGACATCTCACCACCAATATGTTAACACACGTCACAGATCTCCAATATATATTATTTACTAGCTGTGATGAGCCAATCATAATGTCTATAAACAATCAATAACAGAGACGGCTTAGAGCGTCAAAACTTCTATTTATACCATGGCTTTCTCTTCAATAACAACTACAACAATTTAAATTGGGAATCATTGTCAGTTTAGGGGTAGTGTTCCATATAGTGACATTACATTTGGGCGAAACGTTTATTAAGGTTTTTAAAACGTCAACCATATTAAATTAATTTTATGCAATCGGAAATGTTTTAGAAGCGATATTAATCATATTTAATTGGAAGTATTAGTTTTAAACTAGTAAACAATATCAACTAAAGCTTGAAGAAATGAAGTAGGTGCCTATATAATTACTATTATAAAGTTACCCATTATATGTTTTATTATTTTAGTTGAGAGGGAAAGTGAACAGTGGTGGTAACGTTAAGATATCACAGATTTAAAAAAACTTTCAAAATAAAAAGTTAAATAATTAGGACCTGTAAGCCAGCGTACTATTCTGTCGACATCATTGGTACAGTTTATGGATACCTCTTCAGTTCAATTCTCATAACAAGAGTATTTTAAAAATAAAAATGGATCTTTTGTTGCCAAAATATAAGCCGTGTTATTTATTAATTTAGTGTTAATAATTATAGGAATTGATAATATCTATCAAAAGAAATAGTTCCAGTTCATACAACTAGGCATATGAATACGTGAAAACAAATGTACTAACTTTTATAGTTTTCACTTTATGCCCTTCTAGTACTATAAAACTATTTATATAGCCTTTAATAAATACAAAGAGAAAGAAAAAAATATTTGTTTGGGTTTGTTTCTTCGATTGCCCCAAAATATATTAGCCATGAAATTAGACCTAAAATCAATCAAATTGATGATTACTCTTAAAAAAGTTTCGGCATATTTCCCCTTACCCCCCTCCAAAAATAAGAGTGGCAACATTTTACTCACTCACTAGAGAAAGGTTCAATTATTTACCCGTTCACTGGAGGCTATTGGTTGGTTGGTTTCCTAACCCATCAGAGCGCATTTTTTTAAAATTTAAATTTGTGTTTCCCATTCTGTTAGCTTTGCCTAGCTATAAAGTTTATTTGAATAGCATTTGATAAAGAAGAATAAATTAATGATTGTTTATTATCAAACGTGTTTTTGTGATTTAGAAATAGTTTACTAGCTGGAATACAAACATAAATATTGAAAACAATAATAAATGTTGTTTCGCAAGTTATTGTGTTTATCCACCTTTGATATATTTTATAATATATTTCTTTATACAAATTAATTAATCAACGTAAATCGAAACCTGCTTCAGTGGCCACATAGTCAAAGTCGTTACTCTCGCAATAGACTAGACTGCTGATAACAGGGAGATCTGGGTTCAGACCCGTTTGAGTGTACTGAGGGTGGTTTTTTCTGAATTGTTCACCACTCTCCCTCCACACAAATACGGGTACAATTCCTCTAAATTTAATCTTTCTAATCCCTAGCTCACTAGTGTAACTAATAAATAAATATGCGTATAATCTAAACAGGTAGTAAGACACACGGTGCTAAAAAAAACATAAATCGAGTGTAAAATGACAATGGGGCCGATTTAAATGAGAAATGTTTATAGTGGTTAAATGATTCTAATTAGTTCAAATAATCTCTTAAAATAATTTAAATATCAATGCAGGTCTCACTAGCTCTTAGTTTTTTCGGGGAAGGGATTACAGAATTAAAGCTTTTTAATCATAAATTAAAATATATTTTTTTGTATCAAATAAATAATACAAATTCAACGGTAACGGAATGTATTCTATAATTCGTATGAATAATCAACCAATAATAATGTGTGCATAGTTTAAGATGTTCATTATAATTTTTTTTATAAATGAAATGATTCAATGTTTATTCTACAGCAGTCCACATCGGTGATCTCAGGGTCTAACTCGTCACTCTTACATTAGATTGAACAGCCAATGACGGGGATATTGCTGTTTGTATCCTGGACGGGTTTAACGAGTAGTAGTTTTACCCACTCTCGTTCTTGGAAAATTTGGGCACATTTAGTATAAATTTATATCTACCTCATTAGTATAAATATACGGATATCCCGAACGGATAGCAAAAAGCGTTGTACAAATAACAAATCTTTTACTGTATTTTGAGTGTTCCACACGAGCAGATCTAATTTGGGGTGGATGGTTGTGGGGAGGGGGTTAACCTTCTATAATTAGCCACTTTTGATGCCTGTGACCTTAAAATAGATGTTGTTAATTATTAGTGACTCAAAGATTAACGAACCAACCAAATGGTTGAAAATTCATATTTGTCAAAGGCTTGTTATAATTTGATTATTTCAATGTCAAGTTTTTATTTTAATAAAAAGTATTTATTATTTAATATGGGGTAATTTGATTTTATAAAGCTGTATATATTTTAAGGTTGTGATATTTTGGTCCTAGTTCACTGTTTTTAGGTCTAAGTTCTTATCAACCAATTTTGGGAAGTATTACGGAATTTTAAAAAAGTCCTCTTTTTCAGTTTACGTTATATATTTGTAACACGTGAATACAACGTTGCTCAAGACAATTTTATGTGGAGAAATTCAAAATATTATTTTTACCAAACGGTTTCTATGTAGCTATTATTACTTTATTGAAGATAAACAACATTTCATTGCTCAATGATAGTCAGAGCTGCAATATGGAGGCCAGATAAATGTCTACAGGGCTTTAATTCCCTGATCATGATCTCAAATCCACTATCCACCAAGTATGTTGTCATGTATCGTCATTTTTATTTATTTTAGAGACTGTAAATCCACTGTGGGGAAAACGTACTTAATATAAACGGCCGGAATTGAATTTCAGTCAATGAGTAAGTCATGCTTGCCCTTTGCTTAAACCTACCAGTAGCTCGCTATCACCATTAGGAGGGCTTATCTCACACCTACAAAGCTCAGAGGGAAGGACATCGACAATATCTGCGGCTGATTTAGTTCAGTTTCCTGGGTTTTTAAAAGCACCACGTCATACTATACGTTTGGGTTATAAGGCCTATGTACTAATTACGCAAATGGTTTTAGGGATTAGGAAAATAAGTGCACCTGCATTTGCGTGGAGGAAGAGTGGAAAACCGTTTTGGAAAACCACCCCACTGAGATTCGAACCTCAATTTCCACGTCATCGGCAACTTAGCCCACCGTGAAAATATCTCCCTGTTCATAGTAGCCAGGGTTTGGTTCCAGAATGGGAGAACATTTATTCACATAATAATAATAATAATAATAATAATAATAATAATAATAATAATAATAATAATAATAATAATAATAATAATAATAAATCGACTTTAATGGCGAAGTTAAGGCTACCGCCTTTTCTTACACTTAACCAATACAATTATTCCAAGTGAATTTTAGTGCATTTACTCAACATTTATCGTTCTCTCTCCTAAATATTTAATTATTTACTGTAACAGGAATCAGCTACTTCCCACCCCGGTTTGCCGTTACAAATAATAGAACCATTTTGGACTAGAGCTCAACACAAATTTACTGGGAAAGGTGGTAAGTAGCCCTCGTTGGCAAGATTACCTTGCAGTGTAAATTTTATGCACCACTGGGTCTTACTATACATTTGGGATATCCACAGATTTACACTAATGGGGTTGTGATGAAGGAAGTAAAATTTGAGAGGAAATATACACCCACTTGTGTGGAGAGAAAGAGAGAAACAATTCAGGAAAAAAAACCCTCAGCACACCCTACCGGGATTCGAGCCCCAATCTCCACATCACTGTCAATCCCATTAAAATTGAGAGTGACTCTTTAGATCATGTGAGCACTTATACAGGTAAGTTTATTATTTAAGTTAGTTAGTTGATGTAAAATTATTTTAGAGAATATATTTAAGTAAATATTGCTACCTATCGTCAAATTTTTGAAGAATTTAACAAATAAGGCTTTAAAGTAAAATTGAAATCTAATGATGATTTATTCATTTTGATAAACTGTGTTAAGGTTTTATTTCATATATTGCACGAGTAACACAAATTAGGTGCGATGAAGAGTGTTTTGTACCTCAATAGGGCATGTTTGGGAGTTTCAATTGATTTAAATTTAAATTCATAATTTAAATTATTTGAGTGAAATTCCAACAAATAATCCCTCAAAACCTCCAGACCATAATATAATGTCACATTAGAACAAACCTCTAAACACCCTCATCAAGAAAATTTGATTATTGTTACTATTTATTTTACAGGCAAAAGATGGAATATAATTATTAATTTAATATAATGATGTATAATCTATAAGTGTTTTTTTTACTACAGTGTAAAACTTAGACTAGAGAATTATTATAAAATATATTTTGTTGTAGGTATCGATTGTGTAGCCTTATTTATACATTATTTAGAAGTGAAGATATCTCTATTTTCTGATTTAAGTCTGTGCTAAACTGGGCTTAAAAAATAATTATGGGCATCCATTTTGAATACATTGTAGTGTAATTTCTTCGATTAGTATATTTGATTCCCATTAGGTATTTTAATGATTGAATAAGGTAAGAAGTATCATTTTTTATGTAGAGGCCCGTGTAGGGCTAGAAAAGTGATAGCAGTCATCTGGTGGCCGTTACTGGAACTCTTGGGGATGTTACAGGGAGAAAAGAGGGAAATCACAAGCAATATAAACTATCTCTCTAAATATCAACTTAAAAAAATTAACTTATGATCAACATGACAGATTATTCCATTTAATATAATTTAGGTATTCATCAAACTTAATAACAGATGGTTTAAAAAGAAAATGTATTATAAAAGGGGTTGGACTTTGAAAGGAAAGGTTTAATGTGTCAAAACCAACAGTCCCAGCCAACTACAATTCTGTTTTAATACACTTTGTGAAATTGCACATTTCATTTAAACTACAGAATTCCCCAAAAATGCAATAGTATATTAAATTGAGATTTCTCAGAACATGCTTAGAAATATCAATTCCTTGAAATATGAATATACTTTTGCTACTATTTCTTCTAAATAAGGTTACACAAACAATAAACTCCAAAAAACATACAATCATTTATTATTATTACTAAACATTCTCAAAAAAACTAACTCTTTTTCACTGAGTCTTAATGGTATTGTAAGCATATACATGGCCTAATTTTAGTTTTTAAAAAATGAATAATTTCCATGATTCTAACTTTATTTATGTATATATCTTTATTTTACAAATGTTTCTAATAAAATTAAACTTTTAAGATATAACTAACGTATTTGAGTTCTGTATTAAAACTGTGTATTTGTTGCAAAATTAATTATGACCTTAATTTATTTAGTTATTGTCTTTTTTTCAAACTAGTTTCAAACAATTTGAATCCTATTTCAGTTGTCATGCTATAATTAAGTGTAACATATACCCAAACTAGTAGCTAGTTGATTATTTAAAGGCCTCGTGAATTTATATAGGAAACTTAATATTATAAATCAAATTACTACTTACGAATTAATGAATATTAGGCAACAACCTCTAAATTAGTAAACTTTAATTTTACTAGTATTGCTATGGGAGATTTTAAATTAATCGAAATTTTATCTATCGATTATAAATAATAAATAAATTATTATTTTAAATTGAAAAATTATATTCTATTAAAAATACCTATTTGTAATATAAGACATAAATCAAAACGCAAAATGAATCATCATAGATGTGAGAATAGATCGATGTCTTTCAACTTTATTTTATGTTTCTCCTGCTACTTTCATATCAAGACGATTATTTTAACAATGGTAATTTTAGTTACGAGATGCTACAATCAAACTTATAACAAGTACTCAAGTTTGGGATGTTCTAAGTGTTTTCATAACTTTACAACATAAATAGCTATTTTGTGCGTAAATTATTAGGCTAGGTTTATAATTATATTTCAAACATATTAATTTTTATTACAGAAATATACAAATTCTAGCATAGACACTAATAGTCAAGAAAATAACTTCTACATTACTTCTACATATACTTACTAGGCTACTAAACAGGGCCGTATAGGCCCAGCATGTATTGCAGTCCGTGACGCACTTCTTTAAAATAAAGTCATGGTCATGTGAAAGGAACGCATGTACTTTTAGAAACAGTGTCAGGGCATGATTAATCTAGGAGTAATAAGTATGTTTAGCAAAAATAAACAACGTATTGGTTATCTATAGATATATTACTCATAGGCTGCGCATTAATGCTACACATTCCTCAAATGACGCCACACCTCAAAATGTTATGGGTCAGATCTAATGGAAGTGGATTTACAACGTAAGCGCTTTGGAGTTGTAAAAGAGTGCGCAGATGTGATGATTTATATGACGTCACAGCCGAAGATAAGATAAAAAAAAGTATTGATCTTGTCTAGTATAGGGGCAACGAATGTGTAGGATCAGACTAGGAGTAGTATATATATTGGCATTGAATATAAGACGTTTCCACTATGACTAGAATAGCCTATTCAGCTTGAAATGTTGCCAACCTACAAATATTTCCCTAGATGTGTCTTATTTTAAGTTATATTTTAATATGTTATCAATGCTAGGTTGTTTTAGAATACAGTTACATAAAAGTTATTTTTAGCCCGGCTTGATTTTTATTACCAGACATATTCATAATAACGTTATTATATTCTATTGTGGTCTTACTTGGTTTCTTTTTGTGTAAGAAGAATATTTTTTGTTTTAGTTTTGTTTTTTAAATTAAAAATTTTCTTCTGTCTGAGGTTAAATCGAATTAACAAAATACATGGTACATGTGGAGTGAAACATAGAAAAAAAAAACCAATATAGGTTTGCCCAGGTTTCAAATAATTTAATATTACTTCCTGTTTCTAGTTATTATATTTTTGTCTATATATAATATATACATAGTTTTATTCTCCGATTATTTCATTTCTAAACTATGAATAATGCAAGAATTTAAAAGACTCAGTAGCTTCAAGTTAATTTAATTTCAATTAATACACAGCTTTAATTCGGATTGTAACAATCGTATTTAGTTGAATTAAATGCAAAACACCTACAAAATAATAATACAGATTTTCTTGATGGAGTGGAGATAAATGTTTGATTTGGCACTTTTTTTTATGTATAATGTAGCAATATACAAGACGATGCAGTAAAAACTATGTCCTCGTGAAAGTTTCTCGAGTATCATACAATCATTATGATTGTCAAATATAGTTTATGATGACACCGTAAGGTAGTTCGGAGGTTGTGTATTCAGTCTCCGAACAGAAACCGGCAGAAAGCGTCCATACTGGTTGCGCTCTGGTGAGCAACATCTGAAACAACAAGTAAAGGCTACAGAATCAAGATGGCGTAGCTGCTTCAACATAATGTAAATATGACAATGCCTTGCCTAAAATATGAACAAATGCTAGGAAATTTTTATGATAATGGTTTTACATTTATGATATATATATATATATATACACA
>CABFWB010000277.1:39261-65376 GCA_902151455.1 Timema bartmani
ATATATATATATATATATATATATATATTTGAAGTCCAAAATTGGCCAAATAGTTTAAAAAAAATCACTTTCAGCATAGACAATCCTCTACAAGAACGAACAACAATAATTTATGGTGTAACAGTTCTGGGAAGGTACAAGTTAGTACAAAAGATATTAAAGCTACTTTTATATTATAATATGTTAATTTATATATATGTTATGAAGATTTTTTCATATAGTAATACGTCACTCGATTCTATATGTTTTGTAGCTTTCATTTTTAACAAATAGTATCGATTTTGATGAAATAAAAGATAGTTACATTTTGTCAATATTTATAAAAACTTTTTTTGCATTTTATATTCTACCTCGCGTACGTAATTCCACTATGAGTTTGTTGGTGTCCCGACATAACGTACCACCGACAAAACGTACCACTCTGGTTTTCGCGACAAAACGTACCATTCACCACTCAGGAGGATGGCAGGGTATTCTCCACCCCTCACCCTCACCCACAGTGGCCAGCCGGTTTTACCCCATTAGGTTAGGTTAGGTTAAGTTAGGTTGGGTTAGAGTAAAGTGTTTAGTGGCCCTTCGAGTGATCACGTTTGTGAAGTCCCGAACGATGCTCAGTTAGAGGTGGAGGAGCGGATGGAAGAGGCTAAGAAAAGGGTTCGAGAAGAAGACACGTCAATTACCAAGGCTTACAGCGATACTCCAGGCAATCTTCTCGACAAAGGTAACTTTGCACCCTGTTTTATAATATATTGTATAGTTTTGGAATAACCCTCAAATAACTTGTTAATCTTGAAACAAGCTTGTACATTTGACTTTCTAAGCTTGTTTCAAGGACTATTCATGCTTTCTATGCTGTCTGGGTATGAATGAATCAGAAGAACTATCAAGAGACTGAAAAAAGGCTTGCTTTAGCATAACTTAAAAACAAACTCACACAAAAATTGATGAGAGCTTAACCACAGCTTATTTTAAACACGCCAATATTACTTTAAACAACATCTAGTCATTTTGTCAGTCCAAAGCCTTGTTAAAGTATGATGGAAATCAGCAGAGCTAAAGAAAATCATAATTTCGGCAAATATTCTTATGCATTTTCTATACGTAGTGGTACATTTTGTCGCATGGTAAATAATCAACAGTCATTAGAAGAACCTTCGCAGGTAGCCTTCCACCTGAGTGGTACATTTTGTCACATGGTAAATAATCAAAAGTCATTAGAAGAACCTTCGCAGGTAGCCTTCCACCTGAGTGATACGTTTTGTCACATGGTAAATAATCAAGAGTCATTAGAAGAACCTTCGCAGGTAGCCTTCCACCTGAGTGGTACGTTTTGTCACATGGTAAATAATCAAGAGTCATTAGAAGAACCTTCGCAGGTAGCCTTCCA
This sequence comes from Timema bartmani, assembly GCA_902151455.1. NCBI lineage: Eukaryota > Metazoa > Arthropoda > Insecta > Phasmatodea > Timematidae > Timema > Timema bartmani. Next base: position 40,649 of record CABFWB010000277.1, read on the forward strand.
CCTGAGTGGTACATTTTGTCACATGGTAAATAATCAAGAGTCATTAGAAGACCCTTCGCAGGTAGCCTTCCACCTGAGTGGTACGTTTTGTCGCGTATTTGAGTTTGTTATTTTTGAAAGTGTTTTAATAATAATAATAATTGTTGTTGAAAAATCCAGTTAAAGTTAAGAGCTAAGTCTATTTATATGTGCAAAAATTATCAAAGTTTAAAAAAACAGAGAAAACTGTAGCTAAAGCTAATTAAATTGTAGTTTTAGAATGTGTCCTAGATGAACCCATGCTTATGAATAATAACACCAACAAAAAACTAACTTCAAGTGTATGTGCTCATAGGCACTATTTCACAAATTATTTCCTCGATCTTAATTTATCGCAGGAAACATATCGTATTTTCATTTATACATATTTTGTTTATCAAATTCAATCTGGGCTTTGATTTATCACATTGTTTTCCTTTTAAATATCGATATTTATTGAAATTGTAGACGTAATAACTAATAGCTATTGCAATAGCCTGGATTTTTATGACTTAAAATGGGTCAAAAATGACAAATATAATTACATTAACAATTCTAAAACCCGCTTCAGTGGCTGCATGGCCTAAGGCATCATTATTGCAATAGACTAGCCTGTTGATGACGGTGAGATTGGGGTTAAAATCCCGATCAGGTGTACCGAGGATGATTTTCCACAAATGGTTTGCCAATCTCCATCCATGCAAATGCAGGTACACTTCATCTAAATTATACGTCTTTAAACATAATGGATAGTAATACGCTGGGTTTAAATAATACTGAAAAATGTAAAGGAAATTTAGGATAGAATGCAAATGAGTAGATCAAACAAGTTCATTGCAAATTTAAATTAAAATCCTATTGTCAACATTGCTTTTTCTCAACTAATGCAAAGCCTACAGCGATGACTAAGGTATCCGTGGATAGGATTTTTTTTATTGACTTCTGACATAGCATACTCAGTTTACGTTAAAATACATTGTTTGTTTAAAATTTAAGTTAAAATATAAATCCAACAATATTTTTGTATGCATTCCCGAAAATAAACTCTCTTTGCTATTTTGTGTATGCACTTCACTGAGTATTTAATTTCAACAACCCAACAAAAGACTAAATCTTTTTTTATGGGGGGGAGGGGGGGGAGGTTGAATGTGCGAAAGTTTCGCAAGGGTTTACTGGTATATCTATATTCCATTAAAAGCATTTAGCAAATAAACCTTTACATTTTACTAAGCATGAATATAAAATTATAGCTAAAAATAACTACTTCAGAAGAAATAGCTACCACTTTCCAGATAAACCTTTCCAGCCTCATTGCAATGTCTTCACTAGGAATGTGGATGTTCTTACCACAAAAGTAAGCCATACTGCTGCTGCCATACTCTGATATCAAACTGATAGAAGTGCCAAACCTTTGTTTGGGGGTGTTTAGACTGATTGCTGTTTTAGGTACATGTTGCATTTACAATCCTTATCAACGTGGTATGAATTCTCTTACCTATGAAATTATATCTATAGCACAAAAGTATAGATTCGTCAGTGTCTAGTAACATTGGGAAATAAGTATGCCACATAAAAGACACTGTTCCCTCGTAAAAATGAAAGCCTGAGTCATCCAAGGTATTCAAAATAGTCCACTACAAGTTTACACATATGTTTTTGAAAGTCAGCTTTGCTTGGGTATAATTACATATCATTAAATTACATTTAGCAAAACATTAATTAACATGGCACATTTTTTAAGCAATAAGTATTTGCAAAACGAGGACAAGGCTTGTATTCTTTTTTAGAGCACTTGGAGAGTGTTAAGAGGTTTTTGATGACTAATGGCAAGGACCATTGAGGCAGGACTTAATGTAGTTCTTGTTCAGGACGAGTTGGAGTGGTTCACTGTTATAAACGTATTGAAGAACTGTTTGCTAGAATGACTGACGTGGGTTATTACTTTGGTAGTATTTAATTAATTAACTATCTACATCAAATTATGTCCTTTAGTCTACAATAAATTCATCAACACAATGAGTTTGACTATTCTAATCTCTCCTACCCACCAACCCCCACCCTTTGATAGTCTATCCTGACAGATTGACATATAAATAATGGGAAGGGGTATGGGGGGACGGGCAGTGACAAAGTTAATTTGAAGCCTATATTATCTTGTCAGTCAGATGAATGTGGTGGAAAACCTTCTATTAATTGAGTACCTATTCAACATTAATAGCTAAAGATTACTACAAATCCTATTCAAAGCATGAAAATATGACTTAAAATTTCAAAATGACAACCAAAAACGAAAAAATACATATTTATACAACCAAAGGATCATGAACATAGATTACGTGCACATGAGCAATGTCTGTGATGAAAAAAAAATCCTAAAAAAAATCTGGGTTCTAGTTAAAATATAGTAGAAAGGACATGTTAACAAAATACGAACATATTTTTTTGTATAAACATTGAAAAAATCTTACCTTATTATTATTATTATTATTATTACTAATTCATAGGTATTGATTGATACTATCTATCAAACGTGACGTATACAAATCCTATGATTTGATGTATGAATATAAGAAAAGGGTTTTGGTGATTACAGAAACTGTCCTTTTTTTTATGTATAGAAGAAACACTGGGGAAGCTCTGGTAGATCAGTAAAATAAAATGCATTGCTATTCAAACTTTTTGATTCACGTACCCCCCAAATATAATATATCTGCAACTCTGTACCTCCAAAGTTGTTGATGAATAATGCAGGCTCTAAATATTCTATGACCTGTCCTTACATCTGGGTCTCTTGTAGCTAATCCTATATATATCACTGATTGTTTAGTGTTTATCAGGAAATTATATATTTATATTTAGCACCGCGTCTTACTACCCGTTAGGGCTATGTGCCTAAGTATTAATTACTCTTAATGGGTTAGGAATTGGGAAGGTTGGATACAGAGGAAGTGAACCCACATTTGCGTGGAGGGGGAGTGGAAAACCATCTGTAGAAAACAACCCCCCAGTTCACCCGAGTGAGATTCAAACCTCGATCTCCCCGTCCTCGGCAGTCTAGCTCAACACGAGACTAGCGCGTTATCTGACTACGCCACCGAGGTGGTTAGTGATATATCTATTTTAAATGTTACAAACCCCTTAATATGTCTCCGCGTACCCCCGGGGGTACGCGTATCCCAGTTCCCAGGTTGAGTACCACTGATGGGTGACACACGGTCCTGATAGACTTACCCCTCATGGAGGCTGGTTTGCTTCCAAGGACGAGGGGGTGATCCCGGACAAGTTGAACAGCCCACTTCCGGTTTCACCCTCTCTGCTAAGGGAGTTCTGGTGCTGCTCGTTTTGTTTCCGAACTGAAAACACACGACATAACTTCAATCAACACGGATATTCAATGACAAGATGAGAATAAGCTATATTAGTAAACTAGACTGTGCATAAAATGTACAACACCAACATGTACGTCAGCCTACTACACAATTTTCTCAAATAACGTACCAGTGTAGTGAGTGGGGTTGACTGCGCAGTCTAGTGGTAATAATTCTGAATAAGTGCATGACGTCACAGTGACATATAAATCATGATATATCCAGTGTAGGGGCAACATGCATTATTGAGGAGTAATAAGTAAATTACTAAACTGCCTCTTAAGTTTAACCGGCTAATGTAATAGTTTTGTTTGTGCACTAGCTGGCTGTCGCCATTTCTATTTGTAATATAATTTGCAAACAAAGCTAACCATTTTAAAATAGAAATAACACTCAATTGTTTATTTTTTAAAACGTTCCTACTAGTTAATACAAATATAAAGTAAGATACACATTTATTTCACAAACACAGACAAATTAAGGTTTTTGTCTATAAAGTTATGAGTGAAAAAGCTTTCGACCGCTCAGACTCGTCGTATTTACTTTCAATCGATAAACTAATAGGGATACATTTTATATTAATGTTGATAAGATCTTCTTAATTCGTACAGTATTTTTTTTTGTCATACTGAAATTAAAAATGTTTGTTAAATCTATTGAAAGTGGGTTCTGGATAAAATTTACAAACAGTATGATTTCAAAATTTACGAATATCATATTTAAAATCAGCTCAAGATTAGTCAAATAAACATAGTTCAAAATTCAACATCATAAATAATGAACATTAAACAACAAAGTAAAAAAATATAAATTTAATATAAATATAAAATCAGTAAACTACTTTATTTAACCAGACAACTATGATAATATACTTAAAGATTACATTTTCATATACATGATTCATATAATTAAAATACGGGGTAAGTAAGATAGGATCATGAGGTAAATTCATAAGTGTGGAGGCGTGGTATTACTTGATAGGTTGTTCACTGTGCGTACTGGGATTTCGAATGTTTCTGTGACTGGAAGAGTACTGTTATTGTTCCTTATATGTTCCTGTTATGTTACCATAGGCCTACAAACTAAGTTTTATTCAAACAGTAATGTATTAAGCTTAGAATAATATAGCTTTCTTAAACTAGACGTTCAATGCTTTTCATTCCCTTTCTGTACATGTATATCTATATCTCTCTATCCATCTATATATCTATCTATGTATTTATTTATCCATATAATCATCTATCTAACTATATATTTTGATATCATATTCTGAAAATTGAAAAATGACACCTGGACACGGGAATCGAACCCGGGACCTTTGGCTTAGTACGCCAATGCTCTAACTACTGAGCTATCCATGATTCGTCCCGAGACTAGGGTCATTCTTCACTCATATTTTAAGGCAGAGTCTATGATGGACGTGCGAAAATCGTTGGCTACAAGTGTGTGATTATATTAATATCACGAGCTATCAGATAACGCAGCCATCTTCGACTCGGTAGTTGGCTTTTTGCTGCCATTTGTACAATTATTATGATTGTACGGGATTACATATTAAGAATCAAATAGCCAAAGTTATTATTTATGCTTTGAGTGAGGATTATTCCATCTAGATATCATATTCTGAAAATTGGAAAATGACACGCCAATGCTTTAACCACCGGGTTCGATTCCCGTGTCCAGGTGTCATTTTTCAATTTTCAGAATATGATATATAGATGGAGTAATCCTCAATAGAAGCATAACTAATAGCTTTGGCTATTTAATTCTTAATATACAATACCGTACAATCATAATAATTGTACAAATGGCTGCAATAAGACAACTACCGAGTCGAAGATGGCTGCGTTATCTGATAGCTCGTGATATTAATATAATCACACACTTGTAGCCGATGATTTTCGCACGTCCATCATAGACTCTGCCTTAAAATATGAGTGAAGAATGACCCTAGTCTCGGGACGAATCATGGATAGCTCAGTAGTTAAAGCATTGGGGTACTAAGTCAAAAGTCCCGGGTTCGATTCCCGTGTCCAGGTGTCATTTTTCAATTTTCAGAATATGATATCTAGATGGAGTAATCTTAACTAAAAGCATAAATAATAGCTTTAGATATTTGATTCTATATATTTTGAATTAAAATGTAAATATTTATTTTAATTAAAGTTTTGTATTCAATAAATGAGAATGTGGGATGTTTACAGCTCTTCAGATGTTTTTGATATTAGACCACCAACACGAGCAGTATTGACAAAATGTCAACGAGGAAGTATTTTTATAACCACCAATATTAATTGTCAAAGGAATGCTATTACGTAATCACATATTTTTCAAAATACTTTCAAACAATTCGTCACGTAAAGTAAAATTATAAAACATTTCTGCAGTATCTTTTTGATATCGCTTTTCTGTATAGATATAGCATAGTTCAAAACCAGTTAATTAAAAGAATACGTACCTGAATTTTAGACCAACGAAAATGTATATCATGTTTATTTAATTTAGTGCTATTGTTTTAAACATTATTACATATATTATATTATTCAATTGTAAAAAAAGTTATTTTGTTTAAAATCTGGCTTATAAAATTAAAAAAACCTATAAGTTAAGAATTTCACTCACTGGCCATGATGAGCCCTTACGTCCAACGAAAACTAACCAACTTATAATGGCAAAATTTTCACAGTGGCCACTAAACAAACTATCTGCTTAAATTTTAGTTCAAAAGTTAAGTTGCAGTGCACAACCAATTTATGAGCTAGAATTTAATTTTTTTTTGCTCTGTCTCTTACTACCCGTCCGAGATATACGCATTTATTTCACTAATAAGATAGTGACTAGGAAGACAGAATCTAGAGTAAATAGAGGCCTACCCAACGTAAAGAGAGGTAGCACCACTTGTAGGATTTTTTTTTAGCACTGCGTCTTACTACCCGTTCGGGTTATACGCTAATGTACTAATTACACTACTGTTTTTAGGGATAAGGAAGGCTATATTTAGAGGAAGTGTACCAGAATTTGTGTGGAGGGAGAAGAGAGCACCATTTTGTAAAAGCCATCCTCAGTACACCCAACCAAGATTTGAAGCCCGATCTCCCCGTCATTGGCAGTCTAGTCTACTGTGAGAGTAGCGCCTTAGATGATGCAGCCACCAAAGAGGGTTGGGAGGAATCTAATTATGCCATTGTTTAATTCACCCAATATACAGTAGATATATTTTAATTTTTACTTTGGCTCTACCAATATTCATGTTTTAGTAATTTCACTAAAATTTGGGTTGAATGTTTGTAATCATCAATCTCGTCCGCTTCATCACTCGGGTGATGTTAAAAAAAATGTATTTATGATAAAAAGTGGAAGAAAGCATGCTCACACAAAAATGTTGTGCTGAAGAGCATTAAATATTTTATTACAATGATTAATTCCTCAGACGTCCAAGAGTACGTGACATACCACTGAATTGTATTAATAAAATATAATGTTTTGGTAATAGAAAGATAAACAAACCAACACAGAAGTATTGCACAACGTAATGTCATGGACTAACGACTACTTGCCCTACGTCATGGCTTTGTTTAACTTGCCACTAAATATTTGTTAACATTTTAAATACTCTTTGTACTTTGCAAGATAGAGGGTATTTTTTCATTTTAATATTTTATGAAATTATTTGGAAGGGGTACGCGATTGACCAAAATTTGGGAAACACTGGGCTAATGTGTGCATCATATTTATGCATGCACAGAAACATATTCAAATTCATTTATTTCTTACTTTAGGCTTGTAAAATTTGTACCATACTTGATTTGGTCGCAGCAACTATGACATCAGCACTCAAAACTTTGTTAAAAGAAAGCAACACTTTAATGAGCTCTTTTTTGGCATATGCTACTCTAAGAATTGGGCCTTCAATTTTGCATTCCTTAGAATAACTTTATGTACTGTGCACTCCTGGTAAAAGTTTCATTTTACAACAACAACAACAAAAACAAAATGGCTACGATGTACTGTACCATATCCTCAATGGAAAAGGCCAACTTAATGTCCATAATAAATATATATAAATGACAACTGTCGATTAGTTTAGGCAAAGGGACTTTAGTCCATTCACCATAAGAATAGTGGTAACTGGTAGATAACAAAAGTGACCAAATCTACTTTCAAATATTGATTCGCCAAACCAAATGCTCTGCGAGACCATGCGTTGATTTGTTTTCACTGTTGGCGGTCAAAACTCTCACAAAAAAAAAGTTTTTAGTTATGTTATTCTTTTAATCGTTTTTACATCTTCTGCCAACAATCTTCTACCAACAATCCTATGGTGAATAGATTCTAGTCATAATACACATAATCAATTAGTTATTTTAGTGAAATATACAGTTTGATCCCAATTATTTTTTAGCTAGCCGAATAGAACCACGCAAGAAGATAAGTTATAAAAGTTCAATTGGCAGCCAAAAAGATTTCTGAGCTTGAATCAACAAACATGGAATGAAATCACAATATTTTTTAGAATAAGAGCATATAATAAGTCTCATAAATTACCAGCGTCATAATTTGTGTAAGTTTTTATCAAGTGCAGAAGCGGATTTACACTATATTCTCACTAGGCACGGGCCTAGGGGCGGAGGCTTTAGGGGGCGGCAAATTTGGGATAAAACTATTTTTATTTTTATTATAATATTTTCCTTTTAATACTAACGTTTAAAAATTATTGACTAACATTATTGAAATAGTTCAAGTTAAAGTCAGAACAACAATATTTATTTTTAAATAACTGTACTTTGCAATCGCTTTGTAATTGACTTCAACCATCAACAATGAGCATACTTGATTATCTTTGGTAGAAATCTTTTCTCGAATACTAACATCCTCCCCTAGCCCCCCCAACACCAACACCGAAACTTCCTAAAGCCCTTGAAAATAGTTAAAAATGCAACGTTGCCAAGTCATAGCTTGAGTAACTTTCTACACGCTGTAGTTCGTAGAAGTCTTTATCGAATATTTTGCTTTGTCGTTCTCCTAACGATTCTATTCAACAGTCCGGAATTACTACTACTGGTAGGCTAGTTGGTTAGTAGTTTTGTGTTTGTGGTGCAGACATGGCTGTTCTAGTGTGCGACATTTGAATTACATAGGCATACTATCATATTTAGTAACAATCTAACTGGTTAATTATTATTATTACTTTTATTATTATGATTGAGATTTATGTTAATTTATTTTGCTGTTAATCACGTGATTAGTTAAAATGAGTGATAAAAACTAACATCCAAAATTAATTGGGGTGGTATTTCGTAAACTGTCAAACGAAAATCGAAAAAGGGAAGCTAAAATGTTGAAAACGCTTGGTAGAGTGGACACATTTTAACAAGAAATGTGGCTAGTTCAAGTAAATATACTGATATACGTGATGATAACATTACAGCCATTGTGAAAGAAGTAAGTCCAAACAAAACAGCGGTAGAGAATGAAATAAAAAAAGTGGTTTTGAATTCAAGTCACATGTAGGCCTGTGTGTTGAATTAGCTGATAAAATCATTAATAACCTCGTTAGTGATGATCCAGCGGAGTGGTGTGTTAATGAGTCAACAAATGACATTCTTCTACGTCGTGGAATTAATCAAAATGATAACAATGATTTTTCTAATTCACGAAGACTCATAGTTGGTAAAACCAGATATTTGAACAAAAGTGTGTTTTTTTACCGCAAACTTTTAAATGGTGAATCAACTTTAGGTGATTACTTAGTATATTCCTGTAGTACTGGTGCCGTTTATTGTGCATCATGTAAATTGTTTGGAGGAAATACCACGATCGCTACTCACGGTATTTCAGATTGGAAAAATATTTATTCTATTTTATCTGAGCATGAACATTTGCAGGAACACAAAAACTGTGAGTTGACGCTTTTAACAATGAAAAAAATCTCTTGGTACCGTAGAAAACTATGTCGGGTCTTATGTTCAAGCACAACAAATGTACTGTCGCAATGTATTGGAAAGAGTATTTGCAGTAGGGAAAAAGCTAACAAGTCGTGGACTTCCCCTACGTGGGCATGAAGAAAAATATAATTCATTACATAGCGGTCAGTTTATTATGACTTTTGAACTTATAGCCGAGTTCGATCCTTTTCTCGTGGAACACATTGAACGATATGGAAATCCGGGACAATTGCATACAAGCTATCTGTCTTCAACAATCTGTGATGAAATAATCGAATTGCTTGCGGAGCGAGTGAAAAAAACTGTAATCAGTGATATCAAACAGGCCAAATATTTCTCTATCATAGTCGATTCTACTGCGGATATTTCGAATATCTATCAATTATCTTTCATATTAAGGTATTTGGACGAAAATGGCGAGCCTGTTGAACGTTTCCTTTTGTTTTTGCCAAACTCAAGAACATAATTCTGAAAATCTAGCTGAAGCAGTAATGAAAGTTTTGGATGCAAATTATATCGACATTACTGACTATAGAGGCCAATCTTACGACAATGCAAGCAATATGTCGGGAGCAAACACAGGTTTACAGGCCCGCATCAAAGAAAATATATATCCGAAAGCGCATTATGTGCCCTGCGCAGCACATTCATTGAATTTAGTCGGAACTAGTGCCGCAAGCTGTTGTCAGGAATTTGGCTCATTTCTAAATCTATTGCAAAACCTTTACAACTTTTTCTTCAGTTCTATACAACGCTGGGAACTACTCTTTTCTTTCATGGAACCAGGAAGCAAAACAGTAACAAGTTTATCAAAAACCCGTTGGTCAGCAAGAGAGGAGGTATGTATATCTCTAAATGAAAATTGGCAGAGTGTAATCAAGGCTCTCACACATATTATCAATAATACCTGTGAGATACCACTGGAGCGAAATGAGGTCTCAGGTCTAATGAATCAACTCAATAAACTAGAGACAGCATTCATGATGACAGTTTGGAAGGACATACTCCAGAGATTTAATAGTGTAAGTGTGAAACTGCAAAGTGTCAACTTAGACATTGAAATAGTGCATGGCTTATTTGGGTCCCTTTTTCAGTTTATAGATCCTGTTCGTGGCTTGTTCGACTATTATGATCAAAAATCCACGGAGAAAACTGATATGACTTACGAATGCACTTATAAAAGTTCAAGGAAGCGCAAACTTAATGGCGAGGAAGAAAAGGACACTGAAGTTCTTCTGAATGGTAGAGAGAAATAAGTTGAAGTGTTTTTCCTTATACTTGATAAATTAACCACTGAATTAGTGAGGAGGAAGGACTGTTGTAAATTAATGTCAGACACATTCATAGTGTTTAGCACATTTTAGGAAATTTCTCCAGGTGTAATTTCCAAACGCGCAGCGAAGCTCCAGGCGTTATATGAAACTGATTTAGAACCATCCTTCCCAAGTGAATGTGTACGTTTTACAGGACTTTTAAAGGCTTATGGGATTAGTGATGTACCAATTGAAATGAGTTAATTTCTACGCAAAGAGCGGTTACATTCTATGTTTCCAAATGTTGACACTGCACTTAGAATATTTATGTGTACCGTACTTACAAACTGTTCAGCAGAACGCTCGTTTTCGGCTCTTAAAAGGCTGAAATCTTACCTTCGTTCCACTGTATCAGAGAAGAGATTGAACGCCTTGTCCATTCTTCACATCGAGGCCAATCTCTTAACTGATGACCGTCTCAACTATGAAGATTTGATCAACGAGTTTGCAACCATCAAAGTGAGACGCAAACTTCGATGAGTGGTGAGTTTTTCTCCGTCTTTATTTTAATGTTTTCAGGTTCGAATACGCTCTTTTTTTTAATTCTATTAAAAACTTATATAGCATAAACAAAATTATTCTAAAACAAATTATTTTATTTTTTTGGTGGAAGGGGGCGCAAATTATAACTGTGCCTAGGGACGCAAAAATTTTAAATCCACTAAATATCAAGGGAATAGCACGCCTAGATCTTAGCTTTTGAAATCAGTATTGTAGTTCTGTGTTAAACTCTTATATACATGTTTAAAATCTGTTAAGTGTTGTGTAATGTGCATATTCAGCTTTTCCTTCTAGTTTTATGATAAAATCTTACCAGTATCACTGCTGTGTACTGACAGGATACAGACCTACCAGTATCACTGTTGCTCAGTGACAGGATACAGACCTACCAGTATCATTGCTGTTCAGTGACATGATATAGACTTACCAGTATCACTGTTGTTCAGTGACATGATATATACTTACCAGTATCACTGCTGTGTACTGACAGGATATAGGCTTACCAGTATTACTGCTGTTCAATGACATGATACAGGCTTACCAGTATTACTGCTGTTCAATGACATGATATAGACTTACCAGTATCACTGCTGTGTACTGACAGGATACAGGCTTACCAGTATCACTGCTGTTCAATGACATGATATAGACTTACCAGTATCACTGCTGTGTACTGACAGGATACAGGCTTACCAGTATTACTGCTGTTCAAGTGACATGATATAGACTTACCAGTATCACTGCTGTGTACTGACAGGATACAGGCTTACCAGTATCACTGCTGTTCAGTGACATGATAGAGACTTACCAGCATCACTGATGTTCAGGAACGAGGAGTTATCAGGAACATATGTCGAGCTGTGGAAGGACCGGTGGGTCAGGGTGATTATCACAGCCAGGACACTACAGCTCACGAGGAACAAGCACGTCAACACAACTATGAGGACCACGATGCGCCGTCTCCTTTCTTTTGGAGGCAGGTCCTTGCGAGGAAGCTTAACCACGGGCGAGGACCGCCGTGAAGCGCTGGAGTGCCGCGAGATGGCGCTGTCTTGTCTCCTGAGTCTGCCTGATGAACGCACACTCGAGGTGCGCAGGTGATGGTCAGCACCAAGATACCTACCACCACCACCGCAGTTATCGGCGCGACGCTCCAAACTCTCGTGTCGTACCAGTGGCCGCCGGTTAGCACTCCTCTTACGTTGCAGCCTGGACGGTTTCCTCATGGACGATAGGTCGGAATGATGTCTTAGAACTTTCGATCGACTTTTTATTGACCTCCGAAGCGCGGGAGATTCGTTTCCCAGTACTATGTCTTTAAACATTTTGAAAGACGGTTGCCTTCTTAAATCTGGTGTCAGATCGCCGCTGTTGGAAGGGACGACGACGTCATCGATGTAGAACGAGACTCTGTTCGATAGAGATTCCCCTGAGAGGTAGTGCGATTGCCGCGATCTCTTAGAGGCACCCGGTTTGGGGCTCGGGGAGGTCCGTCCAATATCGCGGCCGTCGTCTAAACGACTGGTTGTCACGACATCGCTAGGGAAGTCCACCTCTTCAGCAAACCTATTGACGATCATAATGAGTCCTTTTTCTTCTTGTTCTATTCAACTTGTGACGAAGAAAAAGCGCTTCCTCTTATTAATTACCTTGACGCGAGCACAAATCTTCCAGTTCATGTTATTTATAGATATAAAAATAGCCCGGCGCTTTTGAGAGCGTGTTTCTTTACCCACATATCCTCGGTAGTTTGTCAGTGTCACGGATAGTTTACAAAAAAAAAAAAAAAATGAAAGAAGATTGCACTAAATTCTAGGTAGGAACTGATAATATTTCTTTTCACTAGGACTTTCCTCACCAACCACCTTTTAACAATTTAGTTTATTTAACAAGACTTTCGATGCAAGAGTTGTTACTGGACGAGTAGTTGTGATTGAGTGGTGGCGAACAACACAAGCACAGCCCCGTTTTCTCGGAGAGAGAGAGCGGCTGACGGATCCGGAGCTATAAGTAGACACAACCTCCACTACATTTTCAGCTTTGAACCAAGAAATAAAAAGGAATAATAAAAAAAAATAGGGAGCTATACGGCAACGCGATGCAGTTTGACGTCATCTTTTTTACGTGTCGTTAACTTTCCTCGAAAATATTATGTTGACGTCATCAACAGTTTCCAAATTTATATCGTATACCATACAACACTATTTCTAGTTGACTTTGAAAAATAAAAAAATAAAATAGAATATATAGTCAAAATTAATATAGTGGAACTTAATTTTTGATATGCGTGATTTGTGGTCTAAACGCAGTGGTGCTTTATTGTCTTCTGGGGTCGTATTTATAGTGAACTCCAAATAACGCACTCGCACCATACGAATACTTCATTTCGACCCAACCAGGATTATAACCAAGGTATTTCATGGCTTGTTAGTAATTATTTGAAGTGCAACGCCTTAACTAATTGGGTTTGGCTGAAGTTTCCTCGCGTTTAAAATATATTAAAATACATAAACTATTATTTTGAATCGTATCTTACTATCTGTCCGGGCTATTCACATTTAATTAAACCTGTGGGGTAGGGAATAAGAATATAGAATTTAAAAGAAATGTACCCGAATTTTCGTAGAGGTAGGGTGGGTAAAACAGCCTCAATACACCTGGCTGGGATTCTAACTCCTACGTCCACTTTACCGGTAAATCATACGAGCTTGACAGTTCTAGTCCACGTGCCCACAGAGTATTATTCTTTTATTTTATCACCGCGTCTTACTACCTGTTCAGGTTATACGCCTATGTACTAATTACGCTAATGGGTTAGGGATTAGGAAGGCTTATTTAGAGGAAATGCACTAGTATTTGCCTGGAGGGAAGGGTGGGAAACTATTTAGCTGAAACCACCCTCAGTGCAACCGACCGGAATCGAACTCTGATCTCCCCGTCTTCAGCAGCCTAGTTCAACGCAAGATTAGCGCGTTAGATCACGTGGTCACCGAAGCGGGTCCCGAGTATTATTATAGTGGTCATTATACAGGTGATATTTGTCTACTGAGTTGACCTCACTTCTTGGAGTGATTCTCTGTTTATATCAGTTTATTCCTGCAAGTACGTCTCTTTACATTTAGAAACCGGATTCTGCCTATTCGCCTTTTCATTTCCTTTATCGTAAAACATAGGCAGTTGAGCTATGTATGCATTTCATGTCACTACGAGAATAATATGATAATTGTATAGTGCCTGTAGTTGCCTATTCTTTGGGATTTTGCCAATTTATTAATAAGTGCCTTAAGGTTGGATTGAAGGGGACGCGATAAAAGGCCAATTTTTTGCAGGTTTTGTGGTAAAACATTTTTTGGCTTAAATAAAAAAAAAATTGCTCCAGTACAAATATATACCTAGCTTAATTTTCTTCAGGTGTTGATATCAACAGTTGTTGAATGAATATCTACAATGAGCACAGCAGCATTAGATGAGAAACTTTTTAAATGAAGATAAAATATTGTCACTCAATTCCAGGACACCCTTGACCAATATTAAAGAACTTTTGATATCCCCATGTGAAGAAAATTAAACTTTAGTTTTATAATGGAGCAGCATTTTATTTAGGTTAGGCAAAAAATATTTTGCCATAAAAACTGCCAAAACACTGGCTTTTTCTTGTGTCTCCTTCCATCCCACTTTAAAGAGCCTGAATTGGGTTTGGCCTCTCTATTTTCCATAGTGTATTGCTTTTCTGCTGAAAGAGAGTCCAGTTTCTTATAAATGGTAGGTTGAGGCATACTTGTTTGGAGTAGGTTTGAAAATGGATACTCGTTGAAATAACTTCCAATGAGCATAAATTGGGTGGAGGACAATGGGAGCGGTGGCAGACATCTTTGGAGGACAATGGGAGCAGTGGCGGACATCTTGGGAGGACAATGGGATCAGTGGCGGACATTTTTGGAGGACAATGGGAGCAGTGGCGGACATCTTTGGAGGACAATGGGAGCAGTGGCGGACATCTTGGGAGGACAATGGGAGCAGTGGCAGACATCTTTGGAGGACAATGGGAGCAGTGGCAGACATCTTTGGAGGACAATGGGAGCAGTGGCGGACATCTTGGGAGGACAATGGGAGCAGTGGCAGACATCTTGGTAAGAAACAGTATGCTGTTGAAGGAGAAAAGTTCAACTTCTTTGGAAACGGCCAATTTTAAATTTTGTTCCTTAACATCCTGTTAGGTAGAGCTCGACATTTAAAGTTATAAAAAACATTCTGTCTGAAAATATAACCCATTTCATTACTTAAACTCTAGAAAATTATCTATTGAACAACAGCATGTGACTTACTTCAGTGGTAGAATGTTCTAAGGCATCATTCTCGCAGTAGACTGGGGACTGTCAATGATTTCGAGATTTAAAAAATTGCTCCAGTCTATTGAAGGTGTTTTTTACTAAATCGTTTTTCACTCTCCCTCCACGCAAGTGCACATCTACATCTACATCTATATCTAGATTCCACCTTCCAAACTCCTGACATATTAGCCGTATGACCCGAACGAGTAGTGAGACGTTGTGCTAAAAAAACAGCAAAGTGAATTATCTGTAGGTAATAAAATAGTAGGTAGTGAGCCGAAAATAAATTTTACATTGTCTATTGTGTGATTTTTTCCCCCCCTTAAGTGCCTAAATCCCATATTTTAAACGCCTATTTGTATGCCTATTTTAAACATTCTTGGTGCCTAATGATCCACTCTCTAGTTACATAAGCCAAGCTCTAAAAAAACATCTATGGTATAAGCCCACAAGCGAGCTATACCGACCGAGCGGCCGCCACTTGTTAGCGAAGATAGTGAGGATAGAAGCTGTCATGTGATCGGCACAACGAACCCTCCGGCTGGTAATCTCAGTTTTCTAGACCAAAGCCGCTACTTTTTTCATTCAAGTAGCTCCTCAATTGTCCTCACGAGGCTGAGCTGACCCCGTTCCGGACCCACTGTTTCACAGAAAAGTTTGGAGGCTCCAGGGATCGAACCTGGGACCTCTGATCTGTAGCTAGTTATTCTCTCCCCTATATCACAGAGGTAGTCATATACGTCTGGCTATGCGGTACTTTCCTAGGTCAAGATGCTTTCTATATGGTTTGATGACGTATTAACCTTTATTTCAAAAATTGCATGTTAAATAATGCCATTTGTACTCACCCACACTCTAGGATAGAATTACTACCAATGGCTTAAAGGTAAAGTCTTTTATATATTTGTATACATTTTGAGTAGAAGCAGGCCCATATTGTGAATTGTGTAGGGAAACTCCCCCAATAAATTGAATTATGAAAAAACTTTAAAACATTATCTAAACTGGTTCTAAGAAACACCCAATATTCATAAATATTTCATATACCTCTTTCTTACGATGGAGCTTCGTCAAACATCCACACAATTTCCTTCAGCAAAATTCTCACTTGTGGAGCCTCCGAATCCTTTCCCATCTACCATTACACCAAACCAAAACTTTCTGCACCTCTGTTCCGGTATAGATAGATTGCTTAAGTTAGTAGACCTGACAAATAAATGCTCCTCGAACGCAAGTAGAGATTTACGGAATCGGGAAACAGAGGAATAAAGAAACTTCCGTGTCAACATGTAAGAATTAGAAGAAGGAAGCCAAAACTTGCGAGGGGCTTTTGTTAGCTTTCCTTTAACTGGGACACAAACACGGCTGAGAGTAAATGCTGAGTGTTTAATTTAATGGCACCCGTTTTGGTTATGGTATGGTCTAAGGCGTCACTCTCGCACTAGACTGAACTGTTGATGACAGGGCAATCGGGGCTGCAATCCCAATCGAGTGTACTGAGGATGAGTTTTGATAAATTATTTATTACTTAGCACTTCGTCTTACTTATAGGAAATATATATTCATTTGCGTGGAAGGAGAGTGGTAAATTATTTTGGAAAAACCGCCCTCAGTAGACCCGGTCTGGATTCGAACTTGGACCTCCCTACCCGTCACCGGCAAACCAGACTAAATGAGTTTGACATATAGACCACTTGCACATCAGTGAGAGAGAATGTATTGTATAATATTATCATTATTTTTAGTGTTAATCTAAACAAATGGTTGATGACAATAGAAAAGGATTAACAGAAAGGGGTTTATAAATACAATATAAGTAAAATCTTCCAAAATTCCTAAATCCCCTTAAAAAAATTGTTTAAGTTGTCTTAAATGTACCTTCACAGTTTCGAGATTCATGTGATATTGATTAGGAAAACCTTCAGAAGTTTCTGCAAAAAAAACTATCTTACCAGTAGCCCCTTTTTAAATTATAATAAAAACCTAATGGTTTTTTTTAAAAATAAAAGTTACTCAGCTCTGGGAACTCATCTCACACCTTTGCCAGTGGTCAGGTGGTCTAGTGTGTAAGACTCCCGTCACTGACAAGTAGGTTGGAGCTAGGACTACCGTCACGTTTTCTGGGAACTACTTTTTTACCTTTGATCTTCAGTATGGTTTTCTTATTCTCTACAAGCAACTAATAATACGTTTTCTTAAAATGCAAAGAAAATGCTTTCCTCATTCCATGTTTTTAAATGAATGACGATTGCGTATGACCCGGACGGGTAGTAAGACATGTTATACACTAAAAATATTACAACGCTATACGAAACACATCGTTTGCGTGATTTCATCACTTTTGACTTGAGAGCTGAATTATTCAAACGTTAACATTAATACCCGCCTCGGTGGCCACATGGTCTAGACATGGCATAAACTAGACTGCCGATGACGGGGAGATCGAGGCTTGAATCTCGCTCGGGTGTACCAAGGGGGATTTTTTCCAAATTGGTTTTCCACTCTCCCTCCACGCAAATGTAGGGTACACTCCCTCTAAATTTAACCTTCCTAATTCCTAAAACCATCAGCGTAATTAGTACATAGGTGTATAACTCTAATGGGTAGTATTACGTGGCGTTAGAAAAAAAATTAACTTCCATAATAATTATTTTTTCCTTATTTACCCAATAATGTTTTTTTTCTTCAACTGTGATAGGTGAACAGTGCTTTTTGTGATTTAAAAAATACTCCATTTTACTATATAACATTCATTATTACACTAATAATAATAATAATAATAATAATAATAATAAAATTCCCATTTAGAAATTATGGTAAAACACTAACATATCGCGTTGTTTAGGATGAAAATGCAGTAGTAAATATTAATTATATTAATTATATAATGTACTAGTTAATCATATGTTAATTCAATATTATAATATAAATTTGCATCACAAAATTATAGCAAAATTGTTTTAAGTTATGAGAAAAAGAATTCTTCATCGAATTCAGCTCTTGACGCAGTTTAAATTTTACTTTTATTGATAAAACAATGTCCACTTTTGATGTTACAGTACAATATTCATAGGAAGGACCTTATTTTACAGCTATCAAAGTTACTAGGTCTATTTCTACGTATTCATACGTCAAGTAATGTGATTTGAAGCTAACAATTTTAATATAATATTATCTAGCTATAAAATAAAACTAATAATATATTAAAAAATGTTATCAATATTGACCGCAAAAATGTTTGTATTTTCTAAAAGGTTCTTCATATGAAAATTTGACTGTAGTTATTCTATTAACCTTCCACGCACACACGATAGTTAATAAACGAACTCTTTGTCACTCACGTAACCTTAACCTAAGGAACCGCTCTCAGGAGCACGACCAGAGAGTAGGAATACGCGTCTAGCCTGCTGCGTGGACCAAGCGCCGCGACGCCCAAACATAAAACTTCTGACCGTCTCGCGGGCGGAAGGATAAATAAAACGGCACAAGGAAGAAGATATTTTTGTTTTGGGAATTTTTTATACCTTCCTCGTCCCCCCCTCTCCCTCGAATATCCCCCACCCAACGTCAGTGGGTAACCACCGAGCGACGCTGCGCGTCTGTTGCCTCGCTGCGCGTCTGTTGCCTCGCTCGCCCTGTTTCAGAGTTGAAAGGTTTATGTTCATGTTCGAGTAGCTAGAACTCTTTTTCTTTTTCATTTTCCTTCTTGTTTTAAGTTTAGTCTTCACTTTGAGTGAAGAGGAGTCGTAACTTAAGGGCTCGCGTGCCCGCTCACTCTCGCGTTTCGAAAGGAGAGTATTTAAAACAGTGGCGTCTCGTGGAAGGTTTCCCAGGTAGGGTAAAGCTCACACAAAACTTTGTCCGTACATTGTTTTTAATTTTTCAGACAACAAAAGCTCAAATTTATACTGCGCTGATACTTAAGTTTATATCATTCTTAGGCCAGCACATTAACTTAATCGGTAGCGTGTCTTTCTACTGAGCTAGGGGTCCCTGGTTAGATCCCTGATATAGCCGAAAAAATTATCATTGTCAAAATGTGGATTTTTACTTTCCCAGTGCTTTATTAACTAATGGCAGGGGGTTGGATGTTGAGTCTGTTCTAGATTTACGTTCATATATACGTTGCGTTACGTTATATACGTTCATTCGGTTCAGAAAGTGCACCGTTAAATACCCCAAATAAATTGAAAACTAAATAGACCAGACTTAAGGCAACTTTATAATTCCCGTACTGGTGGTCACTTAGTCTATGGCATAAGGATTGCAATATTCTATTTCTCCAGCTACAGGGAGATCAAGTTCCATTCTTTTCATTTTATTAAATTATTTGAGGTATTTAAACCTGTACTTTCTGAACCAACTGATTATAACAGCACATAGCATATATATATATTAGCTTAAATCTAGAAATTTATAAAATACAAAAAATTCAGCCTTCGGCCGTTATTTCGTCAATGTGGTGAAACCCACATTTCACCAATTAAAATTTTTTCGGCCATGCTAGGAATTGTACCCGAGACTCTTAACTCAGTAGACAAACACGCTATCCACTGAGCTAAAATGTTGGACTTTCCCATCCTTTTTCCTTGCTAATGCGTCTGAATCTGCTTTCAGCTACGTTCCTTATCTCGAACCTAAGAATTAGGTCACTAATAACCTTAGGGCATAATAAGAGTAAAAATCTGATTCCCATATCAGTGATTTTGTGGTTGGAGTTAAGTGTTTTAAATCAGCATGGCAATGGATTGCATGAATGTATTAAATACGGGGTTGAACTGAGAGAAAATAAAGCATATTGGCCCCATATAGACAGGTGAAATAATACTGAAACGCAAACACTAACTAAAAAGTGAATATTTAAAATTAGTATGGTCAGTGGTAATTTTGAAGCTTTCAACATTCTAATATTTCAATCAGTTTAGACAGCTTATAAAATTATATGTCAATGATTCAACACACAAATTTATAACAACTCCTTAAGTGGCCAAATGCACAATCGTCATCTTCTAGCTCTGCCTCAATCTCGTAAAAAGGAAACATTGAACTGCTTCACGTCTTTGGTTCTTCATATCTTAATGGATAATATTGGCCATACTGTCTCATTAAAAAAAAAAATAGCTCTGCGTATTAATACCAGTTTGGGCTGGACGCTTATGTACTAACTACGCTAATTACTTAAGAGAGGGTGACCTGGTGGTCTAGGGGTAAGGTGTGAGACTTCTGTGCTGGGGGTCAACGGCTCAATCCTCGGCTCCGGCACAGACTTATCTGATTGCCAAACCCTTCCTTCACCTCTGACAAGATGTGTATTAATCACAACTTGTGAATGTGAGAAGGCCTCCACCGTGGTTCGGATTCCACGTTAAACTGTAGGTCCTCCATTTCATCGCACAATCACCCTACCATTGCACATTGGCGTAAGTGCGTATAACCCGAACGGGTAGTAAGAAGCGATGCTAATAATCATGTTTTAGGGATTAGGAATGTTATATTTGGTGGAAATGTACCCGCATTTGCGTGAAGAGAAAGTACAAAACCATTTTGGAGAAACCACCCTCGGTACACCCAACCAAGATTTGAACCTCAATACCCTCGTCATCGGCAGTCTAGTCTCCTGCGAGAGTAGCGCGTTAGAACATGTGGCCACCTAGGTGGGACTGTCTTATTTTAAGTTAGTTTGTAAATCAAGTGATGATATAAGCTGCGTGTTTAAAAACTGCATGTAAAATAACACAATCACAGAACAAAAGAGCAACTGTATCAAATAATAATTGGTCACAGAAACAAAGATGACATTGTGTGCTTTATATTTATATTAAGGGAACCATTTCCTTTAAGGAAAATATCTCACACCAAGGTATTTATTATGATAATAGAAACAATAAAGCATCCAACATTTTAAAACAATCCTGACCTATCCTCGAGTGTTCTGTGTTGATCCTAGCAAAACATGCTTTTAGAAGTCCATATTATTTGTTTCTACTCATTTACTTTTATCTCATAGATTCGAAATTTAGAATGAAGCGTCATTGAAAATAAATTAATCCTCCTTTACATTTTTTTAAATTTTGAAACATAAACTGTAAGCTTTTTAATCCAATAGAAACATGTTGATAATCACTTTCATCTTAATTTTAGAGTGAACCATATTTTGAAATAGCAAATTATTTCTTAAATAACGTGGGATATATTGCAACACGTCTCATAACTCCAGAAGATTGTAAACTTTATTATTTATTTAGTACAATTAGAATAATTTATCTTCATTGGTGGACACGTAGACTGAGCGTTATGCTCATTTAGTTTGGTTTGCCGATAAAGTGAGTGTTGAAGTTAAAATAATAGCCGGATATAATAAGTAGTCTATGATTTTTCCTAAATGGTTTCCCACTTTATCTCCGCGAAAATAAGGGTACATTTCCTCTGTCTTCCTCAAGTGGGATGAAAGGGGACGCAATGAAAGGGCCAGTATTTTTTGAAATTTTTTATAGGGAAACAATTTTTTTGCTAAAATCAATAAAATATTGCTCCAGTAGAAACACAGAGTTTAATTTTCTTTACATGGAGATATCAACATTTGTCTGTTATGAGCATAGCGGCATTAGATGAGAAACTATTTAAATGAAGAGAAACATTTGTCATTAAATTCCCGGACACCCTTGACAGATACTCAAGAAATCTTGCGGTCACCATGTGAATAAAATGAAACTCTATGTTTGTACAGGAGCGATATTTTATTTATTTTGGCCAAAAAAAATGTTTTGCCGTAAAAACTGCAGAAACAATGTCTTTTTCTGGCATCCCCTTCCATGGATAGCCAGGACCGGTAGGGAAATGCGGTGCACACATATGTTCATATGAATGTATGTATCTTAGTACTATATGCATGTTGTGTTACGTAATACACTTAAAGCGTTTTAGGCTCTTCACCATTTTATTTTGTTTCTGCCATGAGCGTGTCATTTTTATCAATGTTTTATTTTCAAAAACAGAACTTGTCCAGTTTTAATAATTCTTTGAAACAAACATAAATGTCAAATATAAGTAATTTTAAACACCATTCGACCTACGTGGTTTTCAACTTGTGTTGAAACCTTTGTTACAAGTTAACCGCGGTAGGTATAGGACCTACTTTATAAAATATGTTTTAACAAACTTTTATATTATATTGATTTTTATTTATTTGATAGGCCTATATTTGACGTGCACTTTCTGAAATGACTGATTATATCAGCACACGACTTGAAAACTAGCTTCTAGAATAGACACAACATCCAGTCCCCAGATGTTAATTCATCATTGTGAAAGGGGACATCAACATTTCACCCATGATAAATTTCTTGGCCATGTTAGGAATCGAACTCGGTAACCTTAGCTCAGTAGACAGACACGCTACCGACTAAACTAAGGTGACGGACAAACATTTTTTAAAGCGTTGAATAAGTTCCTCTCTATATATATCAGACTGTAAAGTGAATAAAATTTGGTTCAAAAAGAGAATGAAAAAGGTAAAATGGGTATGGCTGTCAGGTTTGAGAACTGCTCACACACTATGATGAAGAGCAAGAACCACTAGTTCAACAGACGGTCTTCTGTGATGCCATGCAACAATTACATGTGCGCTAAAATATTCTGTGAGCAGGAGCGGACTATAGTCCAGTGGGAGACGGCGGGTTACTACCACTCCCCTTCTCATATTCCCCCGAGAGCGTGGGGCCCATCACCGGACCGGACTCGGCCGCGTCAGACATTGGGGGGAATACTTGGCACTCCGGATTTTAAACCTATGAATATTTGAAAGGCAGGAGATATACAGGAACTATTGTTGCGATGCATTATGTAAGTTGAGTAGATGTATGCGTGCTTGTTTTGTTTTATTGTTTGATAAATAAATAAATAGAGGTTTAGTGCAAAATTAACGTTTTGGTCTTCTCGCGTTAAACCTGTACAAAACTATTTTTCAATGTTAATGGAGCGTGACAGTCGGCTCAAGCAAAATACTTAACTGAGTAAAATATAATTCCCAGACCTTAAAATATTTTATTTATACAAACATTGGCTATGGATACAGCATAATATTTTGGGATTCTAACCAAGGCAAGATTTACCAAAAATATATATTTACGTTAATAAATATTACTTATAAGCAATAAAAATGTCTAATCGGGTTTCTACCCTTTCTTCTTAAGTAAACAGCCTGAAGGTTGTTTTGATGTGATTTTTATTCATCTGGAGCTGGTTATGAACTCAGCCTTTCAGCTGGTTAGTGATGCTTGCGCTCTCTGGTAGAAATCCCATGCGCTAGCGGAGTTTAGTAAGTGTGGTGGTGCCCCTTTTTCTTCCACATTAAATTTTTTATAAGCGAGCCCGAAAGGGCCTACCAATTTTGTGAGGTAAGGTATTTTCACATACCTTTCAGGCTTATTTTACATGCCACAACCAACATGAGATAAACTGTTTTACTTCCCCTCCAAGGGAAGTTGTGCTATGGATTTTTATCGCTCGAGATAAATCCTTTGACCTCAGATGGGTTTGAACCTACGAACTCAAGGTCCCCAAAACCACCAAAGGTTGACTTCTACCCTTCAGTAAGATAGTATTTTGTTTTAATTTTTAAGTGTGATATTAGCCATATGTCTGGGAAATAAATTAGGTGTAGTTTTGAAAATAGTCACATATTTCTTAATACTCTAGGTGCTAAAAAATTTCCCGTGTGAAGGAAAAGAAAAATAATAACTAAAAAATTCATGTTTTTTTAGTACCGCCACTTACTACCTGTGCAGGTTATACGTATAATATATACTAATTACACTAATTATATATGAATGAGGAAGGTTGAATTTAGAGGAAGTCTACCCGCAGTTGCATGAAGGGGGATTGAAAAAAAAAATATTTCAAATTAACCCACGTACACCCAACAGAGATTCGAACACCAATATGCCTGTCATCGGCGGTCTAGTCTATTGCGAGAGTGACGCCACCCTAGACCATGCGGCCATTGAAACAGGTTAATTCATATTGTTAAGTTATGCAATGTTATGAAACCCTCCCCCCATTTAATGAGTGTAATTCAATCCATGATCCACGTCTTAACTATCACAGTATTATCTTTGTATGTTAACCAAGTTTTTCCACCTGTGCGTCCTATCCACGTTAATAATTATTTAAGGGTAAGGAAGGTATAGTTTAAGATGTGTGCCAGCATATACGAGGAGGTGCGCGGAAAACCATTTAGGAAAAAAAAAAAAA
>CABFWB010000277.1:65396-79824 GCA_902151455.1 Timema bartmani
AAAAAAAAAAAACACCTCAATACACTCAACCAGGATTTTAACATCGATATTCTTGTAACGGGAAAATCAGATAAGAAGAGACTGACGCCTTTGTCTACGTGACCACTGGTGTGTGGGAAGATTCAATCAATATAGTTTGAATAGGTCTACGATCAAATCAATTTGTATGTGTTTTTATATATTAAAAACACTCTATAAAGTACGTTAACCACACGTTGGCCAAACAGCGATAACTTCTTGACCCGTTATTTTTCTCATTTAAAGACGCCCACCCAGGTCGTTACATATATTTACAAGAGCTTGATTGGCAGAGCCCCAATTAGAAGTGAATAGTAGGAGTAAATTAATGTATTAAAAATGTCGACAGTTTAGAAATGGTTTTGTTGATACTTATTATGACCGCTTTTTCTTATTTCTGAAATGACATGTTCGTAGTTACGAGTTTTTATTGAGAGCGGCTATTTTTGGAGATGTTAAACATACTAGTAAGGTTTATTATTATTTTTATTATTATTATTATTATTATTTAGCACCGCTTTGAAATGTGGTGCTGGATAAGACTTGAGAAGATCAGGGTGACAAATGAAGTCCTAAGAAGAGTAGCTGAGAAGAGAACCATTTTGAGAGTGATTCTCTGGTACAAAGCAAACTGGATTGGACACATCTTTAGTAGGAACTGTCTTATGCATGACGTCATAGAAGGAAAGGTTGAGGGAAAGAGGATCTTAGGAAGAAGGAGGATTCAAATATTGAATGACTTGAAGGAAAGAAGAAAAATGTGGAGCTGAAGGAGGATACAGAGGACAGGGGGCATTTGCGGTCTAAGTTCACTGAGAAAAGGAATGTACCTGTCGTAAGACAGAACACCTAATAATGAGAATAATAATAACCACGTCCTACTACCCATTCGGGTAATACACTTTTGTTCTAATTACGATAATGTTTTAGAGATGAGGAAGGTTATATTTATATGAAGTGTACCTGCATTTGCGTGGAGGGAGAGTGGAAAACCACTATGGAAATCCACCCTTAGTACACACAACCGAGATTCTAACCTTAATCTCCTCGTCTTCAGCAGGCCAGTCTAACACGAGAGTGACGCCTTAGACCATTCGGCCACTGAACTGGAGCAGGTAGATTTATCAGTGGCGTGGACGACATTTATAGTGAATTCCTTAACACTTACTGTGTATTCACATGTTCACCGAAAGAACAAAGCTCCAAACTAGGGGTGTGCAACTTATTTCGGCCTCGATCGATTTAGAATCTTACAAAAATTCCCGTGATCACTCATCGTTTCTTCAATCTACTTTTATGTCTATACATCTTGTACTTACTCCTTAAAACCAACCTTCCTCAAATACTTATGCCTGCATTAGCCTATAAAAAGATACAAAATTAATAGAATGTAGCCTACATTTTAGTAATAAACTGTTTCATTTTCTTATAATATTACCAACTATCACCGATCAAGATAAATTTTGGTCACACTTAAATATTAATTGAAAGAGCTTGATATATTTGCGGTAAATTCAGTTGTCTTGGGGGTAAAGTGTTCGCCTCTGGACACGATGTTCGGGGGTTTATAACCCAGTGGGTCCTAACTTAATAAAATTTTATCATTAAAAGATTGACGTTAATGTTCTTTATCTGGTAATTTTTGGGTCACTCTCCTTTTTATTTGGATAAATAACATCAACGTTAATCTTTTATTAATAATATCTTATTATATTGCATTAATTACCTGGTATTTTTACATTATTTTGCTTTTCAAATTTAAATATAAATATTATATAAATAAATCTCATAAATATTTATTCCAGTAAAGACACATGCAAATTGTACATTTATTGTGCTTTGTTCCCGTTTAATACATTTGGTCCTTATTTAGTGATCCTATTTAGAGTTGCTAAGAATTGCACTTACTAACTTATATCAAGTTTCATAATATTGTATCATCGAATAGTTAGTTTGTAACATTTGTTGACTGCTCTCAAGCATTTACTATCTAATTTTCATAAATTTATTATTCATTGATTTTATTAAAAATAAAATTATTTGCATTCTCAATAAATTTATTCAAACTTGATTTAATTGACGTAAAGGTATTTAACATATTTCAGGTTATATCGAATGAACATTTAAAATATGTCCTTATAATAATATCTATAACTATCTCCTTACTACAATTTACAATGAATATCACTAAAAATAAGCCTAAAATACATAAAAAAATTAACAATAATCCTGAAGATAATTTAAAAAATCAAAATTTATTACATTTTATTTTACACAACAGTTTATATTTGAGAGAAAAAAATATTTTTCTTTACATCTTTACTCTGAAAAGACAATGGGGTTCAACTACTGTTAAATGTGTGTGTGTGTGTAGTGGGTCATCGAAGGAAAACTTTCAGAGCACACTGGGACCTGTACGGATATAGATAGAGTATTTCAATTTATTTTTCTCCGAGGAAATTCTCTCAATTGCACTGAAAATGTTTATGTAACCTATTTGAAAGAAAAAGGAGTCAAAGTGACAAAATAAGATTTTTGATTCTACTTTATTCTTTATAACATATAAATATATTTATATATATATATATATATGATATGATATAATATGTAGATAAAAATATACATGGGAAGAAAAAATATGTTCTCCCAGCAATTCTTACTACTGCACTAATAATAATAATAATAATAATAATAATAATAATAATAATAATAATAATAATAATAATAATAGTAACTACGCATATGAGGTAGGGATGAATAAGGTAGAGTCTAGTGGAAATGTACTCACATTTGTATGGAAGGATTGTGGGAAAATATTTAAGAAAAATCCGCTTCGGTGGCCGCATGGTCTAAGGCACTATTATCGCAATAGACTAGACTGCCTGAGATGGGAAGATTGAGGTACGATCCCTATTGGGTGTACTATGGGTGGTTTTTCTTTAACTGTTTTCCACTCCCTCTCACCACGCAAATACGAATACAATTCTTCTATATTCAGCCTTCCTCATCCCTAACTACTTAGTACAAAGGAATATAACCCAAACGGTTAGGTAGTAAGACGCTGTGCTAAAAAAAATTATGTATATATATTTAGGGGAAAGTACCCTTAGTGCACTGACCGTAATTTCAACCCATTACCTCCTTCCCCAACCCCAAAAAACCAAATTAATGAAACTGACATTAGCTTCACGTGCCCACCCATGTGGGTATGTAAAGTATAATTTTGTAAAATAATAGGTAAGTATTCCTCTACTATTTAATACACTTCATTATATTTTAATTTCCTGTAAAAATCACATAAAAGGCTATGTAGTATGAGATTAAGATAGTTTTTTTTAATTACATTGGAAAGCTTTAATTTTTATCATGTGTACTCATCATTTTGTTTAAGCTAGGATAATATTTATTTTTTGTAATTTTCTTGTTAATTCAATTATTTTCATGTGAACTGTTTAAAAAAGTGTTGCTTTTAATAGCAAAAAGAACTGAGCCAGTGCCATCAATCAAAAAATGAAAATCCTATTTATATGTATTTTTAAATTTGTTGTTATTGTTGATATTTGAGTGAAAATATAGCATTAATAAAAAGAAACAAATCAAAACAATAATGATGCAAGCGTATTTTGAATAAAGTAAAGTTTGAATTAAATCTGCAAATATTATTTTTCAAATGTTTAGGAGAGTAACGGGAGCTAATAAAGCGGGTGGTTATAGATTAAAAAACAAATAAATATAAATGCTTGAACATATTAATATAGATATTTATTTTATTGTTTGATTAGAAATTGATTTTTTTTTGTGATTCCGTGTAGACTTTTTTTTTCTCAAAATTTTAATTTGAATTGATTGATAAAAAAATTTTGCTCAAGAGAAAAAGCAACTATATTACTCATTTCGTGACAGCCCACTCCGGTGGCCACGTGGTCTAAACCTTATACCAATGGTTCTCAAATTGTGGAACGCGTACCCTCAAGGGTACGTGCGTGACTTTCAGGGGGTACACGAGGAGCTCTTAAGGGAAAATTGGCAAAATGAAAAGATAAAACGTGACGAGAACCAAACGGGGTGGGGAATTTTCGAAGATACCTGATTTTTGATTATACCTGACATTTTACCTGCCATTTGATGAAGTTTTATTGTGGGGGTAAAATAGACTTTTAATTATGACTAAGGGATACAACGTGAAAAAGTTTGAGAACCACTGCCTTAGACAAAGAAGCCACCGGAGGGGGTCCCAAGACTTGTGCCCCCTTTCATCAATACGTGGAATGGGTCCCACTACTTTGAAATGGATACGTTAAATGGGTCCCAATATTTTGAAACGTATAGGTAAAATGGGTCCACGTGATATACCTGGCTCTGGTTTGAAAAGAATAACTATACTTTCTCAATCTAATCATTATCTACGATAGTAATTCTGTTTCAAATTTACATAGTGCCTTTTTGTTTGCGCTGTTGGCAGTTAAAAAGTGCAGATCAGGGTTTTTGTCACGGTATTCGCCTACATAACATCAGAGCTCAGTTACACAGTACAGAGAAATCCTGTACAACGGAAGTTATGACAAGTCAAAAGAATAAGAGGGTGTTTATATTTCATGATTATAAGTTTAGGTATTACAAACTTCTGAAGGATTCAATTCAATGTTCAATTCAACTTCCACGTGGTGTCTCCTGGGTAACGCTAATAGGCTGATGGAAGATGAAACCCATTTTACGTATACCCTTATTCTGACCGGGACCTATCTTACCTATATATTTTTCCTAACCAGGACCCAATTTGACATGATTTTGGCAAAAAGGAGCCAATTTACCAACCTCGTTAAGACGTCACTATCGCAATAGACTAGACTGCTGATGACGGGGAGATCGGGGTTCAAATCCCGGTCAGGTCTGCTGAGGTTAGTTTTCCCTAAATGGTTTCCCATTCTCCTTCCACACAAATGTGGTTGTATTACCTCTAAAATGCTTCCTTCCTCATCCCTCCCCCATTAGAGTAATCATCACATATGCGTATAACCTGAAAAGGAAGTAAGACGCGGTGATAAGAGAGAAAAAAAATTGGGCCTAGCTCTAGCTGATCTAAAGCCAAAAGTTTAGGTCTGTCGTCGGTGGGACGAGGTTTGAATCTTGGCCGAGGGCAATTGAAATATTTTTTGCCGAGTGTGATTTATCACTGTGGTTTTCCCGTCCCTAATTCGCGCCAATGCGACATACATCCTCTAAACTACCCTCCACTTCCCCACCACTTATATACAATCGTTGACCTGGTTATTCACATCAATAGCCATGCAGACATAGCGTCGGCCCCGTTTGATCTATTCAACCGATATGGGGAGCTAGGGATTTCCAATACCGACTGGATGCAGGCTAGTAAGGAAGGTTTTTAATGTCTTTCCACAAAATTGATGGTGAATCTTCTCTCAATTCTACCATCCTCAAACTTACCCTAATCGTGTAGATATGGCTGGCCTCTTGGTATTGTGGTTAGCATTCCTGGCTACTAAACTAGAGGTCTCGGGTTCGATTAGGTAATTTTCCCAAAGGGCAATTTTTCCTACTATTGCCATGGTCTAGATAATTAGGCTTAAGTTAAGTTCAATACTTCTACTAGCACCACATAATCATTATCATTATCACCCCATCATCTTATTGGGAAGTAGTAACCACACTTACAGGGTGTTCCAACCTGAGAAGATGGTCACATCCTCACCACAGCCAATAGAAGACCAGGAATGTTTAGACGACAAACCTTGGTGGCATAAATTTAAAAAAAAAGAAGTGTAAATGTGAGAATATATCAGAGGGGACGTAAGACGCGGAAAGTGATAAAACAAAACAAAAAATATGTTAAAAAAACAAACGTACAATTAGAGCTGAAGTAATTCCCTTTCCCAAAGTATTTATAAAACCAATCTGACAAGGAACACTCGCGCTGCCAAGAAGGTCGGTGGAGACTCACAGTACTAATAGTTTCATCCTTGCTCTCTCTCTGTCCCACTTTCCCTATCCCCTTTTATGTTTTGTTCGCTTCTGAATATTTAAACGGCTAGGAAATGTCGTTGTTAACGTCCTCATGGTTTTGAAATGTCCCAAAGTTACAAATCTCATGGGAAACTTTGTAATTCGAACGTCATCGTGTGTGACCTGCTCGCTTTTCTAAAGTTAACCCTTCGCGTAAAATATAGTTTAGTTAATACAGAGGGCAGGTGTACCATATGCAACAATTTAGAAAAAGGTCGAATCTATTCTCTTATTTTATAAATCTAAACATTAATTTTATATTTATATTCTATAAAACCTAAATTTTGAAGCCAAATAAAAGAAAGACTATAATATTAACTTTTCAGCAGGAGTAGTTCTTTTATTTTGACTTCAATTCTTTTTTTAACACCACGTCTTACTACACGTTAGATTTTTAAGCAGATTCAATAATTATTCTAATATGTTAAGGATGAGTAAAGTTGAATTTAGAGGAAGTATACCCTCATTTGGGTGGAGGGAAACTGGAAAATAATTTAGTAAAAACCATCCAAAGTACATTCGACCGGGATTTTAACCCCAACCTCTCTGTTATCGGCAATAGTTTATTGCGAGAGTGACGCCTTAGACCATCCAGAACATATTTTATTTATGATCTAGTTGCCTTAGAAAAATAGAAATAATAGCTAAGTGTTAACCTCCCTTATTTCTATAATGTTTATCATCGTTAATATGTAGCCTACCCACGTCGATGGCCGCGTGGCCTAACGCGCTACTCTCATGTTGGATTAAACTGCAGAATACAAGGAGATCCGGGTTCGATCTTGGTCGGGTGCACTGAGTGGGTTTCCTAAATGGATTTCCATCCTCTCTCCATGCTAATTCGAGTGCATTTACTTCAATTAAACTTTCCTAATCCCTAGCGCATTAGTGTAATTAGTATATAGGCGTATAAACCGAACGGGTAGTAAGACGCGGTGCTAAATAAAAAAGAAAAAATGCAGCCTAAAGTTGCATCATCCACGTTTATCTTAGTGGTAAATTAATTAAATGGGATGTGGTTAGTAAATTTGTCCTAAAACTTTTTTCTAGAACCACGTCTTACTACCCGTTCGGGTTATACGCTTATGTACAAATTACACTAATGGTTTTAGGAATTCGTAGGGTTATATTTAGATGAAGTGTACCCACATTTGCGTGGAAGTAGAGTAGAAAACCATTTAGGTAAAACTACCCCTCATTACACCCGGCCGACTAAATATTGTTGACTAAGCCACTGGTAGCTTATAGTTAAAAAAAAATTGCTCTATTCTACCCTTTATTTTATTTCCATTTTTTCTTTGGTAAATCATAGCGTGGAGGTTATTAACGGCTAGTTGGTGGAATTAAGGCTAGTTTTGAGGATGTGTGCCCACATTATTGGAGAAAGGAGGTTGGATAAATAAATACACAGTGTTAAATACCATGTGGAAACTCGCAGTGCACCAAACCGAAATTCAAACTTCAATCTCCCCGTGTCCGGCAATCACGTCTATTGCGAATTTGTCGCCTAACACCGTATAGTCATCATTCCGGGCTCTCATTGTCTCTGTTTCTAAATAAATGCTGCTGCAGGGAAGAGATCTAGAACCCTTAAATCCCTCGAATCCTCAAGGTTACTAAAGATTAGAGAATTCGATACAATAATCACTAGAAATTATGGCTCTCGCTTCTAACAAATTACGCATAAGTTTCAATGATGGCTACTTGTTTTGTTAATAGTCACTATGATAGTTGATCGTTCCTATGGTAATAATTGATTTAAATGATTCAGTAGGGAATTAAGTACGGAAACATCACCCGTGTGTACAGGGTATAAAGAGTATCAACAACGGAAACTCGAAATGCAGTCCAGTTTCCATTAGAAGAACCTTATATGACAGCTATAAAAGTTATTAGATATTCTTTCATACGCCAAGTCATATAATCCGCAGCTATAACGTTTGATATCAGCCCCTACAAAATAATAAGATAAATTAAAATAGCACCGCGTCTTACTACCCGTTCGGGTAATACTCACTTACGCTAATGTGTAATGGTAGGGTGATTGTGAGATGAAATGGAGGACCTACAGTTTAACGTGGGATCCGAAACCACGGTGGAAGCCTGGCATTCCACACATTCACAAGTTGTGATCAATATACGTCTTGTCAGAGGTGAAGGAAGGGTTTGGCATTCAGATAAATTTGTGCCGGGATCGAGGATTGAACCCCGGACTCACAGCACAGAAGTCCGACACCTTACCTCTAGACCACCAGGTCACCAAACTAAAAGGTCTTGCTTTTGAAATTGGACTATATATCCACTCCAGTTGAGGTAGTGAGAGTTGGCAGTTGGCAACATTGTTTTTAAGTTGCAACCTGTGACGGTCGCTGTGTCATAAAACACCAAAACGAACAAATACTAGACTAATTTGCAGTGGTGTGTGAGGACAAACAAATGGCGCAGTATCATAAAATGTACTCGGGAAAGTTTCCAAACCAGCAATCCCCACCACAGCTTTCCATGCGCGCAAAGTACTGGAAAAACCAAACTGACCAACTAAACATGCTCGCTCAACCACAGAATATAACGGGATATTGGGTCTTGCCGAGAGTAAAGACCAACGAAACACTTGTCTCCTACTCCCACTTTGTCTCTGGTTTGAATACAAGAGCACCCATGTGGTTTCTCTAAATAGGGTGCGGATTGGAGTCCCATCTGTCCCACCTGCCCGGAGAGAGAAAATTTCAGGAATTTTAGAGCGTCTGAACATACTTCTGAGTTAATTATATGAGTTGCAAAAGCAAACTATCGCAACAAGTTTATGAAAATTTAACCAAAAAATAAAAAAAACTACAACATATATTTCACATGTTCATCAAACAGAACAAAATGAAATGAAAGTTGTTGAAAAGAAAATTGGAGGAAATTTTTTTTTAATTTTTTTTTTGTTAACTTGGATATTGATGATTCAAAGTTTGATATTAGAAAATTGCAGCCAAATCTAATATACACAATTTTATTTTCTCGTAAAAATTAACAAAAATAAAGTAAATATTGCAGAGCGATAAGGGGAAGAAGGGGAATCGAACCGGGGACTCCTACACCACGGGGCTGGTCTTCTTCATCCAGGAATCAGGTCAAGTCTATTCTTAAGGCTTTATTTCCATCAACAAGGTCAAACATTTTGGTGAGCTAACGAGTAGCCATTGTAGCCAGATTAATTGAAAACCAAACACAAAAAGGCGCAGGGTCCTTCAAGAGTATTTATTTACCTTTTCTGCCTGTAGTTTTCATCCTGGGAGCAAGCAAGTATATACTCCACTCTGACTACAGTAGCCCCATGGCTTCTTTGGTGCTGACTGACAGTTCACAGCTAACTTCTGACAGTCAACATTTAGCTATATACCTAAATTTTGACTGTCAGAAGTGACAACTGCTAAATACATGTTTTTTTCAGATCATATGGTTCGGCGTAGGGATACATAATTTGGTCTGGTAGCTTTTCAAAGCCGTCAGAAGTCAGCTGTGAACTGTCAGTCAGCACCACAGAAGCTAAAACTGAGGTATGCCTTTAACTTTGTGATGTAAGAGCTAGGAAACAATGAAATGATCTAGCTGACCCCTCAAATGAACTTAACGTGTGATTTACGAAGACTTTTAAAAAGCATTGTTGCTACATAAAGCGTGCATTCGCAATAATATCGGTTAAGGTGAGATAAAAGTTAGCGCGAGTTAGGATAGGCCGTATATATTTTTACAGTTTTAAAACAGCGTCAGAAACCTTATCTCAGTCGGTAGCATGCCTTCCTACTGAGATCTGGGTCCCGGCTTTGATTCCTGGCATGGCCAAAAAGTTGATCACTGTTAAAATGTGGGATTCCCCTTTCACAGTGATGAATTAACATCCGGTTGCTGGGTGTTGTGTATGTTCTAGATTTAAGTTATGTAAAGCTCTTGTGCTGATATAATCAGTCGGTTCAGTAAGTGCACGTTAAATACCTCAAATAAAAAAACAACTTCGGTAGAAACGTTTAGTTTGATTTTATTTAGATAGTATTCTTAAAATAGTACTTGAATATGTGTCATTATGATAGTAACATTTTGATAGAAACATTTTTAAAGGAAGATTAAACGCCCTGATCAAATTCTATGATGGCCCTGACAAATATTCAAGAATTATTGATGTAATTAATATTTATATTATTAAAATAAAAATTACTCTTGCAGTAATTTTTTTAATATTTTGGCTCTCATTCCCTTCCACCTCATCCTTAATTTTAAACTTAACCAAGACAATACAAACGTAAACTAAAAAAAATCCCTTCAAAGTGTATGTGTCATCGGCAATATGTGAAAACCAGGCGTTCTATAAAATGCCTAAGCTTTCTATATAACGCCAGAGTGGTTTTGGCAATTGTGAAATAAACGAGTTTTGCTGTTCTATTTCATATTTATTTTCAAGTTCTTTGTCTTTTTGAAGTCCTGGAATATGTCATCAATTCCTTTATCCAGTTCTATGTAAGTCTTGCGCCGTTTTCTTGCAGTTTCACCTAATTCCTAGGATTTAAGTTGGTCAGGTTAGGTTATTTTAGAATAGGGTAGTTAGGTAGGGTAAGGTAAGGTTAGGTTAGGTTAGGTTAGGTTAGGTTAAATATTGTTCTCGGTAATATATAATGACTGGTTATTCTATAAATTTCTTACGAAAAGTCTAAACTACAACAGCAAAACTAATTTATTTCCTACTTTGATAAAGCCACTTAGGAATTATAAAGAAGGCCTAGGTATTTTATAAAATGCCTGGATTACACACATTGCCGTTAATATATGCATTTTTCAGCCCGTGCATGTCGGAGTCCTTAGTGGAAGTTGTCGATGTACCGCAGCCTAGGTTTTGGCTGCCTGTCTACTAGATAGAACATCAAGTGAGAAGTTAAAGGCAGGCTTTATGTAGTCACAGACATGCCAGGCATTTGTTGCCTGTAAACAATGAATGCTACCTCCCAGCTTGTCACTCTCTTGACACGCCATCTACAGATAAACAAGCGGCAACACTGGAGCCGGCTGTCATCTACCCCAACACACACGCATATTTCTCTACCACCATAACTGGGACGGTTAATATTCCTTGAATTATTATTATTATTATTATTATTATTAGCACCGCGTCTTACTACCCGTTCTGGTTATACGCACTTACGCTAATGTGCAATGGTAGGGTGATTGTGAGATGAAATGGAGGACCTACAGTTTAACGTGGGATCCGAACCACGGTGGAGGCCTGGCATTCCTCACATTCACAAGTTGTGATTAATACACGTCTTGTCAGAGGTGAAGGAAGGATTTGGTAATCAGATAAATCTGTGCTGGGACCGAGGATTGAACCCCGGACCCCCAGCACAGAAGTCTGACACCTTACCTCTAGACCACCAGGTCACCAATATTCCTTGAAAATTGCATTTTTGGGTGAGGTAGCAAGGTGTGTTGCAATGTTATGATATTTTTACTTTAGATATTTGAACTATTAAAAAAAACCTTAAGTGGCACCTGCCTCGGTGGCCGCATGGTCCAAGGCGTCAATCTAGTGTTATAATAGACTGCCGATGACAGGGATATTGGGGTTTGAATCATGGTAAGGTGTAATGAGGGTGGGTTAACTTCCTCTAAATTAAATCTTCCTTATCCCTAACTCACAAGCGTAATTATTACATATACTTATAACTTAAACGGGTAGTAAGACGTGGTGCGGTGTTTATTAGGGCTGAGACTTAATAAAGCTCATTCTAATGACAGCAGTTCTCCCCCTGCATAATGATTTAAAGTGCGAGGGGGGGGGGGTACTATTGTCATTCGAATGTGCCGAGACTATAAAGCACGTTCAAATGGCAATATTACTCTGCCCGTGCTTTAAATGACGCAGGGGAGAACTGCTTTCATTCGAATAAGCTTTATAGTCTTAGCCCTATAGTCTATAGCTAGAGTGACACCTTAGATAAGGAATAATCATCGGGTCGATCGCGATACCATTTAGTAAATTTCACACTCCATTCATCCAACCGGGATTCGAAACTAAAGCGTCCCGTTACCAGCAAATCAAACTATATGAGCGTGAAATTAAGTCCACATGGCCATCGATGAAAGTTCTTCTAATCGGTTTATGTTAAGTTTTGGGCGTTAAGAAAACAAAAAATTAGTATAATTTATCAAACTATCAAGACCAAGATAAAAAAAAAATGTAAACTGAATACATCGAGGTGGATATCTGGGTGAGGAGGGAAGCCGACTTAAATTATATATGCCCTTGGTGGAAGCCTGGAATAATTTATTATTTATAAGCTCATCTTATCGACCCGGTATTAAATTATTGGCAATAAAACTGTGTGATTAATGTTATGTGTGCTGGCCTAGGTTAAGTTAGTTTGTATGTCATATGATAGTATAACCTTGTGTTTAAAAGCTATATACTAGAATCCTCAGCTAAAATAAACGACACAATCGTACAAAAGTTCTCATTAAATTTTATTAAAGTTTGAAACAAAATTCTCAAAAATCTGTTATCAGTAATACTTCCTTTTGTTATTCATGTAAAACAGTATTCAAATATTGATTATAAACAAAACTATTTGAGCAATTTTTTAAAAGAATTCAAATTTTCAAAAGACAGTAATAAGAAAATTAACCTGAAAAGATTATTTTTTTTAGAAAAATACCCATTAGACATTCTTATTTACTTGTAAAACACTTCAAGCTATCCTAGCTACTTTAGAACCATTTCAAAGTTTCAAAAATTAATAATCATTAAACTACTATTCAATTAAATTTACTTCGAAAAACAACTAGGGCTATGGTGCTATTTTCATGTAAACCCCTACCAATATGTTAAAATTGAACACAATCATTAAAGCAATTTTTTAGGGGTGTGCGAAGGCCACTTTTTATATGCGAAGCGAAGTCGAAGTGAATCTTGAAACTTGTGAAGAAAAGTCTAAGTCGAAGCTATCTAGGATTTTTGTTGTTGTCACTTAAAGCTACTTTTAATTTTTAAATTAATTATTTTTCTAGGTCTTGTCAGTAACAAAGGCCAGGAAAATTTCCTTATTTGTTACCTAAGGACTATATTAATAAGTAATGCACACAGACTTACTGATAAACTTAGTAGCTTACCAATTAAGTTTTAATTTTTACCTACATCGTGGAGTTTATAATATTATCTTGCAAACTTTACATAATCGTGTCTTTTTTATCTGCATTTCTCTGATAATAATTGTAAATTAAATTCCGTTGTCGTTTCCTACTTTCGATATCAGCCATTTTGAATAATAAAGAAAATGCGAAGAAACTATGAAAAACTTCTGTGACAAAATGCACTTGTAAATTTGTCACAGATAATTCCAAAGAGATACTGTAGAATATTAAAGACCAAACATTAGATGCAATGATAGCACAACTAAAGCACTTTCTCTTCTTCATACAAGTGACCATGATGTTATTTCTTTATAGGTATTTTTATTATTTACAAAATTATGTTGGTAATAAATATAATATATAACATTTACTTACCCGTTTTTAATCCATTCTTACGTTGTGTTAGTTAAACTACTAGTCAGTTTTAAAATTCTGTTTAGTAACGGTTTTAAAATTATCAAATATTGAAAAATGCTATTTTTAGTAAGATAAAATTAAATCGTTTGATAATTTATCGAAATTTTATCCTTTCTTCGAAATTTTTCAAATATGAGAAGGTTATTGTAAATGTTGAAGTCGAAGCCGAAGGAGATTTGACCTTCTACTTCGACTTCAACTTTTCGAAGCTTCGCACACAATTACCATTTTTTAAAACTCTTGAATTTTCATCACTCATTAGTGAGTTACCCTTAATATAAGAGATAGTATTAAAATCACGATCTAACCTTGATACATAACTATGATATAATATATAGATATGAATTTTGAACGTAATCTATAAACTAGTTTCGGTTTCAGTCCTAGGTGCAGACTGATCAACAAAAAAAAATATTAAATACCAACTTTTTGGAGTTCAAGGGTACATAAATCGTCAAAATCCCTCATAATCTTGAAGCAGAAAATTATCACGGACGCAATAATTTCACTGAGAGAAAGTAAAAATGCCTTGGATATTAAAACAATTCAGAGCTTTGTTTAGCTTACAATGATTTAATATAATATAGCTTACCCATATATTTTTATTTTCTTACTAATATAAACTAACATTTGTTTTCAATCATACTATATAATTCCATAGTAACTTCTTTCGTAAGAAAACATGAATTAAACATAAGTAGGCTACTTAGCATAACAATCGTTAGTCTGTTGTTTCCTTTTCTTCTCGGTAAAATCACGATAAATCTTCTTTGGAATATTTTCATCATGGCATGTAAGCCCCCCCTCC
>CABFWB010000277.1:84763-96023 GCA_902151455.1 Timema bartmani
CCCAAAAAAAAACTGGATACAGAACCTGGTTATTTCTGTCCCCCCTAATAAATAAGAGCTCTATCAACTCCAGGATGAACCACAGATATTTTTTTTAGCAACGTGGCGTCTTACTATCTTTTTGGGTTATACGCTTGTGTACTAATTATACTAATTTTTTAAAGATTAGGAAGGTTATATTCATAGGAAGTGTACCCACATTTGTGAGTAGAGAGAGAGAGTGAAATACAATTTTTGAAAAATTACTATCAGTACACCCAACCGAGATTATAACCTGTATTTCCCCGTCATCGGTAGTCTAGTCTACTGAGATAGTATCGCCTTAGACCATGTGACCACTGGAACGTGCTCAAACCTAAGTTGAATCATCCTTAATCCTCATAAAGGAGCCAAACAAACCGTCCCCAATTACGTTGGCAGCCAAGTCATGACTGCGGTAAAAATCTTCACTAGCCCATACGGCCCGGTCCGACAAGGTGCTCCTACTAGGACAATGGTGAAATTTGTCTTTAGTCCCCTTGTATATTGTTTTAGTTTGTTAGTAATTTGAACTGAATGTAAAGTTTTTTTGTGGGCTGGTGCCAAAACATCGTCTTTGACGGTTATTTTCCTTGTGCACCATTTTTAATGTTGTTTCTTAACTATTTGGCTCTTGTCTCTCAACTCGTTGGCGATACTAGTAGATAGACCGACAGTTTCGTTTGTCGGTGTTGTCGTTACTGAAACCATCAGTAGACAGCTGCAATTTTCAATCATAAGCTTTGAATAGTTCGACAGTGTTTTCGACACGTTTCTCTTACGTGTGTGTTTCTGTTAAGAGTCGTTGCCTACCTGTGACGTCACGGTTGGTCAAGATAGGATTCACCATGTTAATGAATGTGTAGCGATGTTAGAGATATAACGTTGAAACAAAAACTATACATTCTCAAATAATCCTAAAATTAGTCCTACAATGTCACAACATTATTATTTTTATCCTTAAGTATTTTTTTTTGTAAACGTATTTTTTTTATAAATCCTCTACAACTTAGGGTTTTATCTTGGTCACGAAAATTACCTGTAGGAGTCTTTATTACAGGATGTAGATTAAAATAGTCCATGATAGCATATGTTTATCTAGAATAGTAAACAAGAAAAAGGTGAAACTAAAAAGAAAGTCAGTGTTTTCAAGGCGCAAATATTAAAATGACTGTGTAAACTCGTTAGAGGAAGAGGGAAAGGGCTATCAGAACATTGACAAGAGCCCTCTCTAAGGGTGAACTTCTCATTTAATCCATCTCTTTCTATTTTGTATATTGGCGTCTAAGTGCGATACTGCTTAAACTGCTTAGGTGCGTCAAGTTAAGATGCAACCCGATTTGGAAAAAAAACTTTGATATCTCAAAATAGGAAACGTCGTTAAATACTATTCATACAACTGAAAACTTGTACCCGCGTATCCGTTGTGACGCCCGATCAAAACTTTAACGGTTCACTTCATTAGCAAACAGCAATGATGGTTTTTTTTTTTTTTATGTATTGTAAAGTTTTATTATAATTTATTGAGTATTAGTTGACTTTAAAGGGAATTCCCCTCTCTCCCTCGGATACAGGCGATAATGGCACAAGTATATGTTATGTATTTTAATAATTTAGTTTTTTCAGCACCGCGTCTTACTATCCTTTCGGGTTGTACACCTAATAATTTAGCTAAATACGAAAGGAAAATTAACAGCTGGTCTCACTCTTACACCATATGAAGCTACAAGGGCGAGTTCACAGTCTAAGGCGTCAACCTCATTTGATATAAATTTCTGGTGATGGGAAGTTTGGGGTTCAATATGTAACTACCTTGTGCATTTAGAGTATTATTTTTACATAATGGTTCTTTGCTCTCCATCCACGCAAATTCGGGTACGTTTCCTCTATGTTCTTCCTTACGCCTCCCTACACGACTGATGAAATGAAATTAGGACAAGCCTAATAGATAGTAGGATGAAGTCCCCCTCACCCAAAAAAAAAACTCCACACACACACGAGGAAAAAATATTTTATTCCACCAGGATATTAAAACAAATCAATCTTACAATGGACAGGCTTTTTAAGCATCAAGTCTTACTACCTGTTGAGGCTATACGCATGTGTACTAATAACCCTAATGAGGTTGAATTTATAGGAAATGTACCCACGTCTACTTGGAGGTAGAAGAGAAAACAATTTAGGAAAACCACCTTCAGTACACCTGACCGGTATTTGTAGCCCGATCTCCCTGTCATAGGCAGTCTAGTTTAACACGAGAGTAACGCCTTAGACCGTGGAGCCACTGAAGCAGGTAGCGATAGCTTAATGTTTCAACAAAATCTGTTTTCGGCCAAGGTCATCCAAGTGTGTTAAATGCTTGTAAAACAACAGCCAATTGAAACTTTGATCTACCCCCTCAATCTCTCCTCTTTATTTTAACAAAACACTATGAAAAAAATAGCTATGTTTATTCCATTAAAAGGCCCCCTTTAATTTTGTTTGATACTTTATCTATTTCAAGACCATCTTAGCTAAAACTGTTTAGCGTGAAATCAATTAAAGATAGTTGATAGAAGGTTTTATTTATTTGAGAAAGCAAACGTCCATTAGTATCTCTTTTTTTCTATCTCACAGGTTGCTACCATTAAAATATTGTTTATTTTAGTTACCATTAGTAAAATGCTTAAGAATACAAAGATAATCTATAAATAATATATCAAACTTTTAACTTGATTATAAACACATTTGGTATTATTATCAAGTATAAGGTCAAACAGGTTTTTGTACCTACACTAATGGGGTAAGGATGAGGAAGATATACAGGGTGGTGCAAAAGGTGTTGACACTTTGACTATCACTATATATTTACTATTTCAACTACTAAATGCTTAAAATTAAGCTTAAAATATCAACCAAAGATTGACAGTTTTCTACGTACCCTTGACGTATTGATTACAAAAGTCCTTAAGATGGCCGCCGTTATAGGCATTACACTGCTGTACGTGCTTCTCGGATCTTGTCAGGATTTTGCGTAATGTCTCTTTTTTTACCACCGCGTTTTACTAGCCGCTCGGGTTAAGTGCTTATGTACTAATTACGCTGATGATTTTAGGAATTAGGAAGGTTATATTTACAGGAAGCGTACCCGCATTTGCATGGAGGTAGAGTAGAAAACTATTTTGGTAAAAACAATTTTCATTACACTCAACCGAGATTCGAGCCTTGATCTCCCCGTCATCAGCAGTCTCGTATACCGAGAGAAAAGTGCCTTAAGCCATGCGGCCACCAAAGAGGGTGGGCTGATAAATAATTTAGAAAAAATACTTTTAGTGTAGTCAACTGGGAATCAAATCCTGACCTCCACATCTCCAGCAAACTAGCCTGACATTTAGTCTGCGTGCTCACAGGTGTGAGTTCAGTTGCAGTAGGTGGGGATAGGGTGGAGTAAATTAGAGGGGGTCGGGGTTTTAATACCAACCATGGGAAATTTGACTCTACCATTTTCTTTCCACGTGATTGTGGGTTAATTTACTCTGAGCTCTCATTCCTATACTGTAGATTGAGTCATGAATAACTCTTGGTTTTAATTTACTAGTAATTTTTTTTAAACTAAGTTTAACTTTTTCATAGTCCGTTTATGCGCGGAGGTAGTTCAAGCATCAATTTTTTCCAAGAGTAATGAAATGTTTAGATGCTGCAAACTTGTGCCGCTTTCGCTGTCACTTTACGCCAAACAGCTTTTTCACTGAATTTATTTTAGTCCGAAGATCGGGGAGTGAAAGAACTCCAAGAAATAAAAACAAGTAAAGCGCAAGGGATCTTGCTCATGACGATACTTCAGTAAATTGTTGAAACTATTTATCTAAGATAATGATTCTTAAACTGTCATACGCGGACCCTTGGGGGGACTTGGATTACTTTTAGATAGGGAGTCCGCTAGTTATTCAATAAAAATTTGTAAACATTTGTACAACACTCAAGGTTCAATGACATAGTCTATGTGACACAAATATTTACTGATTGTGGAGGAGACCCTAGCATGATTCTTTTTTACATCCATTACTGTTTCCAGCCTGTGGCCTGGGTCAGTTTTTTATTCAAGCCATATATTTTCCACTACCAACTTACTAGACCTGTCGTAGCTTCATATGCCTTATAATCTAACTTAAGACCAAGACAGGCACAATATCCAGTCCCCGGCTGTTCATTTATCAATATGAAAGGGTGAATCCACATTTCATCGGTGATAAATTTTTCGGCCATGCTGGAAATCGAACCTGGGACCATTAACTCTCTAGGCAAACAGGCTAACGACTGAGCTAAAGTGTCGGATCCTAGCATGATTCTGAATTCAGAAAAAAAGTTCCTGAAAGAATTAACTTTTTTGCACTCTATTTAACTATCCATCAGGACCATCCTCATTTAACTATAGTAATTAAACAGCATTTTAAAAAACATATATCCTAATACAAAGTTAAATTATTTAATTTAAATTTAAACTAGTTGAATAATGACACCTGGACACGGGAATCGAACACTAGACTTTCGACTTAGTTTACCAATGTTCTATCCCTGAGCTATCCATTCCTTTCTTAGGGTCATTCTTCACTCTTATTTTAAGTCAAAGTCTGTGATGGACGTGCATCAATCTTCAGCAACTTATGAGCGATCAATTGATATCGTGAGCTATCAGATACCACAGCCATATGCAACTGAGGATGGCTGTTACTCTGCCAAGTAAGTCACACAGGCGTTGAGGGAGGGTAAGTTAGGGGAAAAACACCCTCCTTACGTCCGGATGAGGTTCAAACCTCTACATCCCTGTCACTGGCATATCACACTAGATGAGCCTGACGCCTTAGCCCGTGTACGTGTGAACATATTACTACCCCCTAGATGAACTATATGTGCGTCAGCTTGTGTTTGTCTCTGATATAAAAGATGGTTGTTTGATCCTTAACGGTTGTAGAATTAATAATTAGCACCGCGTCTTACTATCTGTTCGGGTTATACGCTCAAGTACCTACGCTAATGGGTTAGGAATTAGGAGGGTTGAATATAGAGGAAGTGAAACCGCACTTACGTGGATTTAGAGTGGAAAACCATTTAGGAAAAACTACCCCCCAGTTCACCCGAGCGAGATTCGAACCTTGATCT
Source organism: Timema bartmani (assembly GCA_902151455.1). Lineage (NCBI taxonomy): Eukaryota > Metazoa > Arthropoda > Insecta > Phasmatodea > Timematidae > Timema > Timema bartmani. Next base: position 89,921 of record CABFWB010000277.1, read on the forward strand.
CCCCATCATCGGAAGTCTAGTCAACTGCGAGAGTGACTCCTTAGACTACGCAGCCACCGAAGCGGGTGACCTGTTGTTGTAATCAATATTGTGGGAATACGGACGAGTCGAGTCCAGAGCTCGAGACAGGGAAGCCAATATAAGGTGCTCTCCCAGCCACGTGGAGAGGGGTTCGATTACCTTTCATCCTCTTGATTACTCACAGAGGCATCTCTCCCCCCACACTGGTGATCACTCGGACTAAGGCGTCAAACACACAATAGATTGCACGGTGAAGTTTAGTTTCTATTCTAAGCCGCCTTCCTCGCTATCCATCCTTTCCTGCATGACTGCTAGGCGGGACTGCCCGCTCTACCCCTGCATTTACTGTCTAAACCAGTGGTTTCCAAACTTTGATAGGGAGTGACCCCAATTATGGTCTTTGAGACTAGCGTGGCCCTTTGATATCGCCTGCAAGAGTTAATATCATAGCTTTAAAATTATTATTTTCACTGAATAGTACCACCAGTTTGGACTATACGCATTTAATACACTTGTGGGGCTAGGTACAATTTAAAATAAATGTACTAATGGGTTTAATGTATCACTGGTCGGAATTTAAATCCTGACCTCATGCCTGACAAGCCAAACGAGCTTGACGTTAAGGCCACTTGCTTGATTTAATTATTATTAATTGATTATATAATGACTATGCGAATATGAAAAAAGATAATCAAAGAGCTCGGCGGGTATTTTGGAAGCTAAGCTAGCAGCGCCACTCGTCTAGACACGAGATTAATGCAGCAAACTAAGTCAGTCAGCAAGCAGCTGTCAGAGCCGAGTAGCTTAAAGGAAACTAAGCAATAACATAAGAGTTTTATTTATTTATGCTTAAATTTATATTTGAATTTTTTAAGATTAAATCATAATTATAATCATTTTAAAAAGTAAATATAAAGAAATAACCTAAAGCATTGTGACCCCAGCTGAAATATGCCACGACTCCCAGGTTTGTAAACCACCGTTCTAGGCTGAGATGTAGGGCTTCCTTCCTCGTTAGTCATCCCTTGTTGCATGACTGTTAGGCATAATGCCTTAGACCAGGGGTGATGTTTTAACCCAGGGGTGATTCTTGGACCAGGGATGATGTCTTAGACCAGGGGGGAAGTCTTAAGCCAGGGGTGACATCTTATACCAGGGGTGACACCTTATACCAAGGGTGAAGCCTTAGACCAGGGGTGAAGCCTTAGACCAGGGGTGAAGCCTTAGACCAGGGGTGAAGCCTTATACCAGGGGTGAAGCCTTAGACCAGGGGTGAAGCCTTAGACCAGAGGTGACACCTTAGACCAGGGGTGAAGCCTTAGACCAGGGGTGAAGCCTTAGACCAGGGGTGACACCTTAGACCAGAGGTGACACCTTATACCAGGGGTGAAGCCTTAGACCAGGGGTGAATCCTTAGACCAGAGGTGACACCTTAGGGCTTAGACCATAGGTGAATCTTTAGACCAGGGGTGAAGCCTTAGACCAGGGGTGACACCTTAGACCAGAGGTGAAGCCTTAGACCAGAGGTGACACCTTATACCAGGGGTGACACCTTATACCAGGGGTGAAGCCTTAGACCAGGGGTGAAGCCTTAGACCAGGGGTGACACCTTAGACCAGGGGTGAAGCCTTAGACCAGGGGTGACACCTTAGACCAGGGGTGAAGCCTTAGACCAGGGGTGAAGCCTTAGACCAGGGGTGACACTTTAGACCAGGGGTGAAGCCTTAGACCAGGGGTGACACTTTAGACCAGGGGTGAATCCTTAGACCAGAGGTGACACCTTATACCAGGGGTGAAGCCTTAGACCAGAGGTGACACCTTAGACCAGGGGTGAAGCCTTAGACCAGGGGTGACACTTTAGACCAAGGGTGAAGCTTTATACAAGAGGTGACACCTTAGACTAGGGGTGACACCTTAGACCAGGCGTAACGCTTTAGATCAGGGGTGACGTCTTAGACCAGGGGTGAAGCCTTAGACCAGAGGTGACACCTTAGACCAGAGGTGAAGCCTTAGACCAGAGGTGATACCTTAGACCAGGGGTGAAGCCTTAGACCAGAGGTGACACCTTATACCAGGGGGTGACGTCTTAAATCAGGGGTGACGTCTTAAATCAGAGTTAACACCTTAGACTAGGGCTTTCCAGCTTAAAAGTGCTAGAGGGCCACAATTTAAATCCACGAGTATAGTGGTGGACCGCGGACAGCATCATAGTTGGCTAAAGGGTGGAATGAAATAGGATTCACGTGAATATACTAGTTACTAATTAAATAAAGCGCAATTAACTTTATTAGTGAATTAACATCAGTCGGAGCTTTCGTGGATTTTTCCCACATAAGTCAAAACGTATCTCGGCTAAAAATATCAATTTTACTTCAGTAGATTATTTTTCCAACAAACTACGTGGACCCACCCAAAAATGGCATCGTGGGCCACCAGTTGGAAACCCCTGCAGGTAGTTATTGCGTTGAGTAAAGGGTTAGGCCAGACTGACAAGCGTGCGAGCGAGCGAGCGACTGAGCGACTGTGTGGCTAAACTGGCGAGTGAGCGAGCGAGCGCGTGATTAGCAGATAGCTCTCGATAGTTGATGACGAGGAGGCAAAGGTTCAAATCTTGGCTCAGTGAACTGAGGGTGGTTTTTGACAAGTGATTTATTGTTGTGGTTTTCCCATCCTCTACCCGCTCTAATGGTGATTTTTATTTGTAAAGGCCTACTTTGATTATAATATTGAAGTATTTTAACATATTAGTTTTATATATTTATATAGTTTATGATCTTACAAATTAAACTAGGCCGTTAGTAGCAAGTGTGCTAAGCCTATCGATAATTATAAAAAAGTCAAATATCATGTCAAATTGAGAAGTTGTCCTAGCACGCAATGAGCCAACATATATTGCCTTACGACTGTAAACTAGACTGTTACGGCTCGAGCGCACGCGCTTGAAAAATAGAACCAGTTCTATCTTTCAAGCGTGCGCGCTCAGTCGCTCGCTCGCTCCAGTCTTGCCACCTCTCATTACAACCAATGTGTTCTATTTTATTTTGGTCGCTCGCCCAGACTGGTCGTACCCTTTAACTGGTGAAAGTATCGGCCAGTCAGACCTATCAACGACAGTCTACAGCGACTTATAACTAGAGATAGGGTAAATTCGCTTTTGCGAAAAACGCGAAAAGAAAGGGGGTCGAAAATAGGGTATTTATAAGTTTTCTTTGCGTTTCATGGCATTTGAAAGTGTTTAAAGCGATTTTTATTTCGCGAATTAACGCGAAAAACGTGATTTTGAGAGTATTTTAGCTAAATTATTCTATTTAGCGAAATAGACGCGAATTCCCTGAAAATGCTGTGCATTTAAATAAAATGCTGAAAATTTCTATAAAACGATGTTTTTCAGCGGAAATAAGTGATTAAAAAATCATTGTGTTTCACTCGTCTGTGTGCTTCAGCTCGGGTTTTACTTGCATCCTGTGCCTTCCACAGCCCATCCGGCTAATCGCCACATTTTGTGTATATATTAACTATTTTTGACTTTCACTTTTGTGTGAACTGATACACTTGTATTTCAAATATGCACACTTATGTCATTTTTGTTACCACAATATTTTATTTGCCAATATTTACTATCTTTGACTTGTACATTTGTTTGAACTGATTCAACGACACCAACTATTTACGATACCAGCTATTTACTAAACTATTTTTATTTTTGTATTGTAGGCTTGTAGGCTACAATGATTTTTTCACGTTACACATAGGTGTAAAATAAATTATGCCAATTGAAGTCATTCTGCATTCTTCTGTTTGTGTTTGACACAATATTCCAGTTTCCTTCCCTATTAATTTAATATTAATTATTAATAATTATAATCTCTCACATGAAAATAATTGCAAACGAAGGTTAAAATACCCTTCGTATTAATGCATACATAAATTTTATCATAAATCCTTTGTATAGGCTCTAAAAACATTGACGAAAGACATTTTTACCTATTTTGCTACAAAATGCTAAATTATGCCACAAAACGCTAAATTTCCAATAGTTAATGCTAAAAAAAATGAAAATTAATGCTATTTTACCCTATCTCTACTTATAACTGACATTGGCGATCAAAACCAAAAGGTCTTCTGTTCGATTCCAATGTCCAGGTTGGAATGTTTCATTTAAGTGAATACACTATGTGGCTTCACTCTTGTGTTAGATTACGACTTCGAAATATTAGCTTTTACTTTAATTTAAATTTTCATTATTTAAAAAGTTCACAAAAGAACAGCCCTTCATAAAGCCCCGTAGTATAAAACCAAGCATCAAAAATAAAACAAAGGCGTTTATAAAGAATACTAAAATAATGACTGACAATAAAGATAAAATAAACCATCCAGCTAAAACAACCATAATGAAATCATTATGTTAATCTAAGGACATTAAACTGTGTTTTCTTTGCTTTAAATGTCTACAAAATTTAACTATGTTATTCTTATTATTTTATTGATATTCAAACGATTTGAAAAAAAGAGATGCTAATATAATATATCCTTTGACTTATAAATATAGGTTTAGTAATTTTTATAAAGGTTCCTAATGCGATTTCATTTTAGTCTGAAAGTAGGAAGGAACTTCTTTGACACTTGATTGGTGACCACATGGTCTAAGGCATCATTTTCATGTTAAGACTATACTCTCGATGACAGGGAGATCTAAGATCGAATCCCAGTCAGGTGTACTAAAGTTGGTTTTACCAAAAATATTTTTCACTCTCCCTCCACACAACTGTGGGTACACTTTCTCTAAATTTAACCTTACTAATTCCTAACTCGCTAATGTAAGTAGTAGTATAACTTGAACAGGTAGTAAGAAGCTAAGTAAGAAGCGGTGCTAAGAAAAGCTTTTTTGAAAATTAAAAATATAACTGAAACAAATTTCATGCATTCAGAAGTAAGGCCATATGATTTGCAACTGGTGACCTGGTGGTCCAGGGGTGAGTTGTCAGACTTCTGTGCGGGGATCCGGGGTTCAATCCTCAGTCCCGGCACAAATTTATCTGATTGCCAAACCCTTCCTTAACCTTTGACAAGACGTGTATTAATCACGACTTGTGGATGTGTGGAATGCCAGGCCTCCACCGTGGTTCGGATTCCACGTTAAACTGTAGCTCCTCCATTTCATCTCACAATCAGCCTACACATTACACATTAGCGTAAGTGCGTATAGCCAAAACGGGTAGTAAGACGCGGTGCTAGAAATAATAATAATAATAATAATAATAATAATAATAATAATAATAATGATCTGCAACTTTCGCTTTTCATAGATAATATCAATACCTATTTGAAACTGCTACTAGCAAAGTAAAATGTTATCGATGTATACCATAAAATACATGTTTGTATTTTCTAAATATTCCTTCCTACCAGAATTCTACAATATATATGCAAATACGTCATCCAATATCCCTTCACATTTTTATATCCCGGCTGAACTCAAAAACTACATAAGCGGCACTTTGTGTGGACGGGTTCAATTCTATGCCAGGTTCCACACAGTAGATTGGTTTCAATTATTCACAATTGATATGAGCCTGAGAGAAGTTTTCAAACCAATCATGGCTGAGTACGCAATACAACCCAATATTTGGCATGATTTTATAATGTCTCTAGCAATCACTGCTTTGAAAATTGATTTGTGTTAATTTAAAAAAAGTGTTTTTATTTATTATTATATATTAATCATAAATATTATTGTTCAGTTTTTTTTAAAAATAGGGCCTATGTATCTTAAGGTCTAAAGCTGGAAGAGGAACCATTTAACCTAGACGTGAATTAAATGTTTTGTAACACGTCATAAACGATTTTTTTTTGTACCGCGTTTCTCTACCCCTTTGGGTTATACGTTTATTTACTAATTACGCTAATGGTTTCAAGTATTAGGAAGGTTGTATTTAGAGGAAATATACTCACATTTGTGTGGAGGGAGAATGGAAAACCATTTTGGGGAAAAAAACACCTTCAGTTCACCCTAACCGAGATTCGAACCTTGATGTCTCCGCTATCGGCAGTCTGTTCTACTGTGAGAGTAGTGCGTCAGACC
>CABFWB010000277.1:96067-134963 GCA_902151455.1 Timema bartmani
CATAAACGACTAGTTTCCTATCATTTTAATTTTTTCTCCGTACATTCTTCTTCATAACAGTGTATGATTGTTGTAATAATATTACACGTGAAATTTCCTATAAAATGTTGGAGCAACTAATCTTTAATGTATGTAGAATGTACTTAATTTCAAAGTACATGATTATGTTAGATCAAAAAATTACATCTTCAACTTCTTTCATTCATCTCAATCTCAATTCATTCAAATCGAATGAAATCTTTTTGAATTGATATCACTTTTAAATAAGAAAGAGGCTCGTAGTCTATAATCACAGAACAAGCTAGTTGTTTGTAATTGGGTCACTGGAGGCCATATTAGGGATTCATAATTCATAATGTATGCGAGTAAGATGAGTAGGTGGTATTTGAATAGATTATGACAGCAGTAGCCCAGAGATAAATGGAAAATCACATCGTGGTAATATAACTCCCACATTTCAGACAATCGGGATAAAAACGCAAGTCAGAAAATGTCTTGTCCTGTACATATAAATATGTAAAAACACTAATAAACTACGCTGATGTAGTAGTGATGTGTAAAGTACAATTTAGAGTAAATGTTTTCGCATTTGTATGTAAGAAGTGTGGGGATGCCGTGTTACTTAAAAAGTGGTTTGTTGTTTTAAAATATATTTAAAGGTGAAAGGTATCAACATTTCCCTAAATGATTGAAAACTTTACATTTTGAAATTTTATAGTTAAAAAAAAAATCGAATTAAAAGTCTGAACAATCTCATTTTCAAACGTGACTCACGCTAAATGTCGCAATTTTGAGAGTATGTCCTTAGAAACGGAGATTTGACCCTCTCTCCCATCCCCCCAAAAAATATGTGTTTTAACTAGTTCACAACAGAACATTTTAAGTTAGTAGCCGACCTCGTGGTAGAGTGGGGGTCAGAGCACCTGGCTGCTAACCTAACAATACCAGGTTCGATTACCGGTTGGTACCAAGGGATTTTTCTCGAAAGCGGAATAGTTCCCATGGTCTCCAGGGTTTGGTTAATTAGGCTTAGGTTAAGTCAAGATGTTCATTGGCTCCACCCAGTCCTATTCAGTATCATCATACCCTCATCTCATCGGGACATGGAAACAGCCTCCACGGAAAGGATGTACGATTAGTCCCCTGGACAACGGTATATTAGCACTGGATAATCTTTCCACAAACTGAACTACAGATTGATGTAGCCCACACATGCTATTATTATTATTACTTTTTATTATTATTACTTTTTATTATTATTACTATTATTATTATTATTATTATTATTATTATTATTATTATTACTAGCACCGCGTCTTACTACCCGTTCGGGTTATACGCACTTGCGCTAATGTGCAATGGTAGGGTGATTGTGAGATGAAATGGAGGACCTACAGTTTAACGTGGGATCCGAACCACGGTGGAGGCCTGGCATACCTCACATTCACGATCTGTGCTTATGTTTGTACTTTTCTTGTTTTTGTTGCTGTGTTTTTTCCCCTTTTTATTATTATTAAAGCTACTAAATCAATATATTTGTAATTCATTGTCCACAAAGGTAGTTTATATTTTAAAAGTCTTGTGATCAGTATTTTCTCAATGCTAGCCTGTTAGAGGTCTCGACTCTTGACTGTGGAGTACCACTTTAACAAAGGAAACTTATTATTATTATTATTATTATTATTATTATTTAAAGATAGTTTAGAAGGGTTTTAGTTGTTTTTTAAAATTCAAGACTGCTATTCTTATAATTATTACAGCAGTGTGATGATATTTTCCTTCAAATAGGTGGCGCCCCTGATTCATCAAGCCACCAGCACGCGCTCTCTGATAGGTTTTCACCTCCACTGCGCTCCGCAAGTTGCATTCCTGTTGTGCACTTCCGTTCCGCTGAACTCAGATGAAGAGCTGAAAGAATCTCCGGATGGGGAGGGGGAAGCCTTGTTTGGAATCAATAGAGAGCACGTTGTGTCGGGACCTGTTGTTTAAAGATAAGAGAGAGAGAAAGAGGGATAGGAGATCAGGTTAGAGAGAGGAAACTAGTTGCAAGGGATGATAAAGAGCGAGAGTTTGAGCAGAGGACGGAAATGAAACTACACCTTGGTAAAATAAAGTACTATGACTCACGAGCTCGGAGTATATTTCGGTACAGGGGCAGACGTGTTAGCAACGGCGTTGCTTATTTGGAAATTTCGAAGTTATTTTGCGAAGTGGGTTGCATCTTGACTTGACGCACCTAAGCACTCTAAGTAAGCACTATCACACTTAGAAACTAGCGTAAGAAATAGAAAGAAAGGGAAGAAAATGAGCGATTCACCCTGTGTTGCCTCTAGTTTATCTACTGATAACATTTACCCCCTCTTCCTCTGACGAGTTTACACAGTAACTTTAATCTTTGCTCCTTGAAATCATCGACTTGCTTTATTAAATATTCATATATGCTTCCACGGACTTTTTTTAATCCACATCATAGCAGGAAGAATCCTGCATGACATTTTAGTGACCAAGACAAATAGCCTAAGTTTTAGATGATTTATTAAAAATACGTTTAAAAAAAACTGCTTCAAGATTTAAAAAAATTGTGGCATTGTAGGACTATTTTTATATTATTATTATTATTAGCACCACGTCTTACTACCCGTTCGGGTTATACGCACTTACGCTAATGTGTAATGGTAGGGTGATTGTGAGATGAAATGGAGGACATACAGTTTAACGTGGAATCCGAACCACGGTGGAGGCCTGGCATTCCACACATTCACAAGTTGTGATTAATACACGTCTTGTCAGAGGTGAAGGAAGGGTTTGGCAATCAGATAAATCTGTGCCGGGACTGAGGATTGAACCCCGGACTCTCAGCACTGAGGTCTGACACCTTACCCCTAGACCACCAGGTCACCACTATTTTTATAGCTATTTAAGAATTTATGGTTTTTTGTTTCAACGTAATATCCTTAAAACTCGCTGAATAAAACGTAAATTATAAATCAAATATTGCTTCCTTACAAACATAGAATTTCATTTTCTTCATATGGTGACTAAATGTGAAGTTCGTTTAATCTGTTGTGTCAGTGGTGGAGGTCAGGGTTCGTATCTCAGACCGTGGGTTTTCCTAGATGGATTCCCATTTCCTTTTCACGCAAAGGAAGGTACATTTATTCTAAATTATGTCTAACAAAAGTGTGGATAGCTACGACGGGTAAAAAAAAAAAACATTTTGGACATTTTAAATACATGAAAAGATTATTCAGATCGACTAAAAAGATTTTTCTTTTTTTAGAAATTAATCAGCTAATATGTGTACTATGAACATAACATGTTTATAATGCTATTTAGTGTTATGCCTGTCTATGACAGGCTAGTTTCAATATTACCAACCTAACAAAACCGAACCTTTAAGTTGTAGATGGATAGAAGGTTAGGTTTTATTAGGTTGGGCTTTCTTTTTATAAAATAATAGTTCTCTCACTTAATTATATTAAGTAAAAGTGGATAACGTGTGACTAAATAAATAAATTTGATTTACAGTAAATAAACTTCACAATTTCTTCATATAATAAGTTTTTTGTGAATACTGTAGGGTTTTTCCGTATCACTGTCCCCTTATTTGATTCTTAAACGACTTTAAACTTTCATCTATTGAGATTCGACCATGTGAATAGCCACGTGCAGTTACCACAGCTGAAATATGGCTTGGGCAGATAAATACCAACCCTGTCCAAGGTTTGACCTTATGACTTATGAATAGTCATTTAGAACGCTAGTTTAACTGGGAAACTCCTTCGTCTCAAAATAAAAGGGATGCCAGGGTCTACAGAGGGCGAATACATTTTTTGTATGAACACACATTCCCTTGAGACGAACCCATCAAATTGTTACGTTGATTAAATTTACATCCAATTTTGTCACTGCTAGGCGGGTTCCCATTGAATAATCCTGTTTACTATTACACACACACACACACACACACACACACACACAAAACATACACACAAACACACACACAAAACAACTATATGGTTATGTCTTTTTTACTCTAAAGTGCTAGCTCTCTTTTAATTAGAGTAGTAATTTGTTTGTATGACTACATATGAGGCTATGTAAATGTAAGATCAAATTAAATAATATTTTTAATGTTACCTGTAAATGTATCATTGGCCAAAGAAACACGTTTTGCTAACTAAAATGAATATAAATCAACCAGACCATAATACTCGTATAGTGAAGCCAAGGCTATATATTAATTTAGGATATATAGCTTATCTACGGTAGGACTGTAGATAAAAGGCAGCTAGCCTAAGGTTCTTTATTGCAAACATTGCCTGAAAGTAACTAATGTAACCCTACTCAAAAATAATTATTAATTGCTTAGTACTACTATATTATACAAAAAAAAAAGTTTTCAAACTAGTCTAATAATACTTTCATCCAAGGTTTGCAATAAGAAACACACTGCTAGTTGTCACTTACCTACTCTCCCATTGTAGATGAGCTGTAGTAGGAATATTTAAAAATAGTAAAGCTTTTATTGTTTGAACTTTAAAGGTGATTTTTTCTACAAAAGTATATTTAAATTAAAATAAATAAATAAACAAACATGTGATTAATGTGTCTTAGACACTTTTCATTCAGAGCCTATAAGTCGAACTTTTTTAATATCCAACCGTTTGTTTGCTCTAAAATTAACTGAGTTGGCAGGAGTAGGTGGGTAGGTGGGTATCTCTCTCTGCACGAACAAATTTCCACCAAGCAAACAGAAAATCTGATTGAATTTTGGGAGAATTTTGTGACTAGTTTTACGCACGAATGTGTTCATCTGCTGTGTAATCAACCAGCACTTTAAACTCCTGACGCAATAAAATTTGTATTTCCATTTATTTGCCGATTTGGTAAATATGTTTGACATAATGATAGCTATAAATTATAGTTATTTATTCTAATTCATATACGTATTAATAACGTTTTTCGCATCGTGAATACAATTCAAACGGAGTGAATTAACATATTATGTTTTATATATTTGACCAGTACGACATGGATAAAATATATACACTAAAATACATCAGTAATTAACATATTACCCACAATTTATTTCTTGTTTTCTTCTCACTGTTATATAATTGAGGGGTCACAAAATCTCGGGGTGGGTGTGGGGGAGTTTGAAGGCAAGGGGGATGAGCTTTGACTTTTCCCTGATCCAAAAATTTGAAATTTTCTGACTAAAGCCTATATAAGAATTTATAAGGATATGAACCAATAACCAAAATATTATTATTATTATTATTATTATTATTATTATTAGCACCGCGTCTTACTACCCGTTCGGGTTATACGCACTTACGCTAATGTGCTATGGTAGGGTGATTGTGAGATGAAATAGAGGACATACAGTTTAACGTGGAATCCGAACCACGGTGGAGGCCTGGCATTCCACACATTCACAAGTTGTGATTAATACGCGTCTTGTCAGAGGTGAAGGAAGGGTTTGGCAATCAGATAAATCAGCCGGGACAGAGGATTGAACCCCGGACCCCCAGCACAGAAGTCTGACACCTTACCCCTAGACCACCAGGTCACCGACCAAAATATTCAATTTGTTATAAATAACAATTATTTATGGAATTCTCTTAAATGTAAATATAGATAACCAAAATTATAAACAGTGTTTGAATAATATACACTCAATACATTTGCATTTGTAAAAAAAATATGGGAGGAACTGATAACAGAAAGAGTTCAAATGAGAGAAAAAGAATGGAAGAGATTAAAACAGGACGAATGGTGGAATGATAAAGAAAGATGGAGGAATTTTACAAACCTGACCCGGCCACAGGCTGGAAAGAGTTGATGATGATAATGATTTGTAAAGATAACTGACAAAATTAAATATGTATACATTTTAGTAAAGTAGCACTCATTCTCACACATCGGTGGGTAAGCAGTCTAAACGTTAGGCTCATTCCCTCTAGTCTACCGGTAATGGGGAATTAAAGGTTCAAATTACACCCTAGTGTATAAAGAGTGTGTTTTCTTAAATAGTTTCCCATTTTACTTCCAAGCAAATGGCGTACATTTCCTCTAAATTATACTTTACTCATCACTAGCTTATTAGCCCAATTAAATGGTGATATTTCAGATGGGTAGTAAAACCTGGTGGAAGTAGAAAGTGATCGTCTAAGGTATTTGTAAAGAGTTTTTTTTAACCAAAAAGAAGGGTCCTGGGTCAGTTTGTATGAGTCATTCACTTACATTGAGTCAACTCAGGTCAGCTCATAATTAATATATTTTTTTACTGCAGCTCAATTTTCATAATAAGAACCTTATCTGACAGCTAGAAAAGTTACTAGATATACTTTCACGTATTCATACGTCAAGCCATGTGATCTGCAGCCGTCACTTTTGATAAATATTTGACCAAGCGTAGTGAAGCTCTGTATTAACTTGACCAATTAACTTTAGCTGTCTGTCCGGATCTTTGTTTCGCGTTAACTTGCCGAGTGCGTGGACCAATTTTTAACCAAAATTTTAACTAAATTTGACCCTCTTCAGTGGCTGCATGGTCTAAGGTGCTACTCTCGCAATAGACTAGACTACCGATGACGGGTAGATCAAGTTTAAAATCTCGGTCGGGTGTACTGAGGTATGTTTTTACAAAATGGTTTTCCATTCTTTTTCCACGAAATGCGGGTACACTTCCTATAAATATAACCTCCTTAATCCCTAAAACTATTAGCGTAATTAGTAACTTACATAAGTGTATAGCCCAAACGGGTAATAAAACATGTCGATAAGAAAAAAACTAAAATTTGGCAGAGGAACGTTTTAAACTTAGGCCTAACAATGAAAGAACATGGTTCTTTGATCTGGTTATCCGTTTAAAAGATAACAGTAGCTCAAAAATTTGTCTCTCTGTTTCACGATAACTTCCAAATTTGTAGACAAATTTTTAATGAGACCTAATACTCGACACAGAAAACATTGCATATCGTGGTCAAGCATTGCAATCCCTCTAAAACTCCAGAGTTTGAAAGGTGAAAGGTTGAGTGGAGCGTTCTAGTACAGTCAGTACCAAATGGCAATTGGGCCATCCTTCACTGTGAATAGTTGATTCAGCACGCTTATTTGAATCCATTTTAAAAACACTCTACTTACCTTATATTTAAAGTTGATTAGGTATCCATAATGTTTGTCAAAAGAGGTAAAAAATAAGGTAAAAACATTCTACACAAAACTACTGAAAGTCCTAACCTATCAAACATACACGCCCCCCTCATAATCTGACCGAAGTGTACACGCCAGAGCGTCAAGCTGACGACTGATGAAGCTATCATTGGTCTCCCCCTTAAGTAGTTGACAGTCTTTCAGCATGCAATGTTTACTGTGTCTAGTAGTAGCAGGGACATTCTTTGAGCCTAGACCGTAAAATACGCATATCCATTTTAAGATGGCGGTCAATAAAAAAAGTTTTTTCTATAATATCTAATCTCAAGTGATTTAAATTTAAAATTATAAGCATTTGATTTGAATTTCTGGGGCATATATTTTATTATTTGACATACATTGTGAGACTGATGTCTTAAACCATGTGAGCTACGATTATTCTCTGTGAATAAATGTATTCCTGCTAATGAATATAGAATTAATTTATTTTCTGTATAACTTGGTATTAAAATATAAGGATAAATTCGAAATATTTCAAATTGAAATCTGAAGATAAATATTAAGTCTCTAGTAACGATAAAAACATGGATGGAGCGAGACATACCCTTAACATAACTAATAGTATCGATCAATACCTACGTAACACTATAATATAGTAAAATGCTATGCTATCAACTTAGGCAGAAAAAAAATTGTTTTTTCTAAAAGGCCTTTATATGTAAATTGGACCATATTTAGCAAACGGCATTTCTTTGTCATTACTACTCAAGAAATTCTGTGTCATGTCAAGTCACATGGTTTAGAATATGTCGATCTAGCAGATTTTATAAAGCTTAAAGGTGAGTAAATGGGTGAAATTCTACACAGGCAGGTAGACACACTCGCTACGTATGACCTCTTGACATTCCGAGCAATATAGGACAGCGTTTTCATAAACTAAAGCTCGCCACCTAACAAACAGGATGTTCGCCGGATCTCCGTTGTACAGGAGAAAACATAATTTCAAATGCTTACCATTTTATTTATGTTTCATTGAATATAAAAATGGTGTACTCTATTTTAAGAACAAAATGTGACATTTTCACTAGACATAACGCCAAATCATAGGTACACCTCAATACTTCGTTATTTGATAGGACAGTGTGGGAGAATATCTGTGAAAATAAAGTCTTTTAGCTAAACCACGTTTCCAACTTGTGACATACCAGTAAATCAACCATATTTACCATTTAGCATTTACCATATTTTTTATTTAATTTTTTCACAGTAGGTTATATAAATACAGGCTGTATTTTAATTGGTGTCAAATATACTAGGGTCGTATTCCCATCTATCAAACATGAAGAAAAGTTCACATAAACATGACTCTAAAAACGCTTAGTTTCTGATGTAAGACAAATGTTACTGTTCAATTAATAAGGAATCCAACAGAAGAAGTATTGCAATTAGATAAGGCAAAGTTTAACAGAAACAAACAAAAACATAAGACAGAACATTTTGTAACAGAAATGGTTAAAAATGGTGTCCTGCTTCGATACATTTTCTGAACCTGCGTTCCATGCCTTGCCATACATACTCTTGAGTACACCTGAGGTGTTGCGTATTTGCCCACGTACATTTACGTACGGCACGCTTTCTTAAAACATCAACATGAGGCACAGCAGTTGCGTAAACAATAAACTTTAAATCTCCTCAGAGATTTAAAACCATTGGGTTCAAATTTGGTGATAGAGCAGGCCATTCAATGGATCCCCCGCGACCAGCTAATCTTTGAGGAAAATCTTTAATAACCCCAAAGCTAAGCGTTTTTAGAGCCAGTTTATATGAACTTTTTTCAATGTTTAGTCGTCCCTTAAATAGTTGACACCAATTATAATACACCCTGTATAATATGTAAACCAAAATAATAAGTTCCTAAATAGTCATAAAATTACATGAAAACATAAAATTAGTGTTTTTTTAAATCTTGAAGTAGTTTTTTTTTAAACTTTTTTTCAATCTTCTACAGCTTGTAATAGTCTGTAATTTGTATCGTATGGTATTGTATTGTGTTAGTTAATTATTAATAATAAACTCTCTCTAATTTATTAGCGACACCGCTAAGTAAACAAATTTTGTTTAAAAATAAAATACATAAATCGTAAACATATTGTGCCCTATGTATTAAAAGTATACATTAAAATTAGGCCTATATAGTTTGATAAGCCTATTTCTAGTAACTGCGAGAAAACGATTGAACTGATTTTGACAAACGAACACTCATTTTAAAGGTCGAAAGTCCAGTATATCTGCGAAAAGATTAACTTTAACAAATACCTATTTTTCACAGAGGATTTTATAGTTTTCCTACTGTTTATGGAGGGACTCATTTTAATTTGTACGGTCCTCCTTTGCTTACATCACCATGTAAACCCTGATTTATGTATGTATTGTTGATCGGTCAAAAGTAAATTAATTATCTTCGTATTTTTATAATCTACTAAAAATTTTTATATCTTATTCCAACTCTCTAAAACTGTTAAGAGCTGATAAAAACATAAAAACCGGGGAGAGGGGTCGTGTTAAAGTTTTCATCGTGGTATGAAGAGAAAAAAATATACGTTTTTATTCAAATTAAACATCGCAAGCTCCAAATATATGGATAGTTGATAGCATTTGACGAGTACACCTTTAACTAGAAAGTCGTGTGAGGCCTCGTTATATAAAATATTTCCCAATAAAAATTATTGATTACATTTTAGCGCGATGATCTGCAGCCATCGTTGCAGCGATCCACTAGTTATTCTATAAAGCTTGAAATAGAAGCTATTCCAGAGCTTGTATGCACAACATGGCTCCTACAAGTGCTTCGCAAGGCGAATCTTTCCATCTACCGCCCCTTCTCTCACCTCCCCAACTAATTAAAAACCCAGCACGACCCCAGGTCACGCGCGCTGTGGGCACTAATCGTTTCCTAGCCACGGCGACCCTAGCCCGACGTGTGACCCTCGCTCTCAGCGCAACACCGGCATAAATATACTTCCCACAGAGCTGCAAGCATTATCGGGATTCTTTTGGATTAATGTTGTAATGACATGTATATTATTTTCGCCAGTGGTCACGCAATCTAAAGCGTAAGGCTCTCAATAGACTGTATTATCAGTGTCAGGGAAGTTAAAAGTTCGATTCTCTTTCGGATGCACTCGGACTATCCTCTCACGTACAGTTTACTACTGTGTTTCTCCCAAACTCTTTCCATACAACACTGGGTTAATTTCCTCTCATATTTGTTTTATTATCAGCACGTCTTTCTACCTTTTCAGTCTATACGCATTTTATAATAATTACTATACTGGAGTAGGGATGAGGAAGGAAGAATTTTAGAGGTAATCTACCCGCATTTGCGTAAAAAGCGAGTGAGAAACCACCCTCAGTAGACATAACCGGGATTCAAACACTGATCTCCCTGTAATCGGCAGGCTAGTCTAACACAATAGTGACGCCTTAGACCATTCGGCCACTGATGTGGGTTTCTTTTATTCACCCTCCTATCCCCTATATTTTAGATTAAGTCATTAATATTAATGGTGCTGAATATAGTGATTTAAAAATAATTTCAGCGTCTTACTTATAATAAATTCACACGAACTGATTCAAATAAACAGAATAGGAGAGAAGAATTTTAAGTAAATGAACCAGAATTCGCCCGCAGAGACTCAGAAAATAAATGGTATGACACATTAGTAGGCCTATATATTTTCTCGTAGTTTACTATAGTTTAGAAATAAGTTTTTACAAATCGGTCACCCACCCCTTAGAATGTTTTCCTAAAAAAAAAATTGATAATAATACGAAACACTCTTCAGATATACGTTTTAAGCAATATTGTCTAGCAAATATTTAAAAACTTCAATATACTAAAAGAAGTTTTGAGTAAACTACCTTTAACTTTAGGACAATAATTAAAATCGACATTTGACCTCAATATAAGACCGTATTAAAATATCTATACAGCAAGTTAGAACGAAATCCATTAAAATTTAGAACCGGGTACTGTACAGTACATACAGGTTGAGTCAGTCATGAGGACAGACATAATATTGTAAGACACCCTTTTTTAGTTAGGGGATATTTATATAGCGTCAAGAGGCATAGTGGACAAAAGTGTCACCATTCATATTCTTTCGCTTTAAGGGACTTTGATCATCAATAAATACAGGGGTAGAGTAAGAAGTCCCACATAGCATTACTGTAGGATGGGATGACTAACGAGAAAGGCGTTAAAATCTTACCAACGTTAGTAAGTACAGGGGCATAAAACAGTCCTGCCGAGCAGTAATGTAAGAATGGAAGACAAATGAGGGGGGTGACGCTACATCTTAAGGTGGGGATGTAGAGGATGCGAGAAATTGTATCTGATCTTTTAATTTTTATGGCAAGACATTATTTTGACCAAAATAGATAAAATATTGTACAGTAACAACATTTAGTTTAATTTTCTTCACATGGTGATATCAACAGTTGTTGAATATCTGTTCTAAGCATAGTGGTATTGGATGCGAAACCTTTTAAATGAAGAGAAAAAGTTGTCATTAAATTCCAGGATACCCTTAAGGGACAGATATTCAACGACTGTTGATATCACCATGGGAAGAAAATTAAACTAAACTTTGCTAATGGAGCAATATTTTATTTACTTTGGGCATACCAAAGTCTTTACATAAAAACTGCAAAATCACTGGCTTTCTATCGCACCCCCTACCCCCTGGCCTTAAATAAGTCAGTTAAGTAAAGGGGTAGAGTACACAGTCCCGCCTAGCAGTCGTGTGGGAAGGGATGTCTAACGAAGAAGGTATTAACGCCGATGAGAGCAATATTCCGTGATGAGAACCGAAGCTGCACCTAATACGCTTCACCCTATATACTTGGCGGGCTGCCTGTTTATCGGGCGTACGCACGTTTCTACCAAGCTGGGGCTATGTGGCTCTTAACTCACACAACGACAACAGTGCCCTCCATTGAGATAATTTAACACCATCAAGTTAACTGACTGAAACATGGGCCCGCCGCCAAACCTTTATCGAACCATTAGACGAAGGACGTTACTCAATTCCTCAACGGGGTTTAATTCAAGTTCGCTCCAAGTCGATTCCACCCCTCTTCCGGTTCCGGTTCACAGGTTATCTCCAAGGGGATTTCCTACCGGAGGACTTAGACGCATTGCAGACGTTCAGAGACTCTGTTTCATTTAATAAGAGTTTTCTTATTAAAAATAACGGTTAATGTAAAAAGGGAGGCAAAATATACCAACATTATCCATTTGACACTAAAAACTTTACATATTTTGTTTTATAATTTAATAATAAGTCGACCTTGGTGGTATTGGGGTAAAGTGCTCACCTCAGGACACGATTTTCGTGGGTTCAAACCTTGGTGAGGTATACGGATTTTACTTGAAAGATAAAAATTTGTAGCACAACTTCCTTCGGAGGAGAAGTAAAACCGCCAGTCTCATGTCAACTGTGGCATGTAAAATAACCCTGGATGGTATGTGAAAATATCTTTTCCATAAAATTTGTAGGCTCTCTTTCGCTCGCTCATAGAAATATATGGGGTGGGTGGACTTATAACCCGCCCAACTGAAATTGACCTATCACCAATACTAAACTTAAATATAGAACAGACACATGCCAGGAATTGAACCTGAGACCCTTTGCTCAATAGAGAGACGCGTTACCGGCTGAGCTAAAAGGTATCGGACTCTCTGAGAATTGAACCAGTGACAAACTTACTTTCAGTCAACGTATTCATCCACAAGGCAACGAGGGCGCGCCTACACCACTCTTGCCAACTCCACGGAATCCAAACAACAAACAAGAACAGAAGAAGCGCACGAGACTTTAAATAAACAAAAGGAATACTCTATCGACTATAGACTTGGTGGAGATTTCCTCGAATGATCCCCTCCATTCCCTCCCGAAAAACATAAAACACAGTTTATTCTTTATTGAACCGCCAAACAACTGTTCCTAAAGTCAACATACATAAATAAACTCGTGCGCAAATAGAAGAAAGAATAAAAAGAGAATATCACTAGTTGAAAGCCTGATATATTATGTACGACAGATCAATAAGAAGCACTTTTTTTTTATATAAAAGTAGGTGGGCAAAAGCTTTTGTTGTCCTCAGTGGTCTTGGGGTTAAAGTGCTCGATTCAGAACAAGATGTTCGTGTGTTCAAATCCAACTGGGGGTCGTCGTATTTTTCTTGATCGTTTAAAATCCGTAGCACAACTTCCTTCGGCTAGGAAGTAAAGCCGTTGGTCCCATGTCGATTGTAGCACGTAAAGGAACCCTGGAAGGTATATGAGAATACCTTTCCTGGTAAAATGGATATACCTTCTTGTTCTCGCTCAGAGAAAATTCTCGTTTGTTGGTATAATCAGTTGGTTCAGAAATTGCACGTTGAATACCTTAAATAAATAAAATAAAGAAGCTATTTTAATAAGCAGCGTATCTAACTACCCATTCGTGTTGTACACTTTTGTAATGATAACACTAATGAGCTAGGGATTAGGTAAGTGTAATTTAGAGGAAGTGTACCCACATTTGCATAGATAGAGAGTGGGATACTATTTAGAAAAAAACTTAGTACACACGACCGGGATTTTAACCCCGATATCCCCGTCGTTGACAGTCTAGTCTATCGCGAGAGTGACGTCTTAGACCATTCGGCCACCAAAGTGGCTAAGAAGCTTTTCTTTAGTCTTAAATATGTTGTTTGCATTTGAAAGAAACGTGCCGGGGAAGGGAAGGTGAAATACAAATTTTGTTTTGTTCGGTTTTGTTTGGTTGGTTGCATATTTCTGACGTGCTCAGGGGTATAGTTAGAAACAACATTGCACAGGTATTAATCTTAAGGAAGGGGGTTGATTTTAATCTTTAGAGACAAATAAATAGCAATGCAACCATCTAGGATCTAGTATTTTTAAATAAGGTATTAAATACGGTTGCCAGATTTTTGGTAGGGCAGACAGGGATAAGAAAAAAAAATTAAATATCACAATTTAATTTTAATTTTTACAACACATAAAATAAATGCCTTTTACATACTACAAAAAAACAAACAAAAAAAGGGGTAGAATTAATAATTTAATAATAAAAGAAAAAAAAAGTTAAAGTTAAAAGTCTACTAATATTTTGCCTCCTTCACCTTGCACTGTCTTTTCGGCATGTTTAGATTTAAACACTGTAAATTAAATTTAATACATAAATAAATTTCACAATCACTAAATAAGCATATCCCTGTATTTACATTTACACTTACACTCTCACAGTAAATCAATGGCGTACACATCCAAAGAGAATGTTATCATTAAACTCATAGAATTGACGGGACTTTCCCGAATTATTATCCTTATGAATACCAACCTGATAAAAATAATGTTAATAAGCCTCCTACATCACTGATTAGGGGATAAAAAATAACCAAACAAAAAATGTTAGAAAATGGGACAATCCCGTAAAACCGGGATGTCTGGCAACTCTATGTTAACATTATTCCATTTCCAAAACATTATTTCTGACTCGCTTCAGTGTCCGAATCGTTCAAGGCGTCACTCTCGTATTAGAATGGCCTGCTTTTATTATTTTTTATTATTATTTAGCACCGTGTCTTACTACCCGTTAAGGTTATACGCTTAAGTACTAATTACGCTAATGGGTTAGGAATTGGGAAGGTTGAATTTAGAGGAAGTGAACTCGCAATATTTTTGTCATTGATCTTTATAGTTTGTAATTATAAATTATTTCAAATATTAGTATTTTAACTACATTTAATAAAGTTAAATGGCCCACATCAGTATGAAGCTATGACGCCAACCCTATCTGGTATGCTTTATGGGGTAGGAAGTCTGGGTCAAGGCTTGACTCCTGGGTTAGTGCAATAAGGGTAGTTTTTCTCAAATGGTTTTCCACATTCAGTCCACGCTAATGCGAATACACTTTCTCTCAACCCTACACTATACATCCCTATCCCATTATTTTAAACAAGTGAAAATCACGGACTGGTAGTAAAAAAAAATGCAAGAAATAAGTCAAATGCATTTTAATTTAAATGACCCAAAGGGCAGTTTCTTGACCCGCTGATTCGATGTCCACAATGTCTAGGGCGTCCTCTTGATATAGAGATATACAGGGGGTTCCCGGGTTAAACGGCTAAACTTTGGGAGGTGGTAGTGGATCAAAAAACTAGCTCAAATTTTTTTTTTTGATATTTGCTAGTTTTCGCTTTATTTTCTCACAAAAAGCAAAAAACAAAATAAAAACAAAATAGATAAGTACTAAATACAATATGTATTTGGTTTAAATTGACGTCCTCCAGCCCGGAGACAAGCATTGTACCTATCAATGACAGAACGAGTTGCTGACCGACATAACACTACTGTTATTTCTTCGCATGCTTGCGTTATCCTTTGTCGTAATGATTGAAGGTCATTAACAGGCACTTCATACACTTTTTGCTAGAGAGTTCACCATACAAAAAAATAATCCAGTGGCGTTAAATCAGGTGAACACAGAGGCCAAGTCGCAGGTCCAGCACGACCGATCCATCTACTAGGAAAATTAATATTAAGCCATTGCCGAGGACCTCTGCAGAAAAACGTGTTTTTATTTAGTTTCTTGATTTTTGCGTGAGAAGGAAACTAAAACGAAAAAATCTCCTAAATACATTTTGAGTTAGTTTTTTGATCCACTACCACTTCCCAAAGTTCAGCCGCTTAGCCCGGAAAC
The DNA here is from genome assembly GCA_902151455.1 of Timema bartmani. Taxonomy (NCBI): domain Eukaryota; kingdom Metazoa; phylum Arthropoda; class Insecta; order Phasmatodea; family Timematidae; genus Timema; species Timema bartmani. Next base: position 112,000 of record CABFWB010000277.1, read on the forward strand.
ATCTGTAGATTAGACTGCCAATAATGGGGAGATCAGTGCTCGAATCCCGGTTGGGTGTACTCAGTGGTTAATCATAAATGGTTTTCCACTCTACTTTCACGAAAATGCAGGTATACTTCCTGTAACTTCAACCTTACTCATCCCTAACTCATTAGCATAGTTAGTACATATATGCACAACCTTAACAGGTAATGAGACGCGGTTCTAATAATAATAATAATAATAATAATAATAATAATAATAATAATAATAATAATAATAACAATAATAATGAATAAATGCGTACAGCCCGGATGGACGGGGGAACACAACACGACTCGTCATGTTACCTATACCTAGGAGTATTCTGGTTATTTTTCGTCTCTCGCGCCACTTGGTGAGCAGCCCTGGACCAGTTGATGAGACGAGAGGAAAGGCTCAGGTGAGCCACCTGCCGTGACGTCACAAATCTAATCAATACAGGACGGTTGTTGGGGCCACGCACGCTACACCACCACGCCACCTAACTTGTTCCTTGACATACTCCATTACACAGCTGCTAGCAAAGGAAGCGTCATGACCTCTTCCTGCTCTTAGCTGAGATGTTGTAGCTCTTTATACTGTTTGCCGGAAGGTCTTTGAAATGCCTGCTCTTAACAAGGAGATAATCTTGCTTCCTGCTCTTATTTGAGTGTTCGTAGCACTTTCTACTATTTTCTGGAAGGTATTTGGTGTTTCTGCTCTTAGATAGGAGATAATCTCTTTTCCTGCCTTTACTTAAGTGGCCCTAGCGCCTTAACCTCTTGGCTGGAAGGCCTTTTTAATGTCTGTTGTAAACAAGGCGATAATCTGTTTCCTTCTCCTATTTAAGTGGTCGTAGCACTTTAGACTGTTTACTGATTGTTCTTAGCTAGGTTATAATAACCTTCATATTTGACGTTTAGTCCATTTTTATTGGCATTCTTTAAAGTGTTCACTACACTACCAATACCCTGATTTTGGTTGGAAGAACAGTAGATAAAATTAAAATATATTTTTTGCGGCAAATAGAGCAAACATTTCTCTATTTTATGTATGTAATTCTATATGTATTGATAATATATATATTAAAAGTGACAGCTGCAGATAACATAACTTGATGTATGAATATATTAAAATTGTTTTAGTAACTTAAGTAACTAACTTCTACTGTTCTTCCTACCAAAATCATAGTCTACCAAACAAATTGGTTCCAGTGAATTAGAGGTAAGGTAGAGGCGTGAAGGCCAGACTTACGCCCGGTCTGGCACCCCTAGTGCAGCCGGTGCTTGGCCGAGCCGATGATATGGAATCTCAACTGGGTGAACACGATTCTTGCCTGCTGTCGTAAGAAACCAGGGGTAGGGCGAAGAACAACAAACCTATCTGACCTAAGAACGTATCACTGTTTCCATGACAACGATTCGTTTCTGTGGCGACAGAAATGCTAGAAGAAAAATGTCAAGTAAATAAACTACTTGGCGACTCGAAACCTAGAGGCGGATTGGTATAAATATTTTTTGAGAGGATTTGATCATTACAATACCTCGACCAAAAGAGACTACACTGAATATATGATTTCTGAAGGAATTGTATGGCTACTATTGAGAAACAAAGTTGTAATTATCTTGCTTTCACATGGTCAATCTTTTATTGAATATAATACAAATTTTGCAACGCTGATTCGTCGATGTTGCCAGTAGCTCCTTCTTACCCCAGATCACCGACTTTCAACATAACAGACCGAGGACAGTTTGGTAACAGGTAACCGAAACAGAGCGAAGATGAATCTTGCCTCCATAAAACCTGCAATTACCTCGGAGGTGACATTCAGTGTAAATGTGTCTAGGAAAACGTGTAAAAATAAATATATATAATTATTATCGGTTTCTTAAAGAAGCCTGCCAACCATACCAATTAAAACGAGACTTTACGTTTGGTGTAACAATTTAATTGAGGCCTCTATGTCCGGCTGCAGAGAATGTAATCATCCTTAATCAGGGACAGTCCTGCGTGATTCATTATAACATATTATAAGGCCACCATTAATACACTTTATATATATGTTTATTGAAGCATTTGTATTCTGTCAACGACCGTAAAGTCGCAATTAATTTTGCTTAATTCTAACTAGCTATACCAAACAACCATTCTACAGCTAGGCTAGAGGTAATTAATTGTCTCTTGGCTTGAGTACAACGCTCATTACCTCTACATAGTTTATGGCTACTGTTCAAATTGAATCCTTTACTCCATGGTCAGTAAAATGTCTAGTAGTATGATTACAAAGTCTTCAAGTGTGATATCGACCTCGTTTCAGTGGCCTAATGGTCTAAGGCGTCAATCTCGTGCTAGACTGGCCTGCTGATGATGGAGAGATCGGGGTTTGAATCCCGGTTGGATATACTGAGGGTGGTTTTTACTAAATGGTTTCCAACTCGCTTTAGCATTTCATAATTTTAGTTTATTTGCCAATATTTTGATTGAATCGTTGACGCGCACCTTTTAAAGAAAGGATTTGCCCCATTCATGGCTAACAAGCTGATAACCCCCTTATTGCCTAACATACAACCCCAGGACTTTGAATATCTAATAGTTTTGCCCCAAACACAAAAAATACAATATTTTTGGAACGAGCCGTGAGCCTTTAGATTTAAGTTGAACCGCCTCCCCCAAATCATTCTACCACAAGAATGATGAATTTGTTGAGAGTATTTTCCTAGTTGACCTTTGCCCTCTCAACACAATAACCTCCCAAACACACCCCATCAACTCTCCCTTTCAACGAGTATATCGTTGTACCCTCGAATCACCGCTTTGTGGACTCCTTTGGGTGCAGTGAAAGTCACGGTGACTCTAGTGACAAGCACGCAAACTATTTCATTCCGCGCTCGAGCTGTTTGGAGGAAGAACTATTCTATCTCCACATTTTAACTTGTAGAAGGTAACAAAGCGACTGCATTAGAGGTCAAAGCTAGATTGACCATTAGACCACAATTTTTGGGGTCAGTCCCCAAAATAGCACTTAAGTCCGGACTGATTTTGTCATCATCCCCCCCCCCAACCCACCCACAGATTTGTTAAATATACTAATGCAATTTTAATTTTATATTATTATTATTATTATTAGCACCGCGTCTTACTACCCGTTCGGGTTGTATGCACTTACGCTAATGTGTAATGGTTGGATGATTGTGAGATGAAATGGAGGACCTACAGTTTAACGTGGAATCCGAACCACGGTGAAGGCCTGGCATTCCTCACATTCATTTAATTGTATAAGAATTGAGTTAAAATGTTGTAGGAAATTAAGTTGTAGAATTTGGCAGCAATATATTATCATTACCAGCCAATGACGAGTATTTCTAACAGATTCTAACTTTATTTCTTAACTTTGGGCTCTAACAGCTTACTATTTTCATACACTGTATCCTGTCAATTGAGATATATATATATTTATTCCTAACATTTCCTCATTTCATAATTCTACTATATGTTTTAATATTGGTTAAAATCTATAAGATAACTAAATCGTTTTGTGGGTGACACACACACATAATACTCAAATGGTAAAACTACACGAGCCATACTTACGTGTGAATCTGACCTTTCATATATGGCATACAACAAATTTTTTTCACCCCGTCTTACTACTCGGTTGGGCTATCAGCATATATAGTATATTAAATAAGACTTAAGCTAATATTGTAGGAATGAGGAAGGTAAAACTTAGAGAAAATGTACCCGCAATCAAGGATGATGGAAGCTATTTAGTAAAAAAAACTCGAGTATACTCTACCGGGACTCGAACACCGATCCTCCGTCTTCAGCAACCCAGCCTGTTGCAAGCGTGACGCCTTAAACCAGGGGTCCTCAAATTTTGGTCCATAAACACATTTACAAAAAAAAAAGTAATGACGAAAATAATTTCAATAATGAATACCAAAATGATGGGTGGTCCTGTATGCAGTCACAAAATACGCGGTCAGCGATCATTTTGGATGGTATTGGAAATGCGTATTCAAACCGATAATACTGTTGTGTACAGTCCCTCAGAAATCGCTGGCCGCGTTTAATAAAGTGTCTGTTGAGCGGAGGGGCAAGGGACGTTTTCCTATTTGGGAGGGAGGGGGTAGTTATGTTGGATGCACAGCTTACATATTAAGCTGTATGTATGCATGTGTACTGAGTCAAAGGAAGCTTTTTATTTTAAAATTTTATTTGAGAGAAGTAATAGAAATACCCTCTTCGGAGGCCGCATAGTCTAACGCGCTAATCTCGTGTTAGAATAGACTTCCTAAGACGGGTAGATTGGAGTTCGATCCCGTTCGGGTGCACTGAGGGTGGTTTTTACAAAATGATTTTCCACTTTCCACGCAACTGCGAGTGCATCACACGAATTTCAAAGCAGATTAGTCAATGACAGAAGTATTAATACTATACCTCCAACCCCAGCACCTAGATAATAACTAATGAGAGGGCAAGACAAACTGGGAGCACATACTATAGTACACCTTTATACTCACCACGTCTCCCGGAATCGAACCAGAGTCCCTTATACATGTGCTCAACCACACTAATCACATAACCAAGAGTTCAAGCTATGTTTTTTTTGTGTTTTTTTTTAAGGCTATGAGGTTATTGTAAGAACAACGATTACTCAACTGACAAGGTTTAAACTCCCGACTAATACATAAAGACTGGGTTTGATGAATACATAAATATAAATTGTCAAAAGTTTCACCCTCGTTATCCTATTCAATTATATAACCCTTTTTAAAATGTATATAAAGAAATTTATTGGGCATTTAACTGTACAATTAATATAGTGGATTCGGGCAAAGAAAGTAGGTTTAGATATATACATTTTTTTTGCTCTCAACCCTTAAAAAGTGTAAAAATGTATTAAGGGTACAGGGAAAAGTGTGTGAAAGTCACTACACATACATTTTAAAAACAAATTTAATATCTCATACCCCATAAGGACGACAGCAAATAATTGTTTTAAAAATAAATTTAAATAAGACAGAGAGAGACCTCTTTTAACCATAGTATAAGGTGCATTAGAAAGTTATCATGATTTTCTAGCAGATAGCAGCACTAACTCAATCTGAGCTAAAAATTGGACTCTCTCCCTTCTCTCTTCATATATTATTTGATCAATATCGATACGGTCTATTGAAAGTGATAGCTACAGACCATTTGATTTGATGTATGCATACATTAAAGTAGCTCTAGTTTCTTTTGACCTGTCAAATAATTCTCTTCCAACTAGAACATAATCAATCATTAAGCGCGAATTATACTCTTTATAAAGTCTAAGGCACATTGAGCTAAACGTAACTGGTTGCAATTAATTTGCAAGGACCTGCTATTAGTAGCTTATTATTGGTTAATTTTAAGCCAAGCATTGGAGACCAGACAAGACCAGAACTTAGACTATCAACAATATTACGTAATCAAAAAGAAAAATATATATTTTTCAAATTATTAGGTTCTTTGCCCAACTAGGAATTGAAACTGGGTCGCTTTTATCGCAAGCAGACGCAATAGTTTCTGAACAAAGCTTTCGTTATACATATAAAATGACAACAAATAAACAAAAAGCTTATGTTTATATTGTTATAAAATAACCTTTGTATTTGGAGCCCTCGAATATAATTAAGAACAGCAAAGTAAGTGTTTTATTTGGCATAAATATCGTAAAAAATAGAAAATCATTAAATTTGCTGTTAAGAACATACTTATAAAATACCTTACAAAATATAAAAAAATATTATATGGAGAGCGTGGATTCGAACCAAGTACTGTGTAATCGGCCAGTAACATTATTTATTAAGATAAGTAATTAATAAAAACCGTATCATCTATATAAATTTGGCCAGGATGTGGATTAATCCATTTAGCCACCATCAGTGCGGATCTTACGAGGCATTTTCACTTTCACCCCTTTCTAGAAAGGAAAGCGAAATGGAATCTATGTTCCAATCAAGAACACGCTCTATCTCGCGAGGCCACCCTGACGCCAGTTGAAACAGCTGTTGCTGAACTTATATAATACAATCCAATTTTATTAGGGTGAATATTATCTGACGTCTAAAAAAGTAACTTGATCTACTTAAAGTATTAATAACTCAATTCATATGATCTGTAGATGTGACTTTTAATATGCATATTATCAATATTTATAGAATGACATCAATATTTTAGAAAAATTTAATCAATATTGACCGAAAAAAAAATTGTTTTTCTAAAAGGCCCTTTCCATGAAAATTTAACTCTATTTAAGGAACCAGGGCCTTAGGCCTTAACTTAATTTAATAATTTTAAACTTTTTCGTAAATATTCGAATTTCATACTCTTGTCAATATTCATTAGGCTTAAAAACGACTTAAATTTTATTTTTCTAATTTACTATTTGCAATCAACAAGAAAAATCACAGTCATCAATTAATTTTATTTTTTCAATAATTCGCTTTTAAGTCAATATTGAGACCAAATTAATAATTATTATGTTATAAAAGAAAGTGTGGCAAAATAATAGTTAGCCCGGACACAAAAACAGATCCTCGATGGATGCATCCTTTATGAATCCAGAACCTGTATAGAACACGGTTATTAGAGTGCAGTGATGAAATCTTAATTAATTCTAGGTGATGATATTTTAATAGCGAAACATAAATCATGGTTTATCGAGTGAAAAAAGACCTCCAATGCCTTCCATTTATTTATTTAAATAATAAGTTTTAGCTTATTAGATGCTTCCAGGTGACACGTATTATGTTTGTACGACTTCAATAGAGCTCAAGCGGTCACGCCTGTAATATCATTTATCCATCCCTTTAAAAAATATATATATATTATAATATGTTTAATCTTATTTTCCTACATCTTGTCCTGCTCGTACGGGGTCGACGTCCAATTTATGACTAGTCGCAATAAATTGACATATATGTTTTGGCTGAACTGATATACAGCCTGATTCCCTTCTTAACGCTAAACTCCGACACTTTTCCGGGGAAACAAAGTAGATTCTACGAGCGAGCGTAAAAGAGCCTAACATTTACACCGGGAAGGTATTTTCACATACCTTCCAGGGATATTTCACATGCCACAATCACCATGAGTCTGACGGCTTCACCTCCCCTCCAAAGGAAGGGATGCTATGGATGTTTGTCGCTCAAGAAAAATCCGTTGACCCCGGCTGTATTTGAACCCACGAACTTCTGGTACTGAGGCAAGAAATTTACCCAAAGACCCCTGAGGTAGAAATTATAATGTTTTGAATTGTTAACCTATTACTAAGTCTAGTTTATTTTTCCTTCTGGGCTGTATGGCTTAAAGTTATTAGTAATAAAATAATACTTAGCACCACGTCTACCTACCCGTTTGGGTTATACTAATAATGCTAATGGGTTAGGATTTGGGAAGGTTGAATATAGAGGAAATGATCCCACAGGAGAGCTAGCCAGACTATGTTCTGTTGACCCGAAATGAGAGAGGGGGAGGCGGTAGCTACGTAGAATATGTGACGGGATAAGAGTGTGACGTCATAAAACTGTGATGTAATAAGAATATTATGCTTGATTCTGACGTCAATTGATGAATAAATCAGATTTGAATGAAGTATTTTATTGACCCTAGACAAATGCGGGTACATTTTGACTAAAATAATGTTTATTATGAATGTTCACTGATATAAAAAAGATTTAATGATGAAGCGGGGTGTACCACGCACAAAACATCATACACACCAATACTGTTGTTGTTATGTTTATTAATGACGTCATATTTAGATAGGTTACAAAGTGTTAGAAGACTTTATTATAAAAATAAGTCATATGACTAAATTAAATAGCAGGCGCACGAAACACCATATCCACCAATACACCAAAAATGTTACTCTCACCTGAGTATGTATTTATTGGTAGCCTGCAATCCACAAGTAGCACGTTTTGGACCGTTTTCAACAGGATACGTTGACCATCTGCCATTCAAGTTTTAAGTTGTTTTTGGTCAGCGTCCTGGCCATATGGTAGTTTTAGTTTCAGACTTGTTTTAAGTGAGGCCATATTGGGCTCACCAGATTAAATCCGACCGCTAAAAAAGCCAGGAGCTTTTTGAATTCATTTGAGCTAAGAATGAGGGGCGAAGCGGTTGATCATCACACCAGTGAATCCCCGGAATTCACCAGAATTAAAAATAATTTATAAAATAACATCACGATGTTTATTTAATCAATGAATCTACAAATCCTGAGTGGTCAGTTAAATTTTCTTTTGTTTAGAAAATTTTTATTTACTCAATTTCATAATGAGTATACTCTTATTTGATAAATAAGACATGTTTTAAATACAATAATTTATAAAATATGATACGTAGGAAGTCCACTTTCGACCACATTCAGTGTATTTGTTTAGTATAGTTGATCTTTGTTCATCAAATTAAAATAAGTAAAAATGAAGATGTAATTAAAATAAATTTTTCCGCCAATATTACAGCAAGAGTTTCTAGTTTTCAAAATTAGATCTAGTTGTGAAAGTAAAACTCTAATAGACCTAATTTGTAACATATGATCTTCCACTAGTCTGCATTTTGGAAATCTTTCTCAGATGGTTTCTCAAAAGTTGGTGTTCTTGAATCTATTTTTCATGCTGATTCTAGAAATGACTTCCTTTTTTTTCTATCACGTCAGGTTTTTACACAAATTAAGAGGTTATGTTTTCAATATTTTACCTATTTTAAGCACAAATATATTCAAACACAAGACCTTTTCTCACAAACACATTTTTTAAATATTGTAGAGACCTGTTCTAATACTGTAAAGAGCTATCCTAATACTTTCGTGACTACTCTGTAACAAAAAAAAGTATGAACCGTGTTCTATTAATTTTCAAACTTTCTCTTTTTTGACTTCCTTGCAGATCCTCCATCTTTACTGTCCCTCTTCAACATCCAACAGTAGTCGGCCATCATAGTTTCATTCCATTTCCCCTGGTACCTCTTCTCCATCTCCTTAATATCCTGGTGAAAGCTTTCACCTTGCTTTTCACTAGATTTTCCGGGAAGTAGTCGATATGGGAGTGTTGAAAGTGAACTTTTACACTCATGTTACAACCCAACTTATTGAAGTTTTCCAACATTGTTTTAACAATTCTCCTGTAATTTGGATCTTTGTTATTCCCTAGAAAGTTTCCGATATTAGATTGGAAGGCGGTCCATGCGTCTATTTCTCTCTCATTCATCGTTTTCTCAAAATCATCGTCATTCATCAGTTTGCGGATTTGTGGACCAACAAAAACTCCAGCTTTCAATTTTTCTTGTGTATTGAAGGGAAAGTTCATAGAATGGTACTTGAAGCAGGGCCCATCTTGTGGTAGAACCCTTACAAACTGCTTCATCAAGTCCAATTTGATGTGTAGTGGTGGAAACAAGACTTTTTGGGGGTCTACAAGCGGTTCATGCATGATGTTTTTAGTTTCAGGCACAAAATTCCTTCGCTTTGGCCAAACTCTCACACTCCAATGTCTTTGCTTTGCCCAACTGTCACGTTCACATAGAAAGCAAGGCAGTTTCATGTACCCAGCTTGTTGTCCTAATAGAATTCCTATAACTTTGAAGTCACCACAGATTAAGCCATTTGTGTTCAGCATCCTGGATACTTGTTAACAGTACCTTCATGTTCTTGAATGTCTCTTTCATTTCAATTGAATGGGCCACAGGAATAGACTCATACACATTCCCACTATGCAACAACACACCTTTGAGGCTCCTCATGGATGAGTCAATAAAAAGTCTCCACTAATATGGATCGTGTTCAATGCCATATAAGTTAATTAACTCGTTTGTGTTATTGCAGTAAACCAAGGAATTGTTCTTTGAGAATAAAGGAACTAGTTCTTGTCCTTTGTGTCTCTGTACCATGAAAAATGTATTCCTGGTGCCAGAAGATTCTTACTTTTAAGCTGGGAGCCAAGTAGCTCTGCAGATTCCTTAGGCAAATTCAGATCACGTACTAGATCAGTAAGTTCCCTCTGAGGGAACCTTTGTGGAGTAAAGTCGTATTCAGGCTTGTAGACATCATCATTATTGGCTTCAGAGATTACATCACGTTCACTTTCAACATCATCTTCTGCCATGTTCTCTAAAACAGATGTAGAAAGAGGGGCAGGCAGGTCTTCTCCATTAGGAACTGGCCTAATGGCTGAAGGAATGCTTGGATACACAATTTGCTTTTTTTTTTAATTGCACCCCTGAACATTAACCAAACAGAAGTAACAGTCATTAAGGTGGTATTTAGGCTCCCTCCACACCATAGGAATTAGCAAACGTCATGCACGTCTTCTTAACTTTTGCCCATAAACTTAACCTCTCAACTCAATAGTGGCAAATTCACTGTCACCCATGCTTTATCCTGGTCACCAAGCTTCACTTAAAATCAGCATAGTTAGCTTTCTTCACAAAGCACAAATGTAACAAAAAAAATTTGGATTGTTCACACACTTGCGTGTAGACATTGTATGACTACAACTATAATTGCAATCACAAAAGGGAAATAAACTGAGAACAGCGTTGGAAATGCAAACAGAATACGAAATACAATGAGAACATATCTGGAAATGCAAGCGTCTGAGAGTCACAACACTTCCAAGGTCAGACAAGGACACCTAGACAGCAGTAGCAGTTGTGTCAACCTAAAGGCTTACAGGTCTATATTGCAAAATTTCTCTGCAACAATACGCATTACCTACTGGCACATATAATGAATGCTCTCAGCGATAAATGTTGGAAGTCAACTTAGGTTCATTGTTAAAAAACTGTACGTGATAGAAGAAAATTAAAAACAGTTTTGGAATCAGCATCAAAAAGTGAGCCAAAAACACATATTAGTTTTCAATCATCCGATATCATGCAAACTAGTGATTATCTATAAACACCTTAATTGAGAATACATTCTTATAAAAATGAATAACTACATAGAATTTAGGCATAAAGGTAAACCTCTACATTATTACCAAAATAGATAATAGGAGACATAGGTGACTTTCCTACGTGTCAAATAAATTTGAACTTTTGTTAAACTTTTTTTTATTAAAACATGTTATCAGCCAATTAGAGAGTAAATACTAATTTATACTATTTATGAATTTAAAATTTTAAACTGACATTGTTTTATCTATCAGTGGGTAATAGCAAATTCACATGTCTTGAATCAAAATGTTTAATTTCAGCGCTTACTCTACCTTTAAAAATATTAAAATCTGAACTTTAAAATTTCAATTTTAAAAACAGTTTACCATTGTTTTGAATTCATAATTTTATGTTTAACTTAATAGAAAAAATAAATAAACATACATGATATGAAATCTCAGATGATTAAAATTTTTTAATTTCTAATTTCATAGATATGTTATACTGATTACATAAAGCACTTATGGTTTACACAAATGTCACATTAGTATCATTCGAGACTAAATACCATTTAAAATTTACACTCACGTTTGCTTTATCTATCAACGGTGAATAGAAAATTGATATAACTGAACTCTACATTTTCAATTTTAAAACAGTTTTAAGATAGATAGAACTTTTCTTTTTTTAGTTAACAATTGTATTTTAACTTCACTGAATTTGTCAAATTTCAACCATTCTAAGTTTGATAGAATTATCTCTCCCCACGCTATCATAAATAAAGTATGATGGCGTGGGGAGAGATAATTCTATCAAACATTATTTATTAATGCAAAGTTTTGGGGGAATTTATTGACAAGATCAATTTGATCTTTTGTACATAACTGTGAAAACTTTTTTGGAGAAAGAAACCTACAGTACTATTGTTTAAAAAAGGCGTCACATAAATTCCCCTTCCATACTTAATGTCCCGCTCTTCGAAAGATATCTCTAATTTAGTGTTTTCGGTTAAATTTTTAAGAGAGATATACTGTTTCTCGCTCTTGACTGCATTGAATTCCATCATAAACGTCTCCATACTCCTAAAAAAAAAAAGTAGATTAAATTTTGATTATAATTTTATTTCAGGTCAAGGTGCAGCTTATATTGAAGGATAGGGGGATTACAATAAAATTATTTATATGGATTAGAATTTGAAATTTAATTTTTTTAAAGTGGATTTAATAGTAAATTTAATTAATATATTTAGTTGATCTTGTTCTGAAATATGTACTGTACATATCGCCCGTCGCTCTCATTATTTAAGTTTAGATAAATAGTAACAAAGTAGATGTACCTACTGGAAAGTGTAACTAGAAAGTTTGTTTCGAAATCAGAGTTTGAATTTCAAGCACGTCATTTACACTGGTGAGATAATTGTTTAATTACTTTTTTTAAAGTTAAAAATTTAATTTATCTATTTAAGTTTTAGTAAGAGAAGTAACTTAAATGGTTTTAATAAAATTTTATTGAATTAATTATTTTAATTATAGTTTATTGTATTGTGAAGTAAGGAAGAAATAGTTTAATAATTTAAAAAAATAATAAGCATATTTAGTTTTTTGTACCTTTTGTATTAGGGTGGATTAAAATATTAATAATTAGCTTCCTCTGATATTTAATGTACTCAACCATCCTCATTACATGCCCATACCATCTCAGTCTTGCTTTCTCTACTATCTCATGTACTCCCTGTATCCCCGCTCTTTCCCGGATAACTTCATTTCTAATATTGTTTCTCCTCGTGACATCTAATATGCTCCTCACAAACTTCATTTCCTAGTCTCTCTTATATTCAATGTCCATGTTACTGCTGCATTTGTGAAAATGGGTACAAAGTACGCGTACTTTACATTTAAAGTGCAATTCTCTTCTCCATAGCAAGTCTCTTTGAGAAATACTGTACTTTAATAGTCTTATAGGATCGAACTGGGTCTCCAAGACCTTTAGCTAGCCTTTACAACCACTCTGTGATTGCTATGTAACATATATATATTTACCGTTAGAAAATACAAAGCGTCATAAAATAAAACACTAAAATCTTGACTGTCGATTCCTCATTAAATCTTCTCTCCTAAAAATGTTAAGAAAAGATAGAGGCAACGTTCGCTTGAATTACTAAGAGTCCTTAGGTCCTTTATCCACATCCTTATTCGTCTTTTGAACGAATAAACATTTCGTTGCACCTTCCATTTTTTATTTCCCTTAATATAATATCATAGATGCTAAAAACAGATATACTTAACGTTCACTTTATGAACCAATTGATTATATTGGCGCACGACTTATAGACTATCTTAAATATAGAAGAGACACAACGCCCAATTCACTGGCCCTTAATACATCACTGTGAAGGGAAATTGTCCAATTTCACTAATTATACGGTGGAGGCCTGGCATTCCTCACATTCACAAGTAGTGATTAATATACGTCCTGTCAGAGGTGAAAGAAGGGTTTGGCAATCAGATAAATCTGTGCCGGGACCGATGATTGAACCCCGGACCCTCAGCACATAAGTGGGACTATTAAAAATAAATATCTTTTATTTAAAACATATTTTTATAAATTCGTTATTTTCCGCAAATATATATTTTTAAAGAAAAGTTTTGGTGACTGGCGAGTTGAAAATTTACAGAACCGATACACTTCAAATAATCGGAAAATATTTAAATTAGAAACTCTAAAATTGTGAGCCTAAAAATGGGGGCGGGTATAAATTATTGTATTTAAAACATGTCTTATTTATCAAATAAGAGTATACTCATTATGAAATTGAGTAAATAAAATTTTTCTAAACAAAAGAAAATTTTACTGACCACTCAGGATTTGTAGATTCATTGATTAAATAAACATCGTGATGTTATTTTATAAATTATTTTTAATTCTGGTGAATTCCGGGGATTCACTGGTGTGATGATCAACCGCTTCGCCCCTCATTCTTAGCTCAAATGAATTCAAAAAGCTCCTGGCTTTTTTAGCGGTCGGATTTAATCTGGTGAGCCCAATATGGCCTCACTTAAAACAAGTCTGAAACTAAAACTACCATATGGCCAGGACGCTGACCAAAAACAACTTAAAACTTGAATGGCAGATGGTCAACGTATCCTGTTGAAAACGGTCCAAAACGTGCTACTTGTGGATTGCAGGCTACCAATAAATACATACTCAGGTGAGAGTAACATTTTTGGTGTATTGGTGGATATGGTGTTTCGTGCGCCTATGATTAAATAAACATCGTGATGTTATTTTATAAATTATTTTTAATTCTGGTGAATTCCGGGGATTCACTGGTGTGATGATCAACCGCTTCGCCCCTCATTCTTAGCTCAAATGAATTCAAAAAGCTCCTGGCTTTTTTAGCGGTCGGATTTAATCTGGTGAGCCCAATATGGCCTCACTTAAAACAAGTCTGAAACTAAAACTACCATATGGCCAGGACGCTGACCAAAAACAACTTAAAACTTGAATGGCAGATGGTCAACGTATCCTGTTGAAAACGGTCCAAAACGTGCTACTTGTGGATTGCAGGCTACCAATAAATACATACTCAGGTGAGAGTAACATTTTTGGTGTATTGGTGGATATGGTGTTTCGTGCGCCTCCTATTTAATTGAGTCATATAACCTATTTTTATAATAAAGTCTTCTAACACTTTGTAACCTATCTAAATATGACGTCATTAATAAACATAACAACCACAGTATTGGTGTATATGGTGTTTTGTGCGTGGTACACCCCGCTTCATCATTAAATAATTTGTCTATCAATGTACATTGATAATAAACATTATTTTAGTCGAAATGTACCCGCATTTGTCTATGATCAATACAATAATTCATTCAAATCTAATTTATTCATTAATTGACGTCAGAATCAAACATCATACTCTTATTACGTCACAGTTTTATGACGTCACACTCTTATTACGTCACATACTCTACGTAGCTACCGCCTTCCCCTCTCTCATTTCCGGTCAACAGAACATAGTCTGGCTAGCTCTACTACTCACTTAGCGTGTAGGGAGCGTGGGAAACCATTTAGTAAAAACAACCCTCAGTTCACCCAAGTGAGATTCGAACCTTGATTTCCCCGTTCTCGGCAGTCTAGTCCAAAACGAGTCTAGCGCATTAGCTCGCTACGTCACCGAGGCGGGTTTCAATTTATTGCAAAATTCTACAGTCCTTTTCTTACTCGAGACAAAAAGGAACTAAAACAAAGTTTGGAAGTGGGGAGGACCTCAGTGCGGCAATATGGAATAGTTAACAAAAGAAATTGAGTGATGACGCACCTACCCCCTGAAAATTAAAACGGCCAAGACTTGTCACTTTGCTGGTACCGTTTATTTTTTTTTAGCACCACGTCTTACTACCCGTTTGGATTATATGCTAATGTACTAGTGATGAGCGAGGCTGGCTTTAGAGGTAGTGTACCCGCATTTTCAGGGAAAACCACTTAGAGATATCTACCCTCAGTACACCCGACTGGAATCGAACCCCGATCTCACCGTCATCAGCAGTCTAGTATATTTTAAAAGTGACTCCTTAGATCATGTGGCCACCGAAGTGTGTCATATTTAATTTACATTATTTTAATTTAATATAATCGCCCAGTCTTCCTCCATTCACCTTAGGGGCGGGACATATTGTTATATTGGTCCTAAGTTTAAACATGGTTAAATATAATTATAAAGACCTACTTCGGTAGCCGCATGGTCTAAGGCGTCACTCTCGTGTTAGACTAGACTGCCGATGACAGGGAGTATGGGATTCAAATCCCAGTCGGGTGTACTAAGGGTGGTTTTACCGAAATAGTTTTCCAAGTAAATGTGGGTACACTTCCTTTAATTTCCAACTTCTTCATCCCTAACTCGTTAACGTAATTAGTACATAGGGCAGTAGGACGTGGTGCTAAAAAAATAGATTTAATTATATAATGTGAGTGTGATATCAGAGAACATAACCACTATAACACCAGTGATGATATGTTGATAAAGAAATCACTCTTGTTTACACATTAAACTTACAATTACTTAAGTACTCTATGACATTAGGAGCTCGAAAGGTCATTGCCGCCCTTACAAAAGTACGCCACCTATTCCAAATATGAGCTAGTTCTATCTAATCCACCTCATTACACCCTATCTCTATCTTGAGCTAGTTCTATCCAGTCCACCCCATTACACCATATCTCTATCTTGAACTAGTTCTATCCAGTCCACCTCATTATATCCTATATCTGTCTTGAGCTAGTTATATCTAGTCCACCTCATTACACCCTATCTCTATCTTGAACTAGTTCTATCCAGTCCACCTCATTACATCCTATATCTGTCTTGAGCTAAGTTCTATCCAGTCTACCTCATTACAACCTATATCTGTCTTGAGCTAGTTCTATCTAGTCCACCTCATTACATCCTATCTCTTTCTTGAGATAGTTTTATTTAATCCACCTCATTATACCCTACCTTTATCTTGAGCTAGTTCTACATAGTCCACCTTATTATACCCTATTTCTATCTTGAGCTAGTTCTATCTTATCCACAGCATTACATCCTATCTCTATCTTGAGATAGTTCTACATAGTCCACTTCATTATACACTATCTCTATCTTGAGCTACCTATATCCAGTCCACCTCATTACACCTTAATTCTATCTTTAAGTAGTTCTATCCAGTCCACCTCATTACATCCTATATCTGTCTTGAGCTAGTTCTATCTAGTCCACCTCATTACATCCTATATCTGTCTTGAGCTAGTTCTATCTAATCCACCTCATTATACCCTATCTCTATCTTGAGCTAGCTATATCCAGTCCACCTCATTACACCATATCTCTATCTTTAACTAGTTCTTTCCAGTCCACCTCATTACATCCTATAGCTGTCTTGAGCTAGTTCTATCTAGTCCACCTCATTACACCCTATCTCTATCTTGAGCTAGTTCTACATAGTCCACCTCATTATACCCGATCTCTATCTTGAGCTAGCTATATCCAGTCCACCTCATTACACCTTATCTCTTTAAGGGTTAGTTCTAATTCCATCCTCCCATTTGCGTCTTGGTCTTCCCGATGGTCTCTTACTATTGGGTTTGCCAGTCAATACTCTGAACAAGGTTCTAAAATCTCCTATTAGAGCTGCATGTCCTGTCCACTTTAAATTAAAATCATCAAAGCACCCCGAATAGTGAATGCTACAATCTGACCCATGATTGCATAATCTCCCATTAATCTACACAGTGCACCTTACAATTTGCAACCTAACGTGGTTGCACCCCAACACACCAAAAATGTAAATTTTACAACATATTACATTAATTATCAGTGGGGGAAAAAAACAATAATTTACTTATAATAACTTTATTAAATCACACTTTCATTGAAAAAATTTATGAAAAAGAAATCCAAAAGATATGGAATATTAGCTTTCAACTTTTATTTTCGTGTTTCACTACCAGTTCGGGCTATACGCATGTAAGTTATATAAATTACGCTAGTTAATATGGTTGAGGAAGGGATAGTTCGGATTAACTGTACCCACCTGCATTTTATTTAAGGATAGAGTAGAAAAACATGCAGGAAAAAATACCCCCAGTAGGCCTAATGCTGGATGGGATTTTTAACCCCGACATATACATCACCGACAAACTTAACTAAATGAGCTCGACATTTAGACCGCATGTCCATCAGTACTGGTAGTTTCAACTCTAATATACTATATATATAGGAACCAACCCCATGCTTAAAATTGTATCTCCGGCTGAAAGAAAGGATCAACCTTTCAGTAGGCCACTGAACACATTTTTGAGACCAGAATGATATCGCTGTAGTGAGAGAAATAATTTGTTATAAAAATTATAAATATTGTTATCTAGGGTGTTTCTATAAATATATGTAATCTAATATATAGATGTAATATATATAATATACATAAGGTTGGAATGGGGCAAAGGGATAGATAGAACGATTCACTCTAAAAACTGGGTAAGCAGGTTGAAGGGGGAAGTGACTCTGTGGTTTTAAATGACAACAATAAGGCTCGAACAATTATTTGTACTTTTAATATATTGCAATCGACGACCATATTTCACTAATCTTACTAAAGATACTTATTTTTAAATGAATAGTGTTCCAGTTGGGAGGCAGCACATTAATCAATCGAGAAGGTATGTCACTCTCTTGACCCCCTACACTCCCCCCCACAACCCCGCTTTCATTTTGAGCTTTTTATTCATAATCGTGATGTTGAAAATCAATAGATTAATAAAATTTGATTACAATATTTTCATTTATCTCAGCCTTGTATTTGAACAGAGTGTTAATAAATTAAATACATCTTACAAATCAAGTATCGCAAACATGAATCAACAAATTAATATTAATATACAAGCACGACGCTGTAGATTGGCTTTAGGTACGATGTACCCAGGTAGGGAAGGTGGATGGTGAGGGGCGCTACTACCTGCGGTGGCTTGTAGTTAAGGTGCGAGTGAATGAAACGCGAGAAAACGCCGGTGATTTTGCAATTTTTATATCGTAACTTTTTTTTGTGTGCTAGAGTTGGTAGAATATTGCGCAAGCACAAACATATAGTTTAATTTTATTCACCTGGTGATATCAACAATTGTTGAATATCAGTCAAGGGTGTGATGAAATTTAGTGACAAATTCTTCTCTCCAATTAAAAAGTTTCTCATCTAATGCCGCTATGCTTATGACAAATGTTCAAGAACTGTTGGTATCATCATGTGAAGAAAATTATGTCCCAACTGGAGAAATATTATTATTTTGGTAAAAAAATAAGTTTTGATATAAAAACTGCAAAAACATTGACTTTTCCTCGTGTTCTCTACACTCCTACTACCTAAAATCTCCTAAAAGCAGATAAAAATAATTGTTATTTTTTATTGAACAATTCCTTAAGTAGATTCAAATTTTAAAAAAACACAAATAAGAGGATGAGGGCAAAACCATGATGACCCTAGTAGATTTATATGGGATGTACACAATTTTAAAACTTTTATGACATCCGTAAATCCATCTGTCAAAAATAAATACAACTATTCATTGATATTAGCTACCCTTAAGATCTTTTTTCTTTTCTTGGCGCGTCTTACTACCCGTTCGAGTTATATAGGCTTATGTACTCATTACGCTAATGGGTTAGAGATGAGGAAGGTTGAATTTAGATAAAGTGTACGCGCATTTGCGTGGAGATTGAGAAACCGTTTAGGGTAAACCATCATCAGTAAGCCTAGCCATAATCAAACTCCAATCTTTCCGTCATTCGCAGTTTAGTCTATTGCGAGAGAGACGCCTTAGACCACGTGGACAGCGAAGTGGGTCTGAAAGTCTTGACTGGATCTAAAAAAAAGCTTTTATTTCAAGATGTAAGCTACCGGAAATCACTGCTAATACACATATTTTCATAAAATGAGGGTTACCATGTATTTGGCCCGACCCCCTCACTATAGGGGTTGAAGGTGTTTTGAATTGTATAAGACTCCATTACGCTACCAGCCTTGTTAGTGAGGAGGGGGTGGGGAGTGAGGTCGAACTTCCTCCCTCCCCCTTTCCAAGAGACGTTTGTGACCTCCTGAACAGCCTCGACATCTCAGACAGTTGACTACGGCTAAGGGTTGGTAAAGTGAAGGGCGTGACTCACCCATCTCGTCGATGATGGGAGCCATCCGGAGCGTGACGCCGACGAGCAGGACGCTCATCAGCAGCAGGAGACAGGCCGTGGCGATGATGGTCCATCGCGCGCGCTTCGGCAGGTCCTCAGGGTCGATCCTCTTGGGTCTGTGTTCACCCTCATCCCTCCCGCCGCCCACCCGATACTTCTTCTTCCGTCTCCGCCTCTTGCGCCGCTTGGGCGTCACGACGCCAGCCTCCTCCTCCTCCTGTCGTCGCAGGATCTCTTCCTCCTCCATGTTAAGGACGATGTATTCGGTATCATAGTGCGACATCAGGATCTTTCTGACGGAAGATGGCAGGGGGAGCATCGTGTCAGATAATAGTTCACGATCGCGGATACTATCCTCCTGCACTCTTTTCGTTTTTTGCTAAGATGGAATAATTTATGATGAGGTTTCGGTCGAAGTAAACTAAATATGACGACATCCTTAGGGTTTAGTTTAATTTATAGTTTAATAATACATAGTTATAATATTAATTTAATATAAACTGCAAATTTTCTCGTGTATTTTAACTCACAAAAAATAAAAATTCCTTTAAATGAGAAGGCTAAGAAAAGTTGTAAATAAAAATAAAATTTTAGCTTATAATATTTTATTTTTAGGTAATTTAAGATTAGTTCATATATCGATTTTATTGTATTAAGTTACTCACCTTGACCAAATATGGCCGCTTTTTAACCCTGAATGCTTATGATTTGTGTAGTTACAATTATTTATAATTATTTTGTAATTTTTACAAAAATATTGAAATCATAATTTATAAATTATACGCATTGTTAAAATATGATAACATAATAAAGAATTTTTTTTTGTATGCACAAGTTATATTTTTATTTTTCCACAATTTAGTTTTAATTTTATATTTGACATACAATAAATGTCAATAATGGAGTACTATAACCATTAAAACATATGTACGCATATTTTTTACTCAAAACTCAGTGGATATACAAACGTGTTCAAGATAAATAAATAGATATATAAAGAAAAGAAAGCTTAGAGTTAAATTTTCTTGTTAGCTTACGTTTTAATAATATTTTTACTCTGAAAAAACAAGCTTTGTGATAGTTGTAAACTTATTTTATGCAGTTTTAACTATATTAACACTTTGATACGTTTTATTTGAGATTAAAAGTACAAGACCGTGTTATTATAGTTACATTTGCAAACCATTTAAGATAATATATTTTATTAGTATTGCTACATGTCTACATTAAACCTCAATCAATAAGCTTTGATGATTTACCAAGTAAGCTACCGATACTAAACCAACATAGTGTGTCAATTATATAGTATTATTATTAGCTAATAGAGGCCATGTTTAACATATAAGATAAATACAACTTTTATTTTGATTGAAGTTAATAAACATCCAAACGGTGTAAAAATGAGTTTCCTTGAATTAAAATAGTATATTAAATAGTAAATGGATTTTATTTACATACTAATACGACTTTTATAATGGGACATCAAGAAAGCTATGAATAAAATTTAAACTACGATTTAAACCTATTCTTCTAGATAGAGTTAATTTAAAAACAGAATGTTCTCTTTCTTCAAAGAAGTTAATTTAATTCAACAAATGTAAAATGTATTTATTTAAATTTCAAACACTGATAGCTTCTGAATTTGTAGAAAGAATATACATATTTTCATATAGTATAAAATATCCCCAATTTTATTATTCTTAAATATAAAGTAAATTTAGAAAATATAAATTGCGCTTCACTCTAAAACCGGAACGACAAAGAAAAAAAACTATTAATGCTAAAACGTTAGTAAAATACAAACTTATGAGTTAAGTGCAAAGAAGACCTAGCTTATGTAAATAATATCGCTAAATAAAACAACAAGAACGAAATAAAGAGTGCAAGGAAAGACCTATTCCATTCAGAATGAGCGTGGTGAGATAATCTGGGATGAAAACAGCATAAAAGAGCGATGGAGAGAGATTTTAAGCAATTGTGTGGCGATAACTTAGGGAAAGTAGCAGAAATAGGGATAATGTTATAATGAGTGAAATAATTAATGAGGTTGAGGTGTTAAGAGCTATGAAAGTGTTAAAAAGCCACAAATATGCTAGTGTAGATGAGCTCACAAGTGAAATACTTAGGTGTGGGGGCATGGTACTACTTGAGAGGTAGTGTGAGTTGTTCAATGTATGTGCTGGCATTTCGAATGTTCCTAATTATGGGAAGAATGTGGTAATTGTTCCTTTGTATAAAGGCAAAGGTAGTAAGGGTGAATACAATAATTTCAGGGAAATTAGTTTGTTGAGTATCCCGGGCAACATTTTTGGGAGAGTCTTAATTGAGAGAGTGCGTGAAAAAACCACGGAGTTGTACAATGTGATTTTATACGAGGTATAGGAGGTAGCATGAACCAGATATTTGCATTGCAACAACCGCTTGAGAAATGTATGTCACTTTGGAAGAAAGTGTATTGCGCATTTGTTAATATGGAGAAAACGCACGATCGTGTGAATGGGAATATGTTATGAAATGTTCTGAGAAAGTATTGTGTGGATTCATGGTTAGTAAATGCAATTATGGTGACATTTGATGGAAGTAAATCTTGCATTAGGGTGTATGGAGTTTTGAACAAATGGTTTGACATTGAACAAGGTGTTAGCCAAAGTTGTGTTATGTCTCCATGGTTGTTTAATGTATTCGTGGATAAGTGTATGAGGGATGCTTGTGAGGACGTGGTTGGTGTACAAATAGGCAATGTGAATGTGAGAGTGCTGTTATATGTAGACGATGCTGTATTAATGGCTGAGAACGAAAATCAATTGCAGAATGAATTAAATCGTTTGAATATATCGAAAGGCAGATTGGATAGTCGTATAAATGTCTCCAAAAACAAGAGGATAGTTTTGGTAAGGACGCATCAGGAAATGATTGTCAGATTAGTATATATGGAAAACTGTTAGAAAAAGTGAATGGTATTTGTGTATCTGGGCAGAATGTTCTGTAAAAGTGGAAGGTTAGATGTTGAAATCGACAAACGTGTGAATGCATCTCGGAGAGTAGTTGGATGTAGGTGGAGTATTGCAAATAATGAAATAGTAATCGAAAGAGACAAAGATGGCAGTTTATAAAAGTGTGTTAACGCCAACTTTTTATTATGTGTGTGACGTGTGGGTATGCCAGAAAAAACACAAGATCATGTTGAATGTGGTTGGAATGAAATATCTAAGAAATGTATGTATGTATGTATGTATGTATGTATGTATGTATGTATGTATGTATGTATGTATGTATGTATGTATGTATGTATGTATGTATGTATGTATGTATGTATGTATGTATGTATGTATGT
>CABFWB010000277.1:151748-190996 GCA_902151455.1 Timema bartmani
ATATCATTGTATATTATTTTATGCGTGTTCTTATGTGGAGTGGTGATGATACAATGTACATTATTCCGTTCAGAAATCTTACGAGTTTATAGAAAGAGAGAGAAAGTCTGTGCGGTGTGCCGTACCATTTATTTTCTTATGTCATATTTGTGATCTTGTGTGGTAAATGCATTGATTATTTAGCTTATCTACTCATGATTATATATATATATTTACCCCCTCGGTGTCGTAGTTAGCTAACGCGCTAGGTTCGTGTTGAGCTAGACTGCCGAGGACGGAGAGATCAAGGTTCGAATCTCGGTCGGGTGAACTAGGGGTGGTTTTTCCTAAATGGTTTTCCACTCAGATGCGGATTCACTTCCTCTAAATTCAACCTTCCCAATTTCTAACCCATTATAGTAATTAGTACTTGAGCGTATAACCCCGAACTGTTAGTAAGACGTGGTGCCAAAAATAATATTATGAATATAAATTCATTTATATGGTGGAGGTAGGGGGGTGAACGTCACTTCTTAACCGTCCTCCCCTACAGAAGCTTCGTAAGAAATATTAGAACCACCGAAAATAAAACAAAAAACACCCACACATACGGACAAAGGCATTAGTTTATTCATATCCGTTTTTCTTTTATAGCGGAGACGTTGGGGGTTCGAAATATCTCTGTGTGTACTGAGTTGTTTGTTCATAAATTACTTCCTCGTTCTCTCTTCACGTAAATGCGGGTGTGTTTCCTCTTAAGTTGTACCTTATTCATCTCTAGCCCATCAAGTTAAATAAGCGGAGATCTTTGAAGGGGAAGTAAGACGCAATGCACGTTTAAAAAAAGTCCACCCCCTTCCCCCATCTCCATGAATTCAACGTTGAGTCCAACTTGCTAACGGAGAAGGAGATGAATGGGTCATGAGCTGCCAACGTAAAAGGGGTGGTAAGGCTCGAATTAATACCTTTTCCTCCAAATCATGTTCACGATAAGGTTGAAGCAATCTAGCATAGGTGAGCTGTCAGAATCAATTCATTAGATTTAAAACTTTAGGCACCACATCAAGGGGTGGACTGGCAGGTTCCAAACGGTCCGGGACTACAAATATGGCGGCTCTTAACATACATTCACTGTTAAGAGTGTAGGTAGCGCAAGCTAAGTTAAACATTTTTGCAGTTTTTATGTCAAAACATTTTTTCGGTCCAAATAAATAAAATATTTTCCCAGTAGGAACATAGAAATTAATTTTCTTCCAAAAAATTGATCTCAAAAGATCTTGAATATCTATCAAGGGTGTCCTGGAATTTAATTACAGCCTTTCCTCTTCATTTAAAAAGTTTCTCATCTAAAGCTGCTATGCTCATGACAAATATTCAACAACTGTTTGTATCACCATGTGAAGAAAATTTAGCTATATGCTTCTACTGTAGCAATATTTTATTTATTTTGCTATAAAAACTGCATAAATCCTGCCCTTAAACTAGCATCCCATACACCCCACCTTAATACCGTTGAAGATATGTTTCACTGTGGCTGGAAAAATGATGTGAAATTTTTATATTTTTACTACTAGTAGGGCTACATTAATTGATATAGATGCCACTTCAGTCACATAATCGATTATTACGTATCAATTCAGTCCACTTAAAAAAAGCTTTTACTTTCTACTAACATCAGAACAAATGATTCTAATATAATTTGTTAGACAATAGCTATGAGTCTAATTTGTGTTATTTAAATTTATAAAATGACTCCCCACTCAATACTTATGTTGATTACAAAGAGCATTCAGTATTTATCAAAGAAATACTTTTACGTTTGGTTTAAGAAATTGTTTTTAAGCAACACAAAGAAACTTCAAACAAAATGGTTTTACATTTAAAGTCATCGTATACTTTCAAAAATTATATATTCTTGGTACTATCATCCTTACTCACCGGAACATTTAATTAACATTTATTGAAACAAAAAATGTAGAATTGAATGAATAGCTTTATTTGGCCAAGCGGGAGATCTTTCTTCCTGTGTATCGGTGGCCCAATTCAGCCCTGGGCACATCCCTATAAGTTATATATATATAGAGAGAGAGCGAGAGATAATTACGCGTCTGACTTTTCGTGTATTGATGAGATTGATAAATATTTAGAAAGTACACGTCAAATACTATAATACAAACTCTAATTTTACAACTTTGGTAACGAGAAAATTATTGGACCATGTCAAGAACATTGTGGGTAAAGACCTTTAACGGTAACCAACCAGCCTTTAGAGCACTTGGTTCGAGATCCGTTGTAATAAACACATTGTTTTCACGTGGAGTAAAAGAAGATGTGCGGGTTTTAATCGCGATCACATACGCTAATAGCCCCCAGATTTCATTAAGTACCTATAAAAACCACACAAACACAATAATTGAAAGAATACAAATCACACACAAAATATTTGTCTGAGATATCATATTAGAATGAATAAAGGCCACCCCACTCAGAAATCTTAGGGTTCCTTAAAATAACCTTCTTAAAAATATATTGTCTGATGTTAGATTGCTTATTTCACTAACATCTAACATAATAAAAGAAAGAGGTTTTTTTCTTATAATACTCTTTTGTGCAAGTATGCCGGCTATTAAAGACCTGGACCATCTTTGTGGTTTAAAACCCAACCCGGCCCAGGGACCTAAAGCTTATTCTTTTAAAAAAAGGGCTTGAAATAACATAATTATTAGGTCATCAAGCTTACGACTGGTTTTCTGCCGCTCTCCATTTTTGCCTTTCCTGGGCCAAAGTTTTTTCATCTTTTTACCTTCTTCTGACAACATCGTTCGCTATCCGAATCATGTACGCCAATCTTGGTCTGCTTCTTGAATTTATACCTTTCACATCTCCTTATATAATTATTTTAGTTATAATATTTTGTCTCAATATATGGCCTACCATATTGTTAACTCTTCTTCGATGTATACCTTTCCAAAGTTCCCTTTCTTCATTTGCTTTTCTATCTCTTCTGTATTTGATACCATCTCCATCCATGATATTTTCAAAACGCTTCTGTAGCATCAAGATTAAATGTTTCTAACATTTTCCTCCTAGCTGCGCCAATGGTCCATACGTCACATCCATAATGCACAACGATGCATAGATATGCTTTTAGAAACTTTCCAAATTTAAAATAAATGGTACGGCGCACCGCACAGACTTTCTCTCTCTTTCTATAAACTCGTAAGATTTCTGAACGGAATAATGTACATTGTATCATCACCACTCCACATAAGAGCACGCATAAAATAATATACAATGCTATATAATCAATGAGAAAAGAGGCGCATCTTTGTCCACCTAAGAGCATTTCAAACAGTTTAATGTCTTCCACAAGGGTCAACACTTCGTATTAAAATTTCGATTTCTGGTTAAAATTTTAACATTTTATAAGGTGTTGCAGATCTTCAAGTCATCGCATTGATATTTAATTATTCATTTATACATTTTGACCAATAAAAAATGTTAATATTGACTATTGAGTCTAAAATGGAGATAGATCATTGCTATGCAAACATTTCTCCTAAGAGATTTAAGGAAAAATAACATACTTTTTTAGATACTTATATTTAATTACTCTATGGCATTGGAGAATTATTGCGTTAAGACTTAAGTAGTATATGTTTACAACTAAAGCTCACAAAATTGTATTAATATATTTGCAAATATCTCAGAAACTGCTGCTTTTATAAAAATATATGTCAAATAAAAGTTTTTTATTTCTAATAGTCCTACAATTTTGCAATGATAAGTTGTTTAGTTTCTCCAATAGTTGTGGAGATACGGAAATTAACGCTTCTGTAAAGTACCCTAAAAATCATTTTCATAGGAAAATGAAAATAGCCAGTTTATTTATAATCTTAATCAACGCCTAGATACGAATTTTAATCAAAATCGTTTGAGCAGATTTTGAGAAAACCAAATTTTTCTCTTTTCGCCCTTCAGTAAACTACCCTTAATTTTAAGTTTTTATAGACACACAGACAGACGGCATTGCAAAGACTATTTTTTAGGGTTCGGGGGGTCATGAGACGTCGACATCCATCAACATTTCAGGTTAGTTTTTTTTTACGGTCGCAATACTTAAACTTTAATGTCCAAAAAGTTAAAAAAATTCATATAATTGCGTATAGATTGAAAGTTATTGATTTTATAAAAATATGTTTCGGATAAAATATCTGTATTATAAATATATATACATATTTGTAATGCTAAGTAATTTCATATCTCAAATAGTTTCGGAGCTATTATAAAAAATGTTAATTGACGCATCAGACCGGAGCCCTTAAAGCCATTTTGCCGAAATATTGAGGGTAGCCATTTTGTTTGGAATATTTATTAATGTTTATAAATGAAATTTAATCAAAATCGTTAGAGCCGATTTTGAGAAAATCGACTTTTTCTCTTTTTGCCCTTCAGTAAACTACCCTTAATTTTAAGTTTTAATAGACACACAGACAGACGGCATTGCAAAGACTATTTTTTAGGGTTCGGGGGGTCATGAGACGTCGACATCCATCAACATTTCAGGTTAGTTTTTTTTACGGTCGCAATACTTAAGCTTTAATGTCCAAAAAGTTAAAAATATATATATAATTGCGTATAGATTGAAAATTATTGATTTTATAAAAATATGTTTCGAATAAAATATTTGTATTATAAATATATATACATATTTGTAATGCTAAGTAATTTCATATCTCAAATAGTTTCGGAGCTATTATAAAAAATGTTAATTTACGCATCAGACCGGAGCCCTTAAAGCCATTTTGCCGAAATATTGAGAGTAGCCATTTTGTTTGGAATATTTATTAATGTTCATAAATGAAATTTAATCAAAATCGTTAGAGCCGATTTTGAGAAAATCGACTTTTTCTCTTTTTGCCCTTCAGTAAACTACCCTTAATTTTAAGTTTTAATAGACACACAGACAGACGGCATTGCAAAGACTATTTTTTAGGGTTCGGGGGGTCATGAGACGTCGAAATCCATCAACATTTCAGGTTAGTTTTTTTTACGATCGCAATACTTAAGCTTTAATGTCCAAAAAGCTAAAAATATATATATAATTGCGTATAGATTGAAAATTATTGATTTTATAAAAATATGTTTCGAATAAAATATTTGTATTATAAATATATATACATATTTGTAATGCTAAGTAATTTCATATCTCAAATAGTTTCGGAGCTATTATAAAAAATGTTAATTTACGCATCAGACCGGAGCCCTTAAAGCCATTTTGCCGAAATATTGAGAGTAGCCATTTTGTTTGGAATATTTATTAATGTTCATAAATGAAATTTAATCAAAATCGTTAGAGCCGATTTTGAGAAAATCGACTTTTTCTCTTTTTTCCCTTCAGTAAACTACCCTTAATTTTAGGGGTAGATATCCAATTCCAAAAACCCCTCGGGGCAACCCTATGAAAACCCTAGATATCAAGTTTCAGCTCAATCGGTAAAATAGTTTAGGCTCTAGTTGGAGGTACAGACAGACAGACAGACAGACAGACAGACAGACAGACATTCAAAAACCACTTTTTCGGATTCAGGAAGTCATGAAACGTCAAAATTCATCAAAATCTCGAGTTCGATTTTTTTGACGATCACCATACTTTCTCTACCTGTAAGATAGAGAGAAAGTAAAAATGACGTTGATTAATTTATTGTTCTATCCTGAAATCAAACTCATATTCTTGTTTCTGTAGCTACATGGTACTTTATTTTCTTCCCACTGAGATAATGTTGGAATGAAGGATGTACAAAAGGGCTTAAGAGTGTGATACACCTGGATGGCAAGAAGAATGCAAGTACGTTTTCTCTAAATTCTACCTTTCTTAACCCGAATCTCAATAGGTAGTGTAACTATACGTACAACCCGGAAGGGTAGTAAAATAGATGCTTTTTTATTTCCACCAGGTCTTACGAACCTTCCAGGATATACGAATTATAATTGGACAGGAATGAGGAAGGTGGATTTTAAATAAAATGTACCGGCATATATTTATATAGAGATTAGGAAACCATTAAGGAAATAAACACCCTTAATACACCCGGTAAGGATTTGAACTCCTACCTCCCCTTCACCAGATTGATGAGCCTGACATTTGGTCCACGTGCCCACTGATATTTTTTTAGCACCACGTCTTACTACCCGTTCGGGTTATACACTTATGTAGGCCTACTAATTACACTAATAGTTTAGGGATTAGGAAGGATTAATTGAGAGGAAGTGTAAGTGCATTTGCGTGGAAGGAGAATGGAAAATTATTTAGGGAAACCACCCTCAGTTCAATTGATTTGGATAGAGCCCCGATCTCCCCGTTTCAGGCAGTATAGTCCAACACGAGAGTAGCGCGTCAGACCACGCGGCCTCCGAAGCGGGTCCCACTGATATGGATGGTGCATAAAAAAGTTGTTTTTGCTTTCAATTTAATTTTTTAAATCATCCTCTAGAATTAAATTGCTTAACCATGTCGATGAACTATAGTATAATAATTTTGGTCCTTTTATCTATGAGAAGTGTTAGTTACAGATCACATAGCTTTACGTATGAATATATGAGAATTGTTTTAGTAACTTTTATGGCTGCTAAAAAAAGGTTCCTTTCTATCGAAATCGGAGTATAAATTGATGAGGATCCGCTAACCGCGACAAGTCACAAGGTTTGGTTTTCGTTCGCTACAAACTTGCGATGAATGGGGTGTAGCTGCTGCCAGCTCGAGCGAGTGTAGAGGGAAGATTGTTAGGGACCCCGGGTCTACCTGATGTTGATAAGGGATGCGTTACAGCTGGTGTTAGCGGGTATAGCACGTGACTAGAGCAACAAGTGATTTTCATCAGCCTCACAACTCCCGAACCGCCTTCTAGAAACATTTTACATCGCTCACTGAGAATCTCCACGTAGTCACCAGTTGCCGGGAGCTAATTACTTTGTTCTATATTTTATATTTTTTACGAAATTGATATCATATAACGTGTTTTAATTAATAAAATCAATCTGTAAAATATGTCGTGGTTCTTTATTATTACTATTATTATTATTATTATTATCATCATCATCATCATTATTATTATTATTATTATTATCATCATCATCATTATTATTATTATTATTATTATTATCATCATCATCATCATCATCATTATTATTATTATTATTATTATCATCATTATTATTTGAGTTTCGAGACCCGACAACATTAAAGTATCATAAATACACATAACAAATTTTAAATTAATGAAAGCCAATTTAAAAAAAAAGATAGGAAAACAAAAGTCATTACGAAGGCACACTTTTTTATCTTCTCATTTAAAGAAAGTATTGTAATTTCGAACATTTTCTACTTTGAGGTTATGTTATGTTATCTTATGTTTACGTTTTATTTGCCCCGAACTCTAGAATGTGCAGAGGAAATTTTATTTATATTCCTTAAATTAAGAAGAGTATACCTAGTTTATTGATTAATGATTTTTGAACCTTCAAAACGTTTCGAAAATTACTTTAATGACTTAGGTTTGAATTAGATGTCTGGTTAGTGTTTGACATGAGCATAGCTTTTTTTAGGGGAAAATTTATTTAAACACTATGAATAGTTTCCAAAAATCAGAGATTTTTGAAAAATGGCCTTAACATTAAATAAGAATTGTATCCGAGGAGTGTTTTAATATTGTGTTTATTTTTATATAAAAAATTATTTGATGGTAGATTACTTACGACTAATTCTTGATTTTTTTTTTACAAGTTATAATAGACTGTATGAGAAAGTATTTACGATTCTTCCTACAATTATTTTCTTTTGTTTAATACTAATACGTTTGAATAATAATAATAATAATAATAATAATAATAATAATAATAATACTTAGCACCACGTCTTACTACCCGTCCGGGTTATACGTTTAAGTACTAATTACTCTAATAAGTTAGAAATTAGGAAGGTTTAATATAGGGGAAGTGAAGCCACATTTGCGTGGAGAGAGAGTGGAAAACAATTTAGTAAAAACCACCCCAGTTCACCCGACTGAGATTTGAACCTCGATCTCCCCGTCCTCGGCAGTCTAGCTCAACACGAAACTTGCGCGTTAGCTAACTACGCCACTGAGGCTGGTAATGCATTTAAACACAAGGGTCAACCTACGGATAGGGGTGAGTAGGTTATTCAAAGGAAATGTCCACACATTAGCATGAACAGGGGTTGGAAATACCACAATAATAGAGCACACGTGGACAAAAAATCCAGTACACCTCTTAAAATTCGAACCTAAATCTTCCCGTTACCGTCAATCCAATAGGTTAGGAACGTGACGCCTTAAACCATGTGACCACCAGTGTGGGTAAGCATGGCTTAGTGAGGATGAGTAATAGTTCATAGTAAATTAAACATGAGATCCTCAGTGATACAAATAAAGACAAGGCCCTAAAACCTCCCGTACAAAGTTATTCGTTACGTTTCTCCGAATGATCAAGTTCTACGTGTAGAATACGTCTTGAATGTTCTGTTCGTTATTTGGACTGTCTTTAATTGGGGTAATTAACATGAGTTTTCTGGACTCATATTATACAGACTTTGAAAACACGTGTAATATAACACACCGATCCCTAACGCAGTGATTGTAAACCAGGGTTCCGCGAGAATGTGAAAAAACTGGCTTTTTATTGGTCTACCCATAATTTTTGGACAATGTGAAGAAATGTGTTAAGAGAACTATTATTTCCGATGAAGAGATGTGTTAAGAGAACTCGTGTTTCCGATGAAGAAATGTGTTAAGAGAACTCGGGGTTTCTGATGAAGAAATGTGTTAAGAGAACTCGTGTTTCCGATGAAGAAATGTGTTGAGAGAACTCGGGGATTCTGATGAAGAAATGTGTTAAGAGAACTCGTATTTTCGATGAAGAAATGTGTTAAGAGAACTCATGTTTCCGATGAAGAAATGTGTTAAGAAAACTCGTGTTTCTGATGAAGAAATGTGTTAAGAGAACTCATGTTTCCGATGAAGAAATGTGTTAAGAGAACTCATGTTTCCGATGAAGAAATGTGTTAAGAGAACTCGGGTTTCCGATGAATATTAAGAGTGCCGGCTAGAAGGTTGTTTTTTTAAGCACCACATCTTACTATCCTTTCGGGCTATAAGCTTAGGTAGGTCTTTTAACTACGCTAATAGTTTTAAGATTTTGGAAGGTTGTATTTAGAAGAAGTGTACCCACATTTTCATGGGGGAGGATGGAGGGAAAATGTTTTGTAAAAACCACCATCAGTAGACCCAATTGAGATTCGAACCTCAATCTCCCCGTCTTCGGTAGTCTAGTCTAATGTGAGAGTAGCGCGCTAGACAATGCAGCCACTGAAGCAGGCAGTGATAATGTTAACAACGAGGTTAGTAAGAATATTGATATGCGAAGTTCAAGTACCGAAGGACAGTAATTATTGAATAGAAAAAGGCAATAAATAATCATGAGATATTGTACTCAAATATATGTGTTATTTATTATTTACCAACCATACTGGTTTACACGTATGTTTTGTAATTTTTCCTTGTCAATCTTAATGTGTGTCAGCCGGTAGGTGCTCGCCGTGATTTTACGAATTATTTCAAGTGTGCCTCCAAACAAAATTTTGTAAATCACTGCAGTATAATCCATAATTATTTAATTAAAAAAAATTACAGAGGGTCCTACTCTACTACTATTTCGGGCTATATTAATTATATTAATTTTGTGGGTATGAGGAAGATAGAATTAATTAAAAACTTATTACCTACCGGTATATTACAGAGAGGAAAATTTACCATTTATATAAAAGCACAAACGTTTTTACACAAAAATGTTACTACTTTCAAAGAAATGAAATTGAAAGAAATATTCACGAGAGAAATATTTCATAAAGTAAATATTGAATAGTAAGAAGAATGTTTGAAATGTATTTTGATAGGAGTAAAAGTATATAAAAAACTGGATGGAAGCAACCTATATAATATATATATTTAAAAAAAAACGAAGAAACTACAAAGGATGAAGGAAATAAAGAGGAAGAGAAAATAAGGATGGTATTGAATGAAGTTAGTCTTCCTCGCCAAGAAACTCGAAATGTATTCTCCTCCTCCCTCGATTCCCATCCGTTACCGAACTGGGCTTGTCACTTCCCTGAAAATAGTTCCTCCAGGCATTCCTGAAGGGAGAGTACGATCTTATTACCCTCCACCTCCTCTATCCGAAATCCCAAACACTCCCCCTTTTAAACCATGGCTGTTTATCGAGATTCCTCCAACTCGTGAACAAAGGACTGACTTATTCAGGGGAAATATCCTAGCTAAAGTTTTGATTAAGTTGTTTATATTACATACGTTTTATTTGTTTATTTATTTTTTAATCGATAAATTTAAAACGAGAGTCTCCCGCACCAGTGGACACGTGGACAAAGGCGCCATTCCCAACTGGTGTTGTCTTTCAGTAACGGGGAGGTCGGGGTTTGAATCTCAACAGGGTGTGCAGAGAGTGTTTATTTCCTAACAGGTTTTCCAATCTCCTTTCAAATAAATGTGGATACTTCTCCTCTAAAGCTATACAATTTTCATCCCTCATGTAAAAATGTTAATAACTTGGATGGGTAGTAAGGAGCCGCACAAAAAAAATTATATAAAAATAAACCTACCTCATAAGGAAAATCTTTACATCTAAGTTATCTTATGAAAAGTAAGTAGCAGTTTCTCGATACAGAATTAAACTTAGTTTTATTCAAGATTTCTTAACTCACATATTTTCCAGTTGCAGATAGATTTGGAGCCTGGAGTATGTAGCACCCCACACTTTTTTTATTGGTATTGTGTATCTGTTCATCCTTAGTATCTGAATTCGTTATCAAAGGAAGCACTCTCGCATTGGAATGGCTTGTTACAAAACAAATTTTACAAAAACTGCGAGTCAGATATCTAGAAGAATACAAAACATTCTAGAAAAAATGTTATGTGCAGTACATAAATAGGCTGAATAAACTTTTATGATAGTTCAAAGAGTCACACACTCTAAGTTAACCTCGTGAACTTGGGTTAAAGTGCTCGCCTCAAAACCCGAGGTTCATGTGTTCAAACCCAGCCTGGGTTGGCAGATTTTTCTTGAGTGATAAAAAATCCGTAGCACAACTTCCTTCGGAAGGGAAGTAAAGCCGTCGGTCCCATGACAGTTATGGCATGTAAAATAACTCTGGAAGGTATGTAGAAATATCTTTTCCAGGCAAAATTGGTAGGCCCTTTCACTCTCGCTCATAGAAATTCTCGTATGCTAATATAATCAGTCTGTTTAGAAAGTGCACGTTAAATACCTTGAATAAATAATTTAATTGCGTTTGTAAACGCTAAAAAAAGAATCAATTTGGCAATCATTGACTGCCCTTACTGTCTCTTATAGAGTGATAATGGTTGTCAAGTTTGGAGATATGGTTTATTAATTAATCAACTATCCAATAATCGGTAAGTTGGCTGGTAATGGCTGTCAAGTCTAGAAATATGATATTAATAATAATCAATTATTCAAGAATCATTAAGTTGAATGATAAATTGTTGTCAAGTTTGTAAATATAGTCTATTTAACTAAACATCTATTGAAGAATCAAAAAGTTCGTTTGGTAAATAAAAACTAGTTAAAATAATTCCTTTTAAACTTCAAAGCCATCAACATCTCATACATTTAAATAATTATAGGTTAAAAGCTTACGAAGGGGTAATATTTCTAATTATATTTATAAACTCTTCACACCTTATATATTACACATCTGGGATATTCACATAGTTACACTAATGGAATAGAAATGAGGAAGCTAGAATTTAAATTAGTGCACCTGCATTTGCATAAGGAGAGGGGGAAGTAATTTAAGAAAATTCACCTCAGTACAAACGAACGGGATTTGATCCCCAGTCTACCAGTTACCAGAAAACCAGTAAAGCCAAGATTGGCATTTTCCTCGTCCTCACTGATACGAGTTTTAAATTATCTTATAAAATATTATTTTGGTTACTCCTCAACAAATTTGACAGTTGTTGTAGCGAAACACTAGTTCTCTATACCCAAATGTCTGTAAAAGTGTATTTTATCAAATTATATGTTTGATACGTTTATATATTTTATTTTGAGATTCTAAATTATTGCTAGATGTTAACTTTATTGAAATTTAGGGTGACTTTTTCTTTTACAACAACGTTTTTGAGTAAATTAAACGACCCATTTTTGAATTGCATATTTTAGAAACAAAGCATATAGGGCTATATATATATATATATATGTATGTGTGTGTGTGTGTGTGTGTGTGTATTCTTTAAATAGAAAAATGAGATCTGGTCAAAGGAATCGAACACATGTACTGGTGTTTTTTTCCCATTTTAAGTATATTATATATAAATGCCGCTATAACCCACTTTTCACTATAATAACTTGGCTATTTAATCTATTACTTAAAAATATAGTAGTTGTATAAAGGTATGACCATGTAGTTGTAGAAAGGTGTATATACAGGGTGTTTGGAAACTCATAGCCCAATATTCACATACAGCTTGTTTGAAACAAAAGTGATAAAAAATACCTTTACACATACATTCGGCAAACTACGCTAATACCATTAAATTGTGTTCAAAGTTTTGGCGTACAGTGCCGGGAGAGCAAAGCTGTTCAAGCATGCATGTATATGCAAGTTGAATAGGAGTTAGGCGCGTGGCACTGCACACCTCGACATCTTGGAGCACGGCATTAGAACATACCACAATTAATAGTAAAAAACACACCAGTCCATCTAAAAATACGAGTACGTTCTGAGGGACATCATTAACGGTTCTACATGGCAGCAAGTGCTTATCATTATTACATGTGCAGTGCCGTGCACCTAACTCCTATGCAACCTCTTGTACACGCATGAGTACATAGCTTTGCTCTCCCAGAACAGTACGCTGAAACTTTGAACACAATTTAATAGTGTTAACATAGTTTGACGGGTGTAAGAGTTTAGGGATTTTGTATTACTTTTGGTTCAAACAAATTATATGTTCAGTTTGAGCGTTGAATTTCCGAACATCATGTATACATAGCTGTATATATTAAGTTGATTGAACAGTAATGTCGAGTCACCGCAGTACCACACACATATATATATATACATATATACATATATATGTATATATATATACATATATATACATATATATATATACATATATATACATATATATATGTATATATATATATACATATATATACATATATATACATATACATATATATATACATATATATATATACATATATATATATATATCTGCTGTGACTCAAAAATTAGCCAAGCAACTCAGCTTAGATTGTAGTTTTAAAAAGATGAAAGAACATGACGTGTTGATAAATCAAATTATTAACTGTAACAAATTAACTAGAAATGTTTAAAAGAGAATTTAACATAGCCACCTTAATGGGCGCTACACATTCCAAACATCTTGTGAAGGATAACCTAATGTTCTTATGTTTAGTTAATAAAAATGAAGGTTTACGTTTTAAACGACGTGAGCTTGGTTCCACCTCTTTGAACACTTTACATTTATCCCGATACATTCAAAAAGACTTGT
Organism: Timema bartmani; assembly: GCA_902151455.1. Lineage (NCBI taxonomy): Eukaryota > Metazoa > Arthropoda > Insecta > Phasmatodea > Timematidae > Timema > Timema bartmani. The sequence continues at coordinate 165,365 of CABFWB010000277.1, forward strand.
CTGCATCTATGTGCCGAAAATAGTTTAATTCTTCCCCCCCCCTTCCCCCTCCTTGGCCTCTTCTCCAACACCATCACAATGCCCAAATTCAATAGCAAAAAAAAACTAACTTATAAGCAGTTACAAAAACGTATACTGAGAAAATTTGTTTAACTGCCAAGGCAGTGCTAAGGATTCACCGATATATGTTTTTAAAAATAAGTCAATTAAATAAAAGTAGCCTGCCTTGGTGGCCACATGGTCCAAACCCTGAGACGTCACTCTCGCAACTGCTGATGCCTAGAATATAGGGATTCGAGTCCCGGTCAGGTCTACTGAGAGTGATTTTTCCTAAATGGTTTTACACTCGTCATCCACGAAAATGCGGGTACACTTCCTCTAAATTTAACATTCCTAATTCCTAGCTCATTAGCATAATTAAACTGAACAGGTAGTAAGAAATAGTACTATATATATATATATCAACAGATAAACCCTAAATGAGTATTTAAGCAAACAATTTCATGAATAAGATGAGGAGTAGCAAAAGGTAACCCGACAAAAGCTCTCTTTAAGTACAGTGTGTGTTACAATCTCCATCTACCCCTGGTAATTAGGCCAGAGTAGGGATCACACCTCTTCACTCCTATGGGAGTGAGGGGTCGGGGAAGAGTGAAGGTACTGGGGGAACAAGACAAACTTCACAGTTCAGACCTGTCACAGATCCTCAGATCGTTAACGATCTTCTATAGATACTAAGAGAGACTTGTACAAGCCTACCCTCACAGAATGAGCCGGTAAGTCATGACAAGAAGTTTGTCATGTAATAAAACTAGGCTTCAAACTTTCAGGAAAGGTTACTGATCTGCGTTCACAATCACAAAATCAAGAGTTAATATCTGCGTTAAAATGAGTGCTTAGCGGAAAAGTTTAGTGACAGAAGCCATTGGCAATATTTCTTGACATAATTTATTTTGTATATTAAATATACAATACTTTTATTATAAACACATAAATAAATACACAAATAAAAAAGAAAATATGTGCAATCTCTATTTTCTTAGGTTTGAAATAGTGATATAGTGGTAAGAGTTTCTAGCTATGGATCCAGAGGTCCCGGGCTCGATCCTCAGTGCTTCCAAAATTTATCTGTGAATCATTGGGTTTGGCACGGGATCAAACCCAGCCTCGCGAGGAAAAATTAGAGCCTTATTTAATAAATAAGTAGCAGATCCAGTCTAAAACACTAAGGTTAACGGCCCGAGGGTTCGTTGTGTCGACCACATGACACCCCCTGTCCGAAAATGTTGGCACTATTTTCGCTAGTGGTGGCGGCCGCTCGGTCGGTATAGCTCGCTTGCAGGCTCACACCATGTATTTTTTTTAGTGTAAAAAGGCTATAAAAATAAACAAAGGGGTGAGAATCGAGTTTACTAAAAAGTATTTTCTCTCAGTAATACATTTTTATCTTAAAGATTGGGTTGCTATTATCTCAACATTGTTTTATAAACGGAGATATTTTATTTGTGCTTTAACAGTGTTTAAAAATAATGTTTCTATACAAAACTATAATTAAGTAAAATGGGGAAAAAAAAACTCTGTTCTTGAACGCCAAGAGGCATTGTGGACGTTCAGAAATTCATAATTATTTAATGAGTCGTCTATTATTTTAAAATGTAATTCATAACAAAACAGATGTCCTTAAAATGTTAAAAACTTTACATTTTAGGATTTAAAAAAATCGTATGTAAAGTGTTTGAATGAGGGACAATAAAGAAAGACAGTTCTCTTTCATTGACAGATAAATATCCCAATATCCCCCATCAGCTACAAAATTACCTGACATTTCCAACCTTTTCCCTGTGTTGGTCACCCTGCTTTACAAATATATCGTAGTACAGTACAATTTTCATGGGAAGGGCCTTTTTTATCTGGCAGAAACTTTACAAGTTATACTTTCACATATTGTTACGTCAGTCATGTGATATTCAGCTGTCACTGCTGATAGATATTATCAATAACTATAAAATAACACTCATAATTTAGTAAAAGGTTATCAATGTTGACCGTATTTTCTAAAATTCTCTCCCTGTGGAAATTGGTCTGTGTCGGCGCGGGCTATTTTGCACGCACTCAAGCCACTCGACTACGAAGCAGTCAGGGTCGTTGTGAGAAGATGGAGGTTGGACGCCTGAAGCATCTCTCTCCTTCGCATGGAGGTATTACATAGCCTCTCTCAGAATCCTCTCATTCCCTGCCTTCTTCCTCCCCACCCTTCCAACCCTTATGATACATTGGAGAGTCCTTCGCTGCTACAACCGTCCAAGCACCAGTCATCAGACCACCAACATTGATTGAAAGTTACTAAAGTTTGGCATTGTAGAAATATGTTTTATTTGATCTATTAATTATAAAGTTCATCTAAAAAGTTTTTAAGAACATCCATTAATACTCATTATGGATTACTTTATAATTTCTCTTCACATTATTAATTGAACGGCCTAAGAATCTAAATAAAATTGTAATATATCTTTTTCCCGCCATTATGGCCACATGAACTTCCAGTTTTCAAATAACAGGCTTCTTATTAAAATCAGGCTGTACTGAGTTTCATCGGGGTCCCGCAGTCATAAGTGTCAGACTGGATCACTGGTGACAGGAGGTCGAGGTTCGAAACTCAGTCGGGTGTACTGAGCGTGGTTATTTTTCACACATGAGATTCATCTGTAGTTTTAACATACCCTATTTACGCTAATGGGGGTATTGGTAGTCTATTATTATTATTATTACTATTACTATCATCATCACCACGTCTTACTACCCGTTCGGGTTATACGCACTTACGCTAATGTGTAATGGCAGGGTGATTGTGAGATTAAGTTGAGGACTTACAGTTTAACGTGGGATCCGAACCACGGTGGAGGCCTGGCATTCCTCACACTCACAAGTTGTGATTAATACACGTCTTGTCAGAGGTGAAGGAAGGGTTTGGCAATCGGATAAATCTGTGCCGGGACCAAGGATTGAACCCCGGACCCTCAGCATATAAGTCCTACACCTTACCCCTAGACCATCAGGTCACCCTTATTGGCAGTCTGTGAGGTTATTTCAGTGGCGATTCAGAGGGTAGCCAATAGAGTAGATTGGTCCAGGAAGAAGTTGGTAGGGAGAGTTGTTACGGAATTAAGGATAGTAGTAGCGTACACTAGATCCTACTATTAAGGGATGTAAGAGTTTCGTTTTATAAAGATGGACGTACAATCCGATTTATTTTGACAGTTATAAAAGTTACTAAAACCATTTACATACGTCAAATCATGTGATTTAAGCTATCACCTTCCATAAATAATAATACCTATGAAATTTTACAATTTTTATATAGCATTACGTCTTACTACCCGTTTGGGATACATACCTATGTACTAATGGCATTAATAAAGATAAGGAAGGTTGAATTTAAAAGAAATATACCCTCGTTTGCGCTGAGGGAGAGTGGAAAACAATTTAGGAAAATCTACGCTCAATACACCCGACCAGGATCGAACCAAAATCTCCCCCATCTTCGTCAGTCAGTTTGCTAGAGTAGCGCCTTGGACCATGCGGCCACTGAAGCAGAATTATACTATTAATAAAGCAAAATGTTATAAATGTTGTCGTAAAAATGTGTTTTTATTTTATTTAAAAAAAATCCTACTAGAATCCTAGAAATGTCACTATTTACAAATAGCATGCATGAAGTGTTTTCAGAAAGGAATATTGTTTCTAGCTTCTAGCAGCTCCTAAAATAAAACGGGATTAAAAGGAAGAGTGATCCGGTAGTAAGTTACATACACCATGATCCACAGTAAGACAAACACGGGAAGTTTAAGTGTGCCAAACATTATTCATTTTAATAAATGCTTATTATATAACAATTTAACCCAATGTTATCATCACATCTATTTTTATGGTGATGGGGAAATAGAGGTTGAATCTTGGCCTGGTGTACTGAAGGTGTTTTTTTTCTAAACGTTTTCCCAATTCTTCACCTTTACCTAATGTTTATATATTTACTCTAAATACTACCATATATACTTATTGAACAGGGTGTACCATATCATGTGGGACCCACTTCAGCGATGGACAGGAGGAAAAAAACAACATAATTTTTATATAAAATGTGTCCCATTTGACCTTGTTTCATAGTTAGAGCCAAGCGATTCCGCAATAACAAACCGCAACATTTAAACAGAGTAGCCAAAAATTTCTTGATTGAACGAATTCCTAACAAGTGGATAGTCCGTGAAGGACCTAATGGCTGGCTGGCGCATCCTCCAGAATTAAATTCCATTATTTTTCTATCTATGAGACCACTGGAAACCAATTGTTTATTCAACACTTAATGCCAGCATTGAAATACTACGTCAACGTATAAAAGAAGGCCGCCAATGAATCCGACCAACACTTGGTATTTTTGAAAGAGTGCTGCATTCTATGACACGACGACTGCAGGCTGGCATTCAGGACCAAGAAGACTTCCTACAAGTTCAAAAAAGGTCAAATGGGACACATATTTATATGAACTTTTTTTCAAATAGTTATTAAATTTTATATACAGGTTGAGCCACAACATTTGGGACCCTTTTCAACGGTGGACAGGAGACACTAAAACAATTAAAAAAGTTCATATTAACGCTGAATGAATGTATATATATATATATAAAATATTTATATATATTGTATATATTTATATATGTATGTACATATTTTCAATATTTATGAATTTTTTGGTAGGTAAATGTGCGGCTAAACTCTAACAAATGTGTCCGACACTTTTTATTAGTTGACAGTGATAAACCAAAGGTCCTGATTTCAATTCCTAGCAGGGATGAAAAAATATTCTAGGTTAAATAAATGGATAAATAAACGAGTGGTGTATCGAGAGTTATATCTGTTATAGATTAAAGTTGGTTGACAAGTTTTGTTCTGTTAAAATCAGTACTTTCAAAAATGTCACGTTAAATGCTCATCCTACTATGTGTGGTGAATGATACACTTAGATATTTGGTTGTACTATTATACACACTTGGAAGGGAATATATAGTCATTGAAAATTGATGTTGAGCAAAGTTTGGCTCAAAACTAATTATCGAAAGGTGTTTGATTGTGACAGCTGACATCTGTGACAAGTCTCAATAATATGTTAATACGAAACGCGTGAAACGATAATGATATGACCCGCCTCGGTGGCGTAGTTGGCTAACGGGGTAGTCGTGTTGAGCCCGACTGACGAGGACGGGCCGATCGAGGTTTGAATCTCGGTCGAGTGAACTGGGGGTGGGTTTTCCTGAATGGTTTTCCATTCTCCCTCCACGTAGATGCGGGTTCACTTACTCTAAATTCAACCTTCCCAATTCCTAATCCATTAGCGTAATTAGTACTTAAGCGTATAATCAGAACGGGTAGTAAGACGCGCTGCTAAATAATAAATGATAATGATATGACACAGACACAGCTGGCAGGTTTGGAATATTCTCGACCATTTTACGTTGATGACGTCAATGCGAGATCAAACTGTTGCGCGCGCATACGGATTCAGGACGGATGATTTTAGAACGTTTTCAACGAACACTTTGAAAAGCTTGTGGGAAAATGATTCAAAATAGAGATTAAACTAAAAAAAACAAGAGTTTTCTTCCACGTCTGATATTGTACACACCTCAATTTAAATAATCATGTTAGTAATGCTAGGTACAGTCTATCTATGATAGGAGTGGTGGTAACTGTCAACTAGCAAAGGCTACCAGATCTATTTTCATGTATCTATACGCCAAACCATATGATATACATGTCCATGTGTTGAGTTGTTACTTTTGACAGTCAAAATTTCCACCAAAATAATTTGTTTTTAATCAATCTTTTGTTTAAGAGTTTTTACCATTATTAAAACATGAAATTATGAAAATAACCGTTTGGATGTTTATTTGTTGTAGAAGCGGCTTCTGTGGTTCGATTAAAAATTATTTACAAATGAGACATTCTGAAAGGCTGCATTCTTTTCATAAATTAAGTTGTCAAGCCAGACGAAATAGTCAATATTGGTAGTCTTGGAATTAAGTGCTCACCTCAGAAACCAATGTTCATGGGTTCAAACCAAGCTGGTTCCTTGAGCGACAAGTATCCGTTGCACAACTTCCTCTGGAGTGGAAGTAAAGCCATTGGTCCCATGTCAATTGTGGTATGTAAAAGAATCCTGGAAGGTATATGAAAATACCTTTCCCACAAAATGGGTAGGCTATTTATCACTCAATCATAGAAATAAATGGGAACTCTACCAGATTGTGCAGGCAACACTATCCAGCTGAAGGGTTGAGTTCATTCCCATCTCCGGTTGGATAGAAATCACATAAAAACAGCCTTCGGGTTGTTGACTTAAGAAGATGAAAATAATCTACATTAGTTGTTGAAAGTGTGGACGCTATTAAGACAGGTTCCCGATGTCATAGAAAAATGTTTGAGGTATTTATGAAAAAAGATATTACGCTGAAGATTTTTACAAAAATAACTAAATGTATAAATGGTCTCTGGGATTTACTACAAACCCTTTACTTGAACAAGTTAGAACGTTGACTTAAGGTGGGATTTAGGGAGAGCGAGAAAAGGCAAGTGTTTTTGAAGTGTTTATGGCAAACAAATTTTTTTGCCAAAATAAACAAAATTTTGCTCCAGTACAAACATAGAATTTCATTTTCTTCACATGGTGGCCTAAAAATTCTTGAATACCTGTCAAGAGTGTCCTGAAATTTGCTGACCACTTTTTCTCTTCATTTAAAAAGTTTCTCATGTAATGCCGCTAAGCTCTTGATAGATATTCAACAACTGTTGATATCAACATGTGAAGAAAATTAAACTCTAACTGGAGCAAAATTTTGTTTATTTTGGCCAAAAAAAGTTTTGCCATAAAAACTGCATCGCGTCCTCTTCCATCCCACCTTAAGCAATATTTTGTTTCGATACGACTTTTAGAAATATTACCAATATTTTGTCTTTATAAGAATAATCACACAAGATTTACAGAAAAAAACTGTTGAATGTAATATATTAATTTCTACTTTGAGAAAGTAAAAACTAAAAATGTATTGATTTAAAAAACTATAATTATTCTTAGGGGTGTGCAAAGCTTCGAAATATTAGGGTGAAAGTTCAAATCTCTTTCGCTTCGACTTCGATACCCACAATAGCCTTCACATCCTCTAAATAATTCTATGGAAGCGTAAAACTTCAATATATAACGAAAATATTTTTTATATCACACTAAATATTTTATATTTTAACATATAATTATTTTAGAAAAGCTACTATACATAATTTTAAAATAGATTGTTGATGTATATTACAAATATGAAGTAAGAAGAGATAAATTCAGATATGTCAACATAAAAATAATATAGTGTAATTTTTATTCTCCAAAACTTTCTCTTCATTTGTATGCATTGGTGGATAATTTAAAAATTTAGAATAGTATTATTTGACAAAAAGATAAATATTTTTGTTTTCAGATCCGACATTTTTCGCATGTTTAAAAAGCTTCTTTTCAGCTTCGTTCCCTTCTTATTTAAAAAGTAATCTTCACACACCTTAGTTATTTTTTATAAAAACATAATTATAAAGTTTTTTAATTGTATCTTAATATTGATCTGGCTACTTACTAACACGCTCTCAATATTGAATACTATATACCTCTGGTTGAATAAAACATAATTGGGGAGGGGAAATTTGTGTTGTGTTTAACCACACTGGCAAAAGAATAATAACCTTACCAATCCAGTTTAGGGACAGATATTCATTCTCCTGCCAGTACCACACTATTCTCACATATTGATTACGAGATGCCTAACTATTTACTTTTTCATTCACATATGTGAACTCAAGTTTATTTAATTTTAACTGTAGAAATGGAAATATTAAGGGCACCACCTACTTTCTGCGCTATTTTTTTTTATATGAATGTCATATTTGAAGCATCAATACCACTAAAACCCACTTCTGTGGCCGCATGGTCTAAGGCGATACTCTCGCAATAGATTGGCTGCCGATGACGGGGAGTTTGGGATTTGATCCTTGTCGGGTGCACTGGTGTAGTTTTTCCTAAATGGCTTGCCACTATCCTGCCACGCAATTGCAGGTGCACTTCCTCTAAATTCAACCTTCCGTATCCCTAAAACATGAGAGTAATTAGTCCATAACGTATAACACGAACGAGTAGTAAGGCGTGGTAATAAAAAACCTCTAAAACAATAATAATTATCTAATAATTATAATCTGTTGTGGCCCTTAAAGCACATTACTTTATTTTTTTGAGGCAGGCAAGATTTATGTTTCCAGCCATTCACTGTGATATTAGAATTTCGACACTTAACGTGAAATATCATCACAAAATTAGTTAATTTAAAATATTAATTTTTTTCCCTTGAACCAATTTAACTTGAAACCTAAGTTTTTTGACTCTTATATAGACATGTGCCAGCCACCTTTAACTTCCATTTTTGTTCTAGCCATATTTTGAAATAACAAACCACTTCTTAAGTAGGTAACGCGAGATTTTTATTCTTACATAATACATCTTAACGCTTCTGTAGGCGACTGGCTCCCTTGAGTCTTGGATTTGAAAATATCACCTTTTTTTCAGTTCTACTGATAAAACACAAGAAAATCAATGAAAGAAAATTATATTCAACATGTGCTAACTTTCTCACATACTAAGGCAAAGAAAGTACAAGTTTTCTGTGGGTTATTTCAAGACAAACTTTACATCCGATCCTTTATTGCTTTATGCTATAAAAATGTTAATAACGCCGTGGGATTCACAGGCTGGCAATATTTCCTACAGGCCTGTACTGCGGGTCAGTATAAGTAGTACAATATCAAGGGTAAAGCTTTTAATAATTAATTCGGGTTTTGTAGGCGTTTTAGCTGGATTTAAGAGATTTCACGTGTAGACACGTAATTTAAGCACTCAGACTAAGGAATATAAACTAAAGAAACACGCCTAGATTAATGATAAAACCACACTATGAACAGCATAATATCGAGTTGGACTATTTTTTTAATCACCCCGTCTTACTACCGGTTCAGATCATACGCATATATGATAATAACGCATATATAATTAGTGGGCTAGGGATGAGAAAGGAAACATTTTAGAGCCTACCCATATTTGCGTGGGAAACTATTTAGGAAAAATCACATCAGTAGGCCAGTTTAACACAAGATTGACGCCTTAGACTATTCGGCCACTGAAGTGGGTGGATAATATAGAATTCAAATTCAACTCACACTTTATAAAAATAAGAGAGTTTAAATATTTCAATGCCAATGAGTACCATATTTTACATGCATTTTTATGAAAGTCACATTAATAATTAATGCTACTTTTTTTTAAAGAAATAATGAGACTTATCGAAGTAGATTTAATCTCCTCCAAAACATTCTCATACCATTTTTCTTAAAAGTAATACTTTATGAACACTATTCCATGCCCATTAAACAATATTATTCCAATAATGTATTTATTTTTTACATTTATTAGACAACGATTAAATGGCACGTTCGTATGATACGGGCTTTAAATCAGTTATCATAGGCATTACAGATAAACTTGGCTTTTAATATTTATTTTGCTATTCAACCTTTTCAAAGCAATGATAAATCACAGTTTTTCCCGGCCAGTTCGCATTTTTTTATAGTTTTACTTTTATTTAGTTTTTTATCTTTTATACAATTCATCAGATTCATATGATATTGATAAATATAGGCCTAACATTTGAGCTAATGGGAAGATTTAATAAAAACGGTGAACACATAAAGTCTGCAAACTGTTCGAAGCCCCTGTCATACATCCTCCAAGGATTACACTTTATGTCTGCGGTATAACCGACCTTGACTTGGAGGAGGCTGCTAAACAGTCATCATCACTTGTCTCCGTTAAAACCAACACCCCACTTCCGCCCGATGGCAAGAATACCAACCAGAGTGTGTTTCTAAACAATCGCTCTTCGCTCTCAGTGGCGTGTTAAGATATATATAGTGATTGGTAGGAATCTGCCTCGAAACTTGGTGTTTACCTTGAAACCTGAGCTGATGCTTGCATTAGATATTTCAATGACCCACTTCAGTAACCGAACAAGTCTAAGGCGTCACTCTCGTGTTATACTGGTCTGCTGATGATGGGGAGATCGGGTTTCGAATCTCGGTCAGGTCTACGGAGGGTCATTTTTCCTCAATATTTTATCACTCCCCTTCCACGCAAAGGCGGGTAGATTACCTCTAAAATGCTTCCTTCCTTATCCTTACCCCATTAGAGTAAGTATTATATAATTAAGGGTATAAACTGAACACTAAACTGAAGTTATCAATGACCTGAGATGGCCAACACAAAGAGACAGAAGGAAAATGGTATATTTCAAGAGTCTTCAACAGCGTTCATCTAGCTGAGATGAGGTGGAAGGGGAATACCATTGCAATCAGTCAGTGGTGTCTAAACCCGATCTTTCATACCAGCCAGGTGTGCGTCCCACTAGTGACGCCCGTACCCTATTACCAGAGTTGATACACACACCTGTTGTCTTATCAACCAAGGCGTCAGTCTTATACTGTGTGGTTTTCTTATTTTTGTTTACTATTTTAACAACAAATTATCTCACGATATATTTAAAATGGCAAGTAAGCGCTAGGATTAGTAAATAGAAAGTAACATTAAAATAAGATACATACTTGTTAGAACCAATATATTATGTAAATGAAAGAGAATGTGTAAGTAACAAACTAGTTTGAGGACCTAGTGATTACCTCCATAGTAGGTGCAGGGATAGCTTTAACTGTCACGATGTACAGTCACGTGTTGTAAATTTACATTACAGTAGCTCTAAAAGGAAATATGATTTGATAGGTTTTTTGTACCTGCACAATACTGCTCATATAGACTGTCCGCATTTAATAGCTCTACAGGGTAGAGGTATGGAAATTAGGGGGAAATGTATGTACATTTGCGTGGAGTGAGACTAGGAAATCACTTAGTCAAAACCACCTTTAAAACATCTGGCACCCACCTCGATGGTCGCGTGGTCTAACACGCTACTCTCACAGTAGACTAGACTGCCGATGACGGTGAGATTGGGTTTCAAATATTGTTTGGGTGTACTGAGGGTAGTTTTTGTCAAAATTATTTTCCACTCTCTCTCCACGCAAACGCTGGTAATATGTGGTACTAAAGAAGATACATCAAGCTAGGATTCGAACTCTGATCTCCCTGTAAACATAAAACTAGACCTTACGAACTTGACGTTCATACCACTCGCTCACCATTGCGGTTAATTTTACAGATGATGTAAAGACAGTAAGTATTTCTAGAGCCTAATTTTAATAGTTAAGGGCCTTAGCTGAGAGCTAGGGAAAGCTATTAAATCTACTTTCGCGTAATTATACGTCAAGTTATGTTATCTGTAGCTATAAGTTTTGATAGATTTTATCAATACCTATAAAATATAAATATACTATCAATTTTGACATAAAAATATGTCTATTTTTTTTAGAAGCCCTTTCTCTAAATACTGCAGTATAACATTCTCACAATCGATACGTGGTATGTTGCCCTCTCCACATTCATCGATTTCATGTCAAGTAAATTGGCATTTACCTTCACTCCGCCGGAAAGTGTACACTCGTAATATATTTTTTTAGCTTATTTATATAATGTGTACTCCACAGTCCATTTCCCAAGTAGGCTGAAATGAAATGTTCTTATTTTCTCTCAAAACCTTCTTTTCCTACTCTTAACCTGAGCGTTTTCACACTGAAAACATTCTCTCCGTGTGCACAAAAAATACACCAGGCAAAAATATTTTCATATCCTCTCTAAGTTTTAGTCCATACACAAATCATACATTCCTTTAAGGATATTTAAGTAAGCGTCAAGATATTTTTATATTTGTTGACAAACAATTTGTAATATCTTGATTAACTAACTTGTGTTCTAAATTAAACCTTGTTCCCAACATTCTATGGCAGGGGTCTTCAACTTTTTTTTTCATGTCCAAGGGCCAAATTTCTCTCCCTTGTTGTTTTGTGGGCCACAATATTGTACCGATAATATTAGGATTGAATCTATATCAAAAACCTTCTTATTGGCTCATTTTTATACGCCTATACTCACACTAGGGATTAGGATTTCTCGTGCATTATGTTCTCTATGGCTTTTTCCTATTTTTTTATTTTTCATAGCAGAAGGTAGCACGATTTATTTTGTCTACTAGAATTGTCATTTGCTGGTTCAAAGTAAATCTAAATCATATCTTTCTCATCCTTACTAGAGTAGTTTTTGTGGGGGTAGCCCCCCTCACCCTCCCCCCCCCGGCGTTTCACTACCCATCATTAAGATTATACGCAAATAGGATAGGGATGAGTAAAATACAATTTTTGGGAGATTTACCCGCGTTTGAATTCGGTAAGAGTGAGAAACATTTAGAAGAAAAAAAACCTCAGTATACCCAACAAATATTCAACGGCCACCGTCTTCAAATAATCCGATCTACTGCAAGAATAACACTTTAGGCAACTTGTCAATATCGCGGAAATTTTCAGCTGGTCTAGTGATAATCTTGTCGATCGCGTGAGAAGATTACATCGTAATTAAAAGTAAATCTTTGAGGGCTTTACGCTCGCAAGTACTATATAATTATAAAGTAATTTCAAAAAATAATAGTTGGGTGTTACCAAAATAATATTGATCGGTCATATACAGTAGTTTAATATAAAAAAATAAATAGGATAATATGAAAATATATTATATATATAATATGAAAATATATTTTATATATATATATTAGGAAGGTGGAGACAAAAGTATTTGAGGATTGCTTGAATTCAAGAAATAAGTATAAGATTTTTTTACAAAAGAAAAATCAAGTTGGAGGGGAGAACAAATGGACTATCTAGGGAACTTTAATAAGTGTATAAGTCAATCGAGGCCTAAAAAGGTTGCCTACCTATTCCTTTTAGACCGTTCGATCACCGAATCGGGTATTTGCCTGGTTAAAATGTGTATAACCTGGGCAGGTAATAAGTAATATGTGATGCAAATTAAAGGAAAATTTTTGACACCCACTTTCTTGTTGGAGAAAGGCTATTGATTGGACTTCAGCCTTGAGGGCTCTTGTCCCCATCTCTTTGACAGTTATTGATGTTTATGTATTGACCAGACAAGTTACAGCGTTTATTTATAAAATGATTTGCGTGACCGACTTTGATAGTAGCTGACTTGGTTTTATTCCTTTGAAGAACAAAGAGGTAAATTTATTTATTAAAGTTGTAACCCTTGTTTCCAGGGACAAAACGAACGGTCCTTTTTGAAAAGGTTCTCGCTCCATCCCAACAGATATTATTCCTACTGAGCTGGAATCGCCAGATTTCAAATCCCTGACAGTGGGAATGTAGGAAACGCGAGAAAAGGTGTTTTTTTAGTTTTTGTATCATAAGATATTTTTGATCAAAATATATCAAATATTGCTTCAGTTAAAATGTATATAATAAATAGCTTGAAAAATAAATAAAACCACTACTTGCTAAACATAAAAAAATAATTTTTTCAAAACACTTTATTTTATTTTTTTTGTAAGAAAAGTGGCGATGTTTGACATTTTTGCAAATCTATTTAATATCTGTTTGGAAACAAGACAGATTCGCATGTATGATTCTGCATAATTAATTTTATTATTATAATTTTAGCAACGCGTTTTACTACCTGTTCAGGTTATACCCATAATTATCTACTGTTATAATTACTTTAATGAGTTAGGTATGAGGAAGGTTGAGTTTAAATTAAGTGTACCCGCATTTTCGTGGAGAGAGTGGGGAAACCATTTAGGAAAAACCACCCTTAATAGACCCCGATCTCTCTGCCATCGACAGTCCAGTCTATTGCAAGAGTTGCGTCTTAGACAATGCGGCCACCAAAGCAGGTCATAGCTGCTTTTGCAATCAATATGATCCAATATTTTGTTTTGGCTCAAGTGTATAAATATAAGCCAGACTCACCAAGATTATAAAGTCTCGGTGAACCCCTGAAGGGGTATCAGGGAAGCCCAGGGCTTCGTGGAACACACAATGAGAAATTTTGTCCTATTACAAGCCTGAACAAATATCTTGACTTAAGGGCCATATTGATAATTTAAAAATAAAAATAGGTTCCCAAATAAATGATTTGGGTGAAATTTTCGAAACATGCAATTTATTATGTTTTTACATAAACAACATAAAAAAGGAAGAGAATATATATAAATGATTCTCAGATAAAATATAACTTAACGAGATGAATGCCATTGTTTCCCCCATTTTTTAATAATTTCTTTAATGTCAGGTGTAAATTCAGTAGTTTAGATTCTTAAAAACTCTTGTAAATGTTCATTAATGTGTTGAATAGAAATGGTATAAGAATATATATTTTAACTATGGTATTTTTGGCATTAATTTTTTTCGTAGATAGCTATGGCATATGGGCCGCATAAAACATACGTGATAGGCCACATGAGGCCCAGGATATATCATTTGCCCAGGGCTGACCTAGTGTTTGCCTCAATAGTCATTGGATAACATATTTGTTTTCTCGGCCATCTAGTCTGATTTGTCGGTGATAGGCAGGTAAAGGTTTGAATCCTGGCTAAATGTACCAAGGATTTTTCTCTAAATGATTTATCACTTTCCCTCCACGCAAATACGGGTACATTTCCTTTACATTCTACATTACTAAGCTCTACCCGGTCAGTGTAAACAAATACGTATAACTTGGACGAGTTATGAAACAAGGGGAAAAAAAGGTTTAAAAATGTATCATATACGAGAACGAAAAGGAACTAGGATGAAAAGAATTACAATTATTTAAATATCCTGCACATGGGATCGAATCAGAGCCTCCTAGCTAAGAGACTCTCTTTAAATTACGTCAAGTGTTTTTGGTTAGGGGGATTTCAGTATTTTTTCTACGTTTTATTACGAAGGGGGTATGAGAAGGGTGGGTCAGAATCATTTATTACGTAAGGTTTTTTTTTGTCAATTCTTACGTTGAAACAAAATTTAATTTTTTAAATAACTATATTAATGATAAAATCTCACTTAATTTTATTTACTTAATGTAATTAATGTATTCTATAAAATTTCATATAATTATCTTTATTACCAATCTTTTAAATAATATAATTTATCAAATCTTAAAAAAATTATGAAATATAAAAGGCGGAATGGGATTGTGACTGAAAATCTTACTATCCCTTACGTGGGGCGAGGGGTGGAGGGGGGTGGAGGGGGGGTGGAGGGGCGCGTCGGAAGTAAGATAGTTTTCTACCCTCTCAGTGGAGAGTTTTATAAACGTCGTAGATTGACTTCTGCTCTTGCAAAACTAACAGGAAAGTTAAGTTTACACAAGAGAAAGCTGTTTATTTGTTCAAGTTTACTTTCGAGATGGCGTCGAGGAAAATAATTTCCGACTAGGTCGACAACGTACTTTCCTCAAAGTTTCTATCAAAGATAAAGGAGGTAGGAAAACTATGGGCACTTAGCATCGATGTAAGGACTTTATGTTTTGAGAGACCATCTATTTTACCATTAGACACAAAACTTGGTAAATAAAGACAATTCAGATGACGTCAATGGCTGTACACATAAGGTAAGCAAGCAGTCAGTAAGGCTGAGTATGGGCCGGATTACCATATTATCTTAAAACTAATGCTGTCACACTTTTTAGAGTTCTCCACTATATGTTTTAAAGGACCTTTTCAGTGCTGGTGTGTTATTTTTCAATTTCTTTTTAATAGCACTAGCTTACCTGTAGTAGGATTTTGGTAGAAAGAAATATTAAAAAGCCTTATAGTTATTCTTCTAATGTGCCTTTTCAGATTTATAAATTATTCTCCAATTAAAGTCTAACAAGTTGTACCCATGGCCATGTCAACTTTATTGCTTGCCCAAGTCACAGGGGGTCAGGGATCAGAGCCCAGTTATAGTTAAGACGTTTTGTAATTTTTGTGAGCTTCTACAGTTAAATATATTTTTATATTTAGAGAACAAACCCCCCTTTGTGTGACATCGGAATTCTTAATAGCTTACATATATTCATTGACTAGCTTAAAATATATATAAATATTGCAACTATACTACTTAACATTAATAAATCGTTAATTTGGATATAATAGTGTTATTACTTTATAAAAAAAAATCTCTTTTGGTAAAACTTGAAAATTCTTGTAGGAATAAATTGGAGTTTTATTTAAATTGCTGATATTCCTTTAGATTAATTTTTAGAGTTGAATTTTTCTGCACACCTTAAAATTAATGTATAAGTTATGATAAGATAATATAAGACTTTAAAATAGATTAGTAATTTATTGGAACAAAAAAATTAAGAACATTAAAAAATAAACGGACAATAGTGTAAGGATTGACCAATGTGATATATTATAGATTGGAAATGTTTAAGTAGGGGCCTACTATTTAGGAATTAAAGTATTAGAGAGAGTTAAAATAACATAAAACACTTTAAAAATAAGCATTAATAAAATTAATACATACGTGGATAGGGTATGGTGATGATTGAAAACTTTAATTAAAAAGTGGAGTTTTATGCTTGGTAGATATTAGATTACAAAATATTTAGTCACGTATCAGTAAAAATTAAACAATTTAGAAT
Organism: Timema bartmani; assembly: GCA_902151455.1. Taxonomy (NCBI): domain Eukaryota; kingdom Metazoa; phylum Arthropoda; class Insecta; order Phasmatodea; family Timematidae; genus Timema; species Timema bartmani. The sequence goes on from CABFWB010000277.1 coordinate 182,058, forward strand.
AAGATAATATTTGAAGAAAAATCAAAATTTACTTTTATTGAATCATATATAAAAAGTATATGAAACAAAAAAAATAGTAAAGGAGAAATTTGTATGCTAAAAACAATCGAAATATTTTTATTAGACATCCGATTAAAGTATTATGAAAATATGTAAAAAAAACAAATTCTATAAAAAGTTTTTAAATATAAAACAATCTGTTAGGTAGGACTCCAGGAATTAAATCTGAAGGTGATTTCTTCACGTTTTAAATATATAAATAAAGTTTACTGTGGAAATGAAGCTAATCTACCAAAGCGTGTGTGACGTTGTCACAGACATATAACAAATAAGGACGATCTGGCTCACCTAATCTTGGTCCCCTTTGACTGGGCTGGATCTCGACTTCATGAAACACGCACACTCGACTCCACTCTACATCACGCGGCTTACTGACCGCCCGTGGCTCGAGGTCCGATTAGAGCAAGACTCGGACATTTGAACATCGAGATGCGCTAACCCGTATGCGCCGACGGTTGTGTTCGAGTGAAACAAGACTCATCCACCGGCGCGTGATTCGAAATTGTTACGAGAATATTCGAGACTTTTGTCNTTTACAAAATAATGTATTTTCACACAAATAAAATAAAACCTAGAGAGATATGGAATCTGTATATAAGTCGGTCTTGTTCTAGCTAAAAGAGCAGTGCTCCAGTTTATCTCTGAGCTCTTCGCAAAACATTCATCAACGAACACGAAACATTCATTAGTAGTACAGATGTATGTTTGTAGTGTGCCTATATTCAACGTCAGCGCTATATATTAGCTTGTTCAAAGTTGTGTTGTTCAATCCTTTATTATTATATTACATACAAACTTTGTGCGTAACACAATACACAAACTTTCTCATATACAATGCCTAAAGTACAATATAAAACTTTATTTATCCTCATTAATAGCACAAAGTGCATATTATATATGTATAAATTTCAGACTATGAATGGTTTTAAGTAAAATTTAAACAAAGAGCAGATACAAATATTTTTATCAAGAACATAATTTACGTAAAGATCACTTAAAGGCTTTAACTAGTGTGTGTGTATGTGTGTGTGTGAGTGTGAGTGTGAGTGTATATATATTCGTTTCGAAATATCTGGGGTTTCTGAATTTAATCACGCAAAGGATTTAAGGATCTTAAAGGAATATTCAGAGAAAATGAACCCACTTTTGAGTGCTGAAAGTGTAGAAAATAATTGTATATTAAAAAGTAAAATTTGAAAGAGTAGAAAAAAAGTATTTTAAACGCCATTTATTTGATTTAATCAGTATTGTTTAGAGCCCTTTTCACTATTAACTAGCAAAATTTGATCAATAAGTCGCTTTTATGTAATGCATTTTAATAGTTTAACTATTGGATCATGTTCATAGCGCTCATATCTAAAAGTAATCATATTAATAAAAATAAATAAAAACCGTCAATAGAGAAGCTTTAACAATGTAGAGCCCACTCAGGAGGTCTAAGATTCAAGCTCATTTGGTCCGGCTTACTGCGTGTACAACAGGTTGCATAAGAGTCAGGCGCGCGGCACTACACGGCTTGCCATTATTACATGTGCCTAACCCCTACGCAACTTGTTTGTACACACATATTTGAATAGTTAAATTCTCCCGGCGCTGTACGCGGAAATTTTGAACACAATTTAATGGTATTAGCGTAGTTTTCCGGGTGTAAGTGTTCAGGGATTTTGTATTACATTTGGTTCAAAATAACTATATGTGCAGTTTGGGAGTTGAGTTTCCGAACATTCTGCATACATTTTTGGAGGGTATTTGACATGCATATTATGTACCAATGGGTGGTGTAGTTTAAATAATGATTTCTGGATATAGTGATTATTTATTCAATTGTAGGACTTTTAATTATATTTATTTTGTTATTCCTGAAAGTTCTATCTTACAAAACCTTTTTAAAACGCAACGTATAAATAATCATTAAATGTTATTGTTTGAATAAACTTTTCAATCAAATGTAGCGTACATTTTGTTTTAAGCCCGGTTGCACACATCTGGACAAAGTCTTTCATACGGGAATTTCACAAAAGTTTATGCTGCCACTTTTTTTTTTCAAGCGCGTAAACACTTTTTGTTCTAATTTCGACTGGAGTAGAAAAAAAAAAAAGCCGTCAGCACATTGTAAAAAAGGTTATGATAGCAAGATGAACCTCCAAACAACAAATCCTTTCCTTTAAAAATAAATAAAAAATTGACTTAAAAAAAAAGTTAATAATAATTTCGGCCCTTCGCTCTACAATTCCATCTCCTAACGGTTCGTTGGCTATTTAAATGGGTTGGCGTAACTTTTTACGTTGGCAAAAAAGGCTGCCGGACGCAATTTATCTCCTCATTTATTAGAGGTAAAATACCCATAAAAAATGCCTGAACCCAAAATTAATATTACTAAAAGAAAGGGAAGCTTTACAACTGTTTGAGGAAGCTAATAAATATTACTAAAAGGCTATTACAAAATTAAAAATAAATACTTTTTTATAGTCAAAATTAAATTACCCACAATTTTATTTTAGTGACATACTAAGCTAATTTATCGCTATTTTAGATATAAATTTCTACTTTGAAAGTTATTTAATATTTAAAAAATATTAAGCTAGTATTTATTATTTATTTAACAGTAGTATTTGTTAAACAAGAGGTGACTGGTGCAAATAATACAATATACACATTGATAAGGTTGTGTTGAAATAAATATCTACAGTTAATAGTGTTCCATAACACATGCTAGTGAATTATTACAGAGCGTTCCATCAAATATTAACCATGCTATTTGTTCTCTAGTCTTTCTTATAAGTACGAGTATAATAACAAAGTAATTTAATTATATTTTTGAAAAAATACATCTAGAGTAGTTATAAATATGTCATGAATTTTAAAGAACATTTTTTATAGTGAAACACTCACAGAAGTGGGCCCATGATCTAAGTGTCAAGCTCAAATGGTTTGGTACGTCGGAGGTTGGAATTTGAACCTTGGCCGGATGTACTGAAGGCTTTTTCTCAATTATTTCTCACTCTCCCTTCAAGAACATGGAGGCATATTCCCTCTAAATTCTACCTTCCTCATTCCTTATATATACATGCATCGCTTATATATATGCTAGTCTTGGCTTCATCACTCGTAGCCCAGTAGTGGAAAGATTAGCCAGTACTAATCTGCCGTTGCCCAGGGAATTCCCAAATGTACTAATCGTATTTCCTTTCCGTGGAGGCTCTTTCCATGACCCGATGAGATGAGGTGATGGTGATGGTGACAGTGAGTATGACAGTGTGAAACAAGTGGAAACACTTAAACCTAACTTAAGCCTAACTAACCAAAACCTGATGAACATTGAATACCTGATTCGATGGCCGCATGGTCTAAGGCATCACTCTCATGCTAGACCAAACCGCAGGTGACAGAAAGATCGGAGCTCAAATCCCATTCGGTAGTACTGAGGTTTTTCCTTCAAAAATTGTTTTCCCATCTCCCCCCACGCAAATATAGGTACACTTCCTATTAAATTCAACATTATTCATCCCTAACTCAGTAGCGTAATTAGTACATAAGCGTATAACTTGAAAGGGTATTAAGACGCGATGATATTAGCGCCGCGGACCATATTATGAAAATCATGTTATAGAAAATTAGATACTGTCGCTATTATATTTTTAAGTCTACAGTTAAAATTTTAATTACATCACATTTGAAGATCTTTCTTTCAGATTGGGCGAGCTTTACTTCCTTTAGACTTCTTGGAGAGAAAAGTATTGTGATTACCAATAAAATTAAACTGGAGAAAATTTTTGAATAATTTCAATGTTTTATAGCGCCCTAAAAACCTAAAATGTTATTTTAGCGATGATTGTATGACTTATTGCAGCCTAGAGCCTAAACTATTTTACCGATCGATCTAAAACTTAGAAACGAGAGTTTCCATAAGTTTCTTCCGAGGAGATTTTTGGAATTATATATCTAGCCCTAAAATTAAGGTTACCTTAATAAAGGGCAAAAAGAAAAAAATTGGTTTTGTTGAAATTTGCTTCTACAATTTTGATTAATATTTGTATCTAGGCATTGTTTAATGTTACAAACAAAATGGCATTTCTCATTTTCCCATGAAAAATTTTACTGCAGAAATTTCCAATTTTAATCATATCTGCAAATATTTCAGATAAGAAATAGCTTATCATTGTAAAGTTGTAATACCATCAAAATAAAAATATGTTAATTGAAATATATCTTTTATAAAACAAATAGTTTCTGAGCTATAAGCAAATATATAATTATATTATTTTTTATCGAGGTCTTAGAAACTTTAAATTGATTGCTATGCTCTTTTATGTATGGATATGTTCCTCTTTTCTCAATGTTTCTGTAACACTGGGTATTATTTCTCGTATGATCTTAGGTTGAATGTTTATGCAACAATGTATATTATTTCGTTTTACGAATCTTACTAGTTTTTAATAAATATCTCTATTTTAAGATAAGGTAGAAAGAAAGTCTGTTCGGTGCATGGTACCATTAATTTTGGTTACGACCTTAGAACACATTCGATAATGTAAATATTCTATAATATATCATTGATGCATCGTCAAAGCTGCATCATACTTATTTTATAAAACAGTTAAAAATATAAGTAAGCTGTGAGATACCACCTTAAGAAACAACTGTTAGTAAATTTTGGTATTTCTATACTCAGAAAGTTGTTGGTATTAAATTGTTTGATTTATTGTGTAGTGTATTGTCTTAGATAACATGTGAATTCATGTAGTAAATCTATCTAGATAGTGAGAAAAAATACTGATAAGAAACCACATAGTAAATTTTGTTGCACGGAATATAGTAGAGATGCCTTTAAGAGGTACAAAAGCCCTGTTACCTCGACGAGAAGAAGTTGGAGTTGAGCTGAAACACTTATCGAACATCGCAAACACCCCCTACCATCCTCAACACCCGTTATACACCATCGACTTTGGCTACTAGCGCGGTAATTACCGGGAGGGGTGTCTTCCAGGCGAATCAATGTCGGCCTGGCCGTGACGCGAATATATCTCAGTTCTCGTATTTCACAAGGGTGGGGGGGCGGAGGTTTGAGGGGATCTCATCACAAATATAGTAGGATAGTCACAGGAAATCCTTATCTACGTTCACGGGTCCATAAAGCCAAGCAGATTTATTTTTGAACCTACCTCTTATTACCTTTCCAGGTTGTACGCAAATGAACTATACGCTAATGTGTTAGGGATGATGAAGGTTGAATTTAGAGGAAGTGTACCAAATTTTACGTTGGGCAAAAATGGGAAACCATTTAGGAAAAATTAGTCTCTGTACACCCGACCGAAATGTGAACCCCGATCTTTCTATTGTCATTTCAGCTTCTTGAGAGAGTGAAATCTTAAGAAACAATCAAATTCACCCACCAAAGTGGGTAATTGTATGTTTCAAAAAGATGCAATTTAATGAACGTTGTTTGTTGAATGGACCCTTAAGTGACACATTTTTTTAAAATACCTTATCTAGTAGAGCTAAGATAAAAGGTCAGTTTCAAAAAATTAAAAACAATGGATTTTAGTATGATTTTAAACACTACGTTTTATTATAAATCGTTGTATATTTTTTATTATGAATTGTACACTGTACACTATTCCCTAGTCACTATTAGTTACGCGTTAGGCATGAAGATAGTAGTAAAGTGGTATCTGTAAAATTGGTAAATTTTATCTTTGACTTGAGATACGATGTTCGCGCTACAAAACGAGTAAGCCAGCTTTTCATTCATACTTACTAATCGCCAATAATAATTATTGATCGGTTAGCCAACTGTATCTAAATATAGATCGGTGTCATTGAGGCCTAGTTGTGAACTCTTTATTTTCAGGTGGGATGGAAGAAAACCTAAGAGGGTTTTATTTTAGCATCGCGTCTTACTACCTGTTCAGGTTGTACACATATGCATTAAATGCGTTTGTAAGTTATGTATGAGGAAGGTTGAATTTATAGGAATTGTACACGTATTTGCGTATAGGGAGAATGCAAAAAAACATTTTTTGGAATAACTCCTTACATCCAACCGGGACTTGAGCCCTGATATCCCTGTCATCGGCAATCTAGTCTATTGTGAGAGTGACGCCTTGGGCTTAGAACAGGCGGCCATTAAAGAAGACTATTAACTAATTCAAGAGAGAACCAAGTTAATAGTTGAGGTTTTTTTTTCAGATGGAGCCTTCAGAAAACAACTATTATATTTATACTGTTATCCTCACAACACTAACTAATTCAGGAGAGAATCTAGATAATAGTTAGGGCTTTGATTAGCTGGAGACTTACACAGTGGGTAGGGGAATGGAAGGCGAGAGAGTTTCCTGGCTGCAAGTTTAGCACTTTTTGGGAGGTTCGCCCATTCCACTTTTGACCTACATAACTTTGATATTATAATGCTTCTGTTCTCACCCCCTCTTACTTTGCGGCAGGTATTCATACACTCATGTGGTTTTGATTTGTGAAAACAATAAAGAAGCCTTTGGAAATTTAATATGTACAGACTACAGGTAAAATATGTGAGAATTGTGTATTATTTTGTAATACTCGATAAAAATATTTTTAGCACACTCATTTGCTTTGTGTGATTTTTAACATTAACCGTTTATTTTTAAATTAAATAAACACATATTTTATTGACAGATTGTTTTCGTTTATTTTATTTTTAATATTAGTATGTCATATGTACCGGTGGTCGCGTGGCTTAGGACAGAAGGTTCGCAATATATTGTATTCCCGGTGTCTGGGTGTTCGAGGTCCGAGTCTCAACCAGGTGTATTATGAGGGAGAGAGGAACCACAAGTGATTTATCATTGTGGTTTTCTCATCCCCTCTTCATGTTCATGCGGGTGCAAGTTACCCTCTAAATCCCTACACCTCAGAATATGTCGTTGGTAACATTAATTTTGAAAGTAGCTAAAAAAAATGCATCGTGTCTTACTAGCCTTCAGGCTATTCGCATATTTAGACTAATGACGCGATATCAAGGGTAGAAATTTCAAATTTGCCATTTCCAAAGGAGTTGAACGTTTCGCCTGGAACGCCATGCCATTTTCTGCCAAGATGTCTATCATTGCTTCCAATGTCCTCCATCTATCTTACGCTCATTAGAAGCTATTCAACAAGTGTCGATTCTCAAACCTACTCCAAACAAGTATACTGCAACTCACACTTTCTAAGAAACTGGACTCTTTCTTTCAGCAGAAAATCCATATCCTTTGAAAAAAGATAGACTAAAGCTGAAATAGGTGATTTAAGGCACTTATTCATAAAATAGCCAAAAACCAATAGAATAGGCAACTATAGACACTATATAATTATCATATTGAACTAGTAGTAGCATGAAAGGCATATACAGAGTGATCGGAAACTCATAGCCCAAACTGCACACATAGCGTGTTTGAACTAAAAGTAATACAAAATCCCTTTACACCTACATCCGGAAAACTATGCTAATACCATTAAATTGTGTTTAAGTTTCCAACGTACAGTTCCGGGAGGGAAAAACTGTGCAAGCATGCGTGTACACCAAGTTGCATAGGAGCTAGGCGCACCTCACTTCACACCTCGACATCTTGGGGCACGGCAGAAAAACACACCACAGTTAACAAGTCTTAATAATTTTTAGTAAATGTCTCTATCTCTCTATATTAATAAAATGAAGAGTTTGTTTGCCTGTCATGATAATTGCGTGATACCTAGGCCTACCTCACAAACATGTGCACCTAGAAGCTGGAATGTTAAATTTTTTAATTAGATTTTTTTTTAAATTTACTGAAAACAGGACCGGATGAAATAAAATGATGAGTTTTTTTTGTCTGTTTGAAGCAAAGAAAAGCGTTGCCTGGAGTAACCACGCAATACCTGGTACTTCTGCTAATTTTAAGAAAAAAGAGAGAGAAAGTATGTGCGGTGCACCGTACAATATATTTTATACCACATCTTACTATTCGTCTAGGCTGTAAACAATCTTTAATCTACTCTAGGGGTTTTAGAGATTAGGATGGTTAAATTTATAGGAAGTGTACCCGCCTTTGCGGGAAGAGAGAATGAAATTAATAATTTTTTTAAACCACCCTCATTAAACCCGACTAAGATTCGAACCTCAACTTCTACGTCAACGGCAAATCAGACTAGATAATCCTGACGCCCGTAAATACGCGCGGGTGATAGTGTAATTAGCATGTATATGTGTAACGTGTGGAGTATTGATCCGAACTAGATTCTGTTTATGTTGGAATAGTTACGGGCATGTGGGACAAGCACTATTGGTATTTGATCTTAATGGACAGCAGGTAAGCAATCAAGATGATGACCTTGTACTCAGCCGAGAGCGTCAAGACTGTGGTTTCTATCTGGATCATCTGGCTATGATAACAATGATAGCTCTTGATATCTGATGATACACACACGCCCATCACAGACTATGCCCTAATATATGAGTGAAAAATGCCCCTGATCATAGAACGTTACCTAGATTCCTCGGTGGTAGAGCATTGCCGTGGTAAGCCAAATGTCCTGGGTTCTATTTCCGTGTCCATTTTTCAATTTATTCGAATATTAAACAGATACAACTGATCTGTAATTATGATCATTCATTCACCAAACTACCCCATCATTACTTAATTTTATTTCGCTGCTTTCTTCAAAAATCATAAGAATTCAAGCTGCTTTTAAAAAGACTGGAGCGTAATAATTTAGAGAGTGAGTTCCGCCTAGCACTTCTCACTGAGTCTTTCCACCCGTCCGGGCTATCTGATGACTTACATTAGTGGGATGGATATGAGGAAGGTATAATTTAGAGAAGGAGTTCCGCCTAGCACTTCTCACTGAGTCTTGCCACCCATCCGGGCTATATGATGACTTAC
>CABFWB010000277.1:193293-203656 GCA_902151455.1 Timema bartmani
TCTATCTCCATTTTAGACTCAATAGTCAATATTAACATTTTTTATTGGTCAAAATGTATAAATGAATAATTAAATATCAATGCGATGACTTGAAGATCTGCAACACCTTATAAAATGTTAAAATTTTAACCAGAAATCGAAATTTTAATACGAAGTGTTGACCCTTGTGGAAGCCATTAAACTGTTTGAAATGTTCTTAGGTGGACAAAGATGCGCCTCTTTTCTCATTGATCCTATATCATTGTATATTATTTTATGCGTGTTCTTATGTGGAGTGGTGATGATACAATGTACAATATTCCGTTCAGAAATCTTACGAGTTTATAGAAAGAGAGAGAAAATCTGTGCGGTGCGCCGTACCATTTATTTCACTTGTGTGAGTTTAGATACAGTTCAATTAACTGATTTAATCCGGGTGGATTGTGGGAGGTGTTAAATAGCCTTGTTTTGTAAATTTCATTTTTTAAACTCTTGTTTAGTGATGTATTATTATTTTATTGATCAGTTGAGTTCACAAAATTTAATACATAGTTGAGCACTAATTTTGTTTACCTCCACCGGTGGTTGAATAGTTCAAAGCGTCCCTAACTCAGTAGACTGAATTACCGGGGACGCGAAGCTCATGTTCCAATCACAGACGGGGGAAATGTCGGTGATATTTCCTAAATAATTTACCACTCTCCCGGCACGTAAATGCGGTTACAGTTCCTCTAAGCTATACCTTTCTCATCATTGCCCCATAATCTCATTATTTTAAGTATGGGGATAGCATTAGGGGGTAGTAAGACGTGGTGCACACAAAAGCCCAGTAATGTTGTATTTAAGTCCCAAATCTTTAACGTGGTTGGAATATTAAATTGATGAGATCATTTATTTTATTTGACTTTATATTTGATATTTTTATGACACATATTTACTTTATTAAATTATTGTGTGTTTACAATAGGGCTATCTTTTTGTTTTAAAAATAACTCTTCATAATGGTATAATTTATCTTTAAAAGCTTAATGTATAGCCCATTTGTATATTTCCTATAAATAGCTGGTTTATTAATGAGGTAGCTAGTTACAAGTCTGTTGGTCTAGTGAACAGCTTCCTATCTACTGATCTAGAGGACCATGGATCGATCCTCGCTGGTACCATATGTATTTTTCCTGGAAGGGAGAGCTGTTCTATGGTCACCATTGTCTATTTAATTAGGATTAAGTAATGTTTAAGTTTCCCACTGGCCTCACAACTTCATAATCACTATCATCACGTCATCTCATTGCGGTATGACGTGTAGACAACCTCCAAGGTGTAGTATGTGCAACGCTTTGTGCCACAAGAGCGGTTATATGTCTACATACACGGCGACTGAACTAGATACTGCATATCTCACGGTCAAATATGTCATACGCTAAAAAATAAAAGTAACACTAAAATATGTCTTATTCACTGATTTTTATTTAGAAAATATAATAACTATTCACGACTGAATCTACAAGGTAGGGATGAAGAAGGTTGTACATTCGGATGTATGTGGGGAAATGATGGTATGGGATAGTCACATGTGGGGATCCCCCTTCAGTGCGCTCAACCGGGATTAAAAACTATGGCATCCCCGTTAGCTGTGAATAGTTTAAATTCTATTCTAACATTTTAGACCTTAAGCCATTTGACCATCGCTCCGGGTAAACATATTTTAAGAGGACATTGCGAGCATTAAAGTTTATAAACCCCTCATGTGGACGCACCTCCAGGCGTCCGTCCTGGACACTGTTTAAACCTTGTCTCCCCCATCACTAATTGAACAAATAAGGCCGATACATAATAATTGGCCTTCTTGTGTGCTCGCCTCCTTAAAAGTGTATACTTCATTCCCAAACAAAAATAGTCCCAATATAATTTGATTTTATGGTAAAGTAGTTTCTTTCCAGAAAAGAAGCCAATCCGTTTACTAACAAATGTGAGGAACTTGGATACTCCAACAGTTTCCGACGCTCTCTTGTGTGACAGAAAGAGCACTTGGCTAGTTCATTATTACAAAATAGGAGGGGTTTTGGTAGGAAGACACATTTAGAAAATACAAACATATTTTTTGCTGTTAACAATAAACCGATTTTACTATTTTATTAGTGTAATTTCATAGGTATTTATAATGTAAATAAAAAAAGTAACATCTGCAGATCACAAAACATGAAAGTTGATATATTTATTTTTTTAACTGTGTGGTAAGAGTCTTCTAACAAAAATCGGACTGTACCTGAGTGATGCTGGAATAGAGATGGTAGGGATAAAAACACCAGTAGACACTGAAATATAAACTATTTTTAACTAACACAGACAACTTCTTCAAGTATAGAGTATAAACTAATGGTTTATTGTCTGTTGTTTTAGGTTAGTCTCCATGGTTGACGCTCACAGGCGTAACTAGGATTAATGTTAGTTGATGGCCCACAAAGCGGAAAAAAAAAAAAAGCGCCGTTCCTTAAATATTGTTATTTAAGATTTGGCAGAATTCTTTTATTGTTACTCCAACTAGTTTCTCGTTACAAGACTAATTACAAAACAGAATAAAAAATAACTTTATATTTTTGCTAATATTGCTAAGGATTTTGGCGCCCATAGAACGTACCTCACATGCCTCACGCCACTGTTTACAGTTACAGCTAGCCTTGCAGTACAACAAAAAAAAAATCAGACGCCCTAGACCATGTGGTCAACGGTGCAAATGTCATGAGTAATAAATGTCAAGAATAAACCCTTCCTCGTCTTCTTGTTCCATGAATAAACAGAACAAGCGTCTAAAGACCTATTTCTTTGACATAAACTTCGTGTAGCTCAACAGCCCTCTCCTAGAAATATTGACCCCTTCTTTTTAACAACTCGACGGGAAATATAAGCCCAGATCAAAAGGAGTCACTCAATAGAGATCGGAACGAATTCAAGAGTTTTTGTGATCTTTAAGGCAGCGAAGAGGAATATCTCTATATCTGCTAATGAGATCCTTCATGACCCGCCATCTTGAATGGTACTAACGAGACCTCTTGTGTCACGAGGGGACGGTCATTAATATTATTTTTTTGTTTTATGTAGACCACGTCTTAATGCCCAGCCGGGCGGTTCTCATATTTATACTAATGGGGTAGGAATGAGAATGGTAGAATTTAAGAGGTAATTTGCTCGCATTAAAGAGACGTGCTTCAGTGACCGCATGATCTAAGGCGTCACTCTCGTGTTAGACTAGACTGACGATGACAGAAAGATTGGGGTTTGAATCCTGGTTGGGTGTAGTGAGAGCAGATTTTCCAAAATAATTTTTTACTCTCCCTCCACGCAAATGAGTGTCCACTTCCTCTAAGTTCATATTTCTCATCTTTAGCTTAGCGTAATCTATAGGCCTACATATGCGTATAGCCTGAATGTGGTGATAAAAATAAAAAGGCATCAGCGAGGAGGGAGAATGGAAAATCATGCTAGGAAAAATTTGCATTGTTACAACTATTTGGGATTCTAACACATAAAAACACCTGCTTCAGTGGCCACGTGGTCTAAAGCGCTACCTTCACAGTAGACTAGACTGCCGATGACGGGGAGATAAAGATTCAAATCTTGGTTGGGTATACTGAATGGGGTTTTCCCAAAATATTTTTCCATTCTTCCTGCACGCTAATGTGGGTTCACTTCCTATAAATACAACCTCCCTAAAACCACTAGCTTAATTAGTATATAAGCGTATAATCCGAACAGGTAGTAAGTAGAACGCGATGATAAAAAAAACCCACGAAAACTGATCTAGTGGGAGAACTAAATGTTAGACCAAGGTTTCTCAAACTTTGAGTCTCGAGGGAATCTCAGGTGAGGTGCAGCGGGGTTTTATAATTCTAAAGCAATTATTCAGTTTCTCTGACTTGGTTAACCACTGGTCAACTTTAAAAAATGATTGTTGTTCTTTGTCAAATGATGCAATGCAGATAATTAGGTCGTTTGCATCTACATAGTTATGTGTTCAAAAGTGGGTTCTAAAAAATTACGGCAATAAAACCACAGAAATCAGATGGTTGTACTTTCCCACGAACAGGTAAATATTCAATATATTTTTTAAATATTTGTGGATATGTGTGTACATTTTTTTAGCACCTCGTTTTACTACCTGTTCAGGTTATATGCAAGTATTCATATAATCGAGTGTTACACAAATAATATTATAAAATTAATAATTTATGGTTATTTTATTAAACTCTTATTAAATTTTATTTTAACAACTTATACAAAAGTGTATCAATTCAAAAATGGAATGCCTTCCTTTTCTTTTAATTTTACCGTGAAATGCGTTTTTAACATGTAATATGAAAGTGAGGCTTAACCAATACCCCAAATGTTAAATTTTAGACTTGAGGGCCATTATTTTAGACCATGCGACCATCGATGCGGTTGAGAAGACTATGAGGGGCTGGAGAGGGGGGAGACACAAGAAGGGACGGTAAACAACGTCACCGCTGCCTTTATTAATTTCATATCGATATAATTATAACGTGCTATTTACGTACAACGCTGGTGTAGTGGCTAACTCTCATAGCTCTAACTAGACTTTGCCAAACACGTTGACTAAAGCGTCAAGTTCATCTGGACTGGTTTGCCCTTGACAGGGAGTTCGGGGTTAGAATCCAAACAGGGTGTAATGGAGGCGATTTTATCTTGGTTTACTACCTACAACCCGTCCATAACAAATGTAGGTGCGTTTCCTAAAAATAAGACCTTCCCCATTTTTACCCCATTGGTGTGGTTAAATGTAGATAGCCTTTGATGAGTAGTATGACGTGTTAGAAAAAAAAAGGTCCAACTAGAAGGTCAGGGGTTTAGTTCTGTGAGGGAACAATGGAGGTGTTGGTTTGAGGAGAAATCGCTGGTTTAATCTTCGGTCTATATTGATTGAGCGTTTATTCTCTATCTATTGAAGCTATTAAAAGTTGCATGCGAGCAAAACAAATCATGCGATGGTCAATGACGATAACACCAATTTGTTGACAGAAACAAGTGTAAGTGTTGATTTGAATGATAATGGTCACGCCAGCGCTATCACGTACATCCATCAATAGAACCATCAATCTGATTTAATGAGAGGATGCGTGATCAACCCACAGTTGGGATTTCACGTACGACTAATAGATTGTATGATGGGTTCATTGTACGTACACTTTAAATTAGGATTTTAAAAATTAAACCTTTATTGTTTCGTTATTTTCAATTAGTATTTTAATACACTCAACACCAATTTGGGTTACTTTCATACAATTTTTTTAACCGCGTTTTACTATATGTCTGATATATATGCATTTGATTACACTAAGGGATGAGGAAGATAGAATTTAGAGGAATTGTATCAGCATTTACGTGGCGGTAGAGTTGGTTACCATTTAGGAAACAAACCCTGAGCATCACCATCCGGGATTTGAGCCTCAATATTTCTGTCTCCAGCAAACCAGGAGCCGTGTCCATGAGCCCCACAAATACTGCTAGTAGTTGACCCGTTTCGAATCGCCGCATGGTCTAAGGTACTACTCTCGCAGTAGACTAGGCTGCCGATGACGGGGAGATAGAGGTTTGACTCTCGGTCGGGTGTACTGAGGGTGGTTTTTTCAAAATTGTTGTCCACTCTCCTTCCACGCAAATGCGGGTACACTTCCTCTAAATATAAACTCCCGAATTCCTAAAAACCATTAGCGTAACTAGTACATAAACTTATAACCCGAACATATAGTAAGACGCGATACTAAAAAAAAAAGTACCAAAATCAATCGATTTGTAACACTCTTTTCACTTTCATTTTTTTTGTTTCATTTTCTTGACGTGTGTTCAGTAAAAACAACAAAATTAATAAATATCATATAAGGAGATTTTTATAACCCGTAATTAACGTAATTTATCATTCTTTATTCGAGTCGACATAGATAAAACTTTGAAAAATTCGAATAAATTAATGTATGATAGGATTCTCATTCAGTAAAAACAGATTTTAAAATATGTTCTTATTTTACTAAATAAAACACTATAATTAATGTATAGAGTAGTTTGTTTACATGATCTCATTCTGAAAGCAATACGTTTAAATTATCGAACACAGAGTCTTGACCTGTCTCATCAATATTAAAACACAGGTTGTATTGCCTAAAGATAATCATTCATTCGTTTGTCGAAACGCTTCAGAGATAAAAAGAAATCACGTATCGCTTTGAATGTTATATTTGTAGAGCATAAATGATGAATGGTTTACCATTAAAATGGTAAACAACAACATTATTCAAACATGTTCAGGGCGTTGTGTCAATTAATATATGTATATTAAATTATTGCCATATAACCTTTTAGGAAAAGATTAATTACTGCTGGTACCGCATCTATTACACAGTCCAACATATTCATACGCCACCTTATTTAGCACCACGGTAAAACAAAATATCTCGATTCCACCAGGGTTTGAACTAAAATATCGCTAACATGTTTTAAAGATACTCTGAAGTACAATGATTGGACCATAAACCCTATGATGGATTAAATAGTCAAGCTATTATGTTTTGTTAATTACGGCTATACTTGCATCCTGGACACGGGAATCGAGCCCACTACCTTTCGCTTAGTACGCCAATGCTCTAACTATTGGGGTATCCAGGAGTCGTCTCGTGCCCAGGCTCATTCTTCACCCATATTTTGACATTTTTAAATTTAAGGAATATAATATTCAGATGCGGCTCTAGCAGTAATTAACAAATATAATAGATTGGTTCTTTTAATCTATCATATTATGCGCATTCGTACATTTGGCAGTATAAAGCCTTAATGAGTCTAAGGTGGCTGCGTTATCTGATGGCTCGTAATCTTAATTGATCACACGTATGTAGCTGACGATTTCCGCACGTCCATCACAGATTCTGCCTTAGAATATGAACCTAATAATCTTAATTAGTAAAGTAAAAGAGCGTTAATCCAAAAATCCAGGAATTTAAATTTTAATTCTACCTTGACAAAATAATCGCTATAAAATGTATTATTAATATTATTATTATTCTTTACTATCTTGTAGAATCAAGTTATTAACTATACTTTGGATAGCATCATTAAAAAATGCGACACCTCCGAAAGAAGTAAATATGAAAGTAAGAGGGCAAGACGGAGTGAATATGGAGAGAATGTTGCAAAATGGCATTGGGTGTGTATTATTCAGGTTAATCTTGGCGTCACCACGGTGGTGGGTGGATAGGTCTATAGATTATTCAGGCGAGCCAGTCTATCGCGCCAGGAACACATGTACCAGTTTAACTATACTATGTTCCAAGCGGTAACAGGAACACAGCAACGGCCGGGAGGTTAAATGCTCTAAGCTCGCATTATAATTATTGAACAGATCTGGGATGGGTTTGAATACAATCTGTGCGTTCCAAAGGTGCTTCGAACACTGTGATTTTCACTGCTGTTTTCCTATATTCTCTACAAATAAATTATAGTGCAATTCCTTACCAAATTTCTTTCCTATCGCGTATATTTAATCAGTAAGTCATGGATAACCTAACAAGTAACATTACAAACAATTTATTGAGGTTGAGCTTAAGTTCAACACCCCCAATACATGATCCGGTTGAACTATTTTAAGGTCGTTGCCTACCTAAGACGTCGCAGCAAGTCATGATAGTGAATTTACCTTCTATTCAACGAGTTTTAAAGATATAATGTTGAAACAAAAAAAAACATAAATTTGTAAATAATTCTAAAAATAGACCTAGAGTGCCACTAAATTATTATTTTCATCGTGAGTTTTTTTTGTAAAAGTATTTTTTTAAATCGTCTTCAACTCAGGCTATTTGGTTTGTTAACGAAAAGACTCTGTAGGAGTCTTCCTGCCAGAATTTGGATTAAAAAAAGTCATTGGTAGCATATGTCTATCTAGAATAGGAAACAAGAAAAATTTAAATCAACGTTTTCAAGGCGCGAAAAGTGTAGTCACTATTTAAACTCGTCAGAGGAAGAGAGGAAGTGTTATCAGTAGATAAACAAGAGACCTCGCAGGGCTAACTGCTCATTTTCTTCTCTCTCTTTCTATTTCGTACGTTGGTGTCTGAAGTGTTATGGCGCTTATAGAGCTTATTTGCGTTAATTTAAGATGCAACCCTCTTCGCAAAATATCCTCGAAATCTCCAAGTAGGTAACGTCAAAGTCAATTTAAGGGCACAGGGTAAAAGAGGGTGACGTCCAATTTTAACTCAAATTGAGTTAGTGCTACCATATGTTAGACAATCATGAGACCTTTATAACGCACTCTATATTACAATACAGCAACATCAAAATGTTCCAAGATTAAAAGTTAAAGTACTTTTACTAGGCCCGCACCTTTAACATTTGGAAACATTTCGTTCAAATCATTAGTAATTTGGGTAAACCATAACTCTAACGTCCCCGAAAAATCTTTTGATTTGTCAAATATATAAAAAAATATTAATTAAGTACGAGTAAGAAGTGCGAAGTACGGCTGCCACGTTTTCCAACTTCATTAATATTCTTATTGAACAAATACACCGCACTGAGCTATGGCCGCACAGAACATTTAATTCACCGCTGCGGTACACCAGTGTGCCGCGGCACACTGTTTGCTGAACACTACTATAAATTATACTTTCCCTGGGGTCTAGATACCATTAGTGTAATTATAATATGTAAAAAGCACGGGAGGGTAGTAAGGCGCGCGGGGAGGGGGGTAGTAAGAGGGAGACACACAACAAAAAGTCAAAGTAGTGTCCGGTTAAACTACTTTAAGATTACTACCTCAGACTTATAAACGTTTCGTTTAATTATCAAACATGTAATGAAACACCAAGTAAACAATCAAATCAGCGCACAAATTCCGACTAATCTCAAATAAAATCACAGACTACACTGGATATCATCTCTGAGGTAACTGTATTGTTACTACTGGGAAACCGCGTTGTCATTCACTCGTTTTCTTGTGGTCCATCTCCCCTCAAATATAGGACAGTCATCGCAACGTTGGTTAGTCGAGGTTGTCAGTAGCTCCTTCTTACCCCAGTACACCACCTTCAGACATAACTGAGAGCTAGGAGATTTGGCAACAGTTAACTGAGAGAGAGAGTGAAGATAAGGCGTTTCTCCATAAGACCTGCAGTTCCTCAGCAATTAAATTATAACTCCCAACAACTCAAGCTGACATGTTTTTCTCCATAAAAAAGGTTGACTCACACCTGTCCGTATCGGTTTGGTAAGTGCGTGCCTTCACTCCTACCTTAATCTCCTTATTTGTTCCCCGGTCTTTACTACTGTAAAGTTATTTGTACCTAAGGGAACAGGTGCGACTGTCTTCCTTTACAGCAACATTAACGGCGGGATAATACGATTGGATTTCTAGGGAGGAGATCGATATACTCGGTCACAACTCCTTTTATAGCTACAGCTTTTATAATGTATCTACCAGGACAAGTAGGTTGCCTTGAATTATTTAAAGAAACAAACTCGAGAGTGGAAGGGTTACAGAATACTTTCAGAAACATAGTTTGATACAGCAGATTTCTGCTCATTCCGTTAACTGGCTTCTCTGCTTGACCATTGGGCAGAAATCGCATTAACAACTCTTGGATATTTCATGAACTGGAACTTAATGTTCCATATACTACAAGATTAACTGAAATTAGTTTTAAAATATTGTATCAAACTAACCCAAACTAACTTAACCTAGCCTTCAATTCTAAAATGAATAAAAGTTAAATTAACTTGAATACCAAACCTGTTTTTCCCTTGTACATTTCACGGACCAGGCAAAAACTCATACATTTCATGAAATGAGTAATGATTGGAGCTTCCCAGTTCATTAAATGGTCAGTTCATGAACTGGGCAGCATAAGCACTGTACAATTAATGAATTAGAATATTTTTTTTTTTTGACAAACTAATCGGATGTTGCAAATATTTTGAAACCATTAAATAAAAGTCCGAAAGATACGATGTAATGAAGTAATGTATCATTATATCTTTATATTGTAGCGATTGTACTGTATTATAGTATATTGTTCAAGGCCGTAGCCAGCCAATAATTTCAGGGGGGGTGGGTGGGGGGTTAGTGGGCCCATCCTCCAATTGACGGAGGCTAGAAAAAATTCTAAATAAAAAACTGTTCTAGAAGCTATCTGAAGTGTTTTTTATGGCAACACTACCCCCAACTATCGGAGGCTAGATCAAATTTTAATTATTAAACGGCTCTAGAAGCTATCTGATTTTTTTTATGACTACATAGCACCATAACTGCCGAAGGCTAGAAAAAATTATAAATAATAAACACCTCTGGAAGCTCTCTGAAGTGCTTTTTATGGTAACACAGCCC
>CABFWB010000277.1:204147-235106 GCA_902151455.1 Timema bartmani
GAAAAAAAAAAAAAAACAGTTTGAAGTAAGGCCGCGTACTTCTGCCAGTTGAAGATACAGGGAAAGTGGTGTCAACGCTAACCGAGAAGTAACGGATTGAAAGGAAAGAGAACGGCATCAAGTTCTTGCCTGGGCACGGTAACTGCAGCCGGAATGTTCGCCGATACCTGAATACCAACCGATCGGGTCTTTGGTTTGGCCACAGACAAGTAAGAAACAGACTCTCAACATTACGGGGGTTTCGCTGCGCTCCTTTTGCCAGCTTGAATCCTTCAACACTGGGCTTCACTAGTGTCACTGCTGGGTGATGATAGGACTAGCCGCAGCGATCCTAGTGGGGAAGGACTCAAGCTGCCAAAGGAGCGCAACCATTTTAACCTGGAGGCTGAGTGTCTGGGTATATTATTTGTCTGTGGCCTTGCCGGATAAGAGGATTTGCCATTGTTACTTTGACCTCCACGATCACCAGTCTTAACAACCTGTGAATTATTTTTGTGGGGATACATCAAGGACACCGTGTACATGCTCCCATTGCCACTGCAACTGAACGACCTTAAACGACGCATCTCTGCTGCGGTGGGATTGATATCTGAGGATATGCTAGGACGCTTCTGGGCCGAACTGGACTACCATCTAGACGTCTGCCATGTAACCAACGGTACCCACGCCGAACACCGTTAATGCTTTTAAAACTTGGAGAGTTCTTCTGTCTTTTCATGTCATGACGGTTGTTGTACGTCAGTTCGTTTAAGAATAAAACCGTTTTACTTTTGCACCACTACTTTTGAATAATCCTGTATTGTTTTGGTTTGTTTTAGGCACAATTTAGATATATGCTATAAGTTATACTGAATGTCTTATATTTGCAACTATTTTTTAGGCTTATATTTTTTTATCATAACTTTTATTTATGTTTTCATGCTTATTTTGAAATTTTTCTCCTTTTTGTGAATTCCACCTTTAGACTTACTAGGATAAATATTAGTGAAAGTTCTCGCCAACATTTTCTTTATGTTACTAATAATATATGGTGCTTAAGTTTCCCGCAAGAGTAACCAAAATGATTTATTTTATTAAATTTATTTGAAATGCCGCATAGATTTATCGCAATTTCCAAACTAGGGGATACTGAAGTAGGAAAACAAATATCTTTAAAATAGAATTATTCAAGGTTCAAGACACAATAATTTGTCAAAAAGCTACGAATAAGCGTATAAAGAAAATGCTTTGGAGACGAGTGAAGTGTGAAAAGGGGTGTAGAGAAAAAATTTGTGAGAGAGAGAAGGAGAAAGAGAGAGCTATAAACAATGAGAAATGAGTTTATCTCTAGTAGATCTGTTCCTAAAGAATATTATTGCACCACGTCTTACTAAAGTCAAACTTTCATAGGAACACAGAAAATTCACTAGACGTCTTTTATGTTTTCATACGTTAAGTCGTGTGATCTGTAGCTGTCACTTTTGGTAGATAATATCAAAAACCATAAAATAACACTAATAACAGTATTTTGAAAAACGTTATCAATGTCGGCCGTAAAAACTTTTGTACATTTTAAAACCTTTTTCCTACCTAAATCCTACTGTGCCTGTCCAGCCTATCAGCTTTTAATTAAATTATGAGGTAGAGATAAAACAAAATATAATCTAGAAGAAATGTACCTGCATTTATGTGTAAGGGAAGTAGGAAAACATTCAGGTAGACACACCCAGAGTACACCGAGCCGATATTCTAAACCAGACTTCTCCATCTCCGGCAAACAGATTAGATGACCTTAACCTCTAGACCACGTACTCGCCCAGTCAGGTAAAGAGAAGCAGTGTTAATCACCCCTGTTGTTGTTATTATTATTAGGTGTTCTGTCTTATGGCAGGTAAATTCCTTTTATCAGTTAACTTAGACCGCCAATGAGCTCTGTCCTCTGCTTCCTCCTTCAGCTCCCAGAATTTACTCCTTTCCATCAAGTCATCCAATAATTGAATTTTCCTTCTTCCTAAGTTTCTCTTTCCCTCAACCTTTCCTTCTATGACGTCATGCAGAAGACAGTTCCTACTAAGGGTGTGTCCGATTCAGTTTTATATATTCCAAAGAAACACGTCCAAAATGGTTCTCTTCTCATCCATTCTTCTAAAGACTTCCTCATCTGTCTGTCCGCCTGATCCTCTCATGTTTTTTCCATCACCACATTTCAAAGCTCTTACGTAAATAATTGTTTTACACTTAACTTGACCCGGGGGATGGTGGGCATGCGGACTAATGTCAAAACCATTTAAACTGGTTTGCCAGTGATAGAGAGGTTGAGGTTCAAGTCTTGTCCAGATGTTTTGAGAGTGGTTTTTTCTAACCGATTTCCCATCTTATTTTAATGTGAAGAGGGTATATTTCCCTTAGATTCTACCTTATTCATGCCTACTCAATTAGTGTAATTAAGGTGAGTCTGTTAAGGTACGCGCTTAAGGGTGGTGTCTTTGTAGTTTTCATAGCAAAACATCTTTTTGACCAAAATTAAAATATTTCCCCAGTAGAAACATAGAGTTTAATTTTATTCACATGGTGATCTATCTGTCAAGGATGTCCTGGGATTTAATGACAACTTTTTCTCTTCATTTAAAAAGTTTCTTATCTAATCCCGCTATGGTCATGACAGATATTCAACAACTGTTGATTTCACCATGTGAAGAAAATTAAACTCTATGTTTGTAATGGGGAATTTTTTTTTGTTTTGTTCAAAAAACGTTTTGTTACTAAAAACTTCAAAACTACTTACCTTTTCTCGCGTCCTCTACAATCCCATCATAAACGCTTATGGACCGGACGGGTAGTAAGACGCGGAGCAAAAAAAAAAAATTTAACTTGATCCTATCTCCTTTCCTCATCACCGCAAACACCTGCGACTGCTTATAATTCAGTTTGTAGATTCCCCCGATTTAAAGAAGTTTAAAAAAAAATAGAAATAAACCTTGTCCGAGAGGCCAGGTGTTCTTAGAACTGCTCAACTAATGTTCTGTTTTGTTCTCTTTATCCTTTATTCCTCCCACATCTTCTCCTCGCCGTCCAGGGTTGTTTGGCGTCTGCTGCCACTGCTGATACTAACGCTGATGATGATGGTGATCGTAATACAAATACATTCGCTCGCTACTATTCAAAGGATTCGCTAACGTCAAAGGCCTTTCTGTACCAATGTGCGTCCGTAGTAGGATTATTAATTAAACGAGTTCGGCGGTAAAGTGTCCTAAGAGCCCGCAAGCTAGCAAAGTGTTGACCATTGGCAGAATCGGAATTATTAGCTGGAACCCACACCAGTGGGCTTTTGGGCTGAATTTTAGGCTCATCCAGTGCCGGGAGGTCGTAACTCGAATATCGGCTCTGTGTACTGAGAGGAACTTTTCTTCCACGTAAACGTGGGCACATTTCTTCAAAATTTACCTTCCTCCAAATTTTACATTAGTATAATCAAAATGCTTATAGCCCAGAGGTGGTGGGAAAAAGATTTAAATGAAAACGCATAATTTTTTATTTAGATTTAAAAAAATGATATTACTGTATAAATTAAAATTAATGTATTTGATGATTATTTAATTTTATTTTAACTCTCCAAATTAATATCTTGTTTATTCACTTAATTATTAGATATGATTCAACATGGAATCCAATTTTGTTTGATAGTTTAAAAAAACTATCACCATCGGCAACGTTTCCTCAAAGCCAGTGAACCCGACAGACACGTTACCCGAGAGATGGGTTCGATTCCCGTAAGAATGCACTCGAAGTGATTTTCCATATTAAGATTTCGACTTATCTTTTCCTATCTTCTTCACAGACGAAAGCCTGTTCATTACCTTAGCATACCCTTTTCAAGACATTTATCCTCAAATATGAATAGTTATGGAATATCCTCAATGAGCAGGGAGGTATTTAACACCCAAGAGTGCTGCACGTCTTACTACCAGTCTGGAATCTGGGCATATTTAGAATAATGGGGTAAGGATGGGGAAGGTATACTTTAGAGAAAACAGCCAAGATTGGTTTTAAAATTGATTCAAATTTAAAAAAAATCATTCATACGTAAACTACTATCAAATTATTATTTTTTAAAGAAAAACAAATGTATAAAATTATTTTTACTGTAAAAATGTTATCAGATAGCTTACTCATTTTAAGTCCAATCGTTTGGGCCATTTTCCAAAAATGTACATATATTTTTAAACCAGTGATTAGTAAATTTTAAACGTGTTTTCCTCCTTAAAACAAGTACATTTTTTTTGTAATGTAAAAAATGTCCAGATATACATTTCAAACAAATTAGTTAGAGCCATTTTTCGAAAAATGTGTAATTTTCAAAGATCAATATTATCAGTTAACAACCCTTAACCAAATGCTTACCCCCCAAAAAGTATACAATGTTAATTATCAGATCAAACACTCCCTAGATATTTATTTTGAATAAAATATTTTAGGCTATGCCATTTTCGTAGAACCTGGAACTTTCAAAAATCACTTATCAGTAAACTACCCTTAATTTAGGGTCTTGGGTCAAAATAAATAAATCATCCTTAGACATAGCCAAATAGCATCTAAATCTCAAGTTTGAACAAAATGTATCAAACCGTTTCGGATCTAAGCCCAAATACAATTTTTTGTTTTGCTTGGAGCGCAAAGGCCCTAAGAAACCAATTCCAAAACCTGAAATATATTTTTAGTTTTTAAAAAATATAAGAGGAAACCACATTTATCAAAAGCATCCCCTCCGTAAAATTGTCCAGGATTCAAGTTGATGTCTACTGAGTGCGGTGATGATGATAATATGGCATGAGACTGGACAGTATGATTTTAAAATATTTCTAGTGTGGTCGACCGCAAGTCTAGGAATAAAATGCTAGTTCGTGCTGATGGATATTTATTTATAAAGGGATTCATGTTGCCAGTAGATTAGTACTACATAATATATAGGTGCCAGGGTCAAGCTTACTGCTATAGATGAAGTTAGTTGGCAAGCTGTGCGCTGAGTTTAAAAAGCGCGCGTTTAATATCCCAAAATGTACGAGGATCCTTGTTGTGCGCTAACCTGATGTAACGTACTTACAACGAGAATATGTTCGTGGCTGGTATTGACCCGGCCCGCCTCGTCTCCTCATCATACAACACAGTCCGGCTGCATCATTTATGTAGATTCGTGAGGGAAGGATGATATGTTGCGTTGCCTCAAATGTTGCTGCTGATATCCCTCGCCGAGGCAACAAAACATCATTATGTAGACCCACGCTGAGGGATGGTAAAATGTTGCTGCTGATATCCCTCGCCGAGGCAACAAGACCTCGTATGTATTTATTTATTTAGCACCGTGTCATACTACCCGTTCGGGTTATACGCCTATGTACTGATTACGCTAATGGGTTAGGAATTGAGAAGATCGAATACAGAGGAAGTGAACCCGCATTTGCGTGGATGGAGAGTGGAAAACAATTTTAAAAAACCATCCCCAGTTTACCCGAGCGAGATTCGAACTTCGAGTTTCCCGTCCTCGGCAGTCCAGCTCAATACGAAACTATTGCGTTAGCTAACTATACTATAAAACCCGACCACCGCGGCGGGTCTCATTTTGTAGATTTGCATAAAAGGATGATATTATGTTGCGTTTTATTAAATGTTGCTGCTGTTATCCCTTGCCGAGGCAACAAGACCTCATGTTAAGGAAAGCTCCTTAGTGACCCGCGAGAGTGGACATGTTGACTAAATGTTAATATCGACTTTTCTTGTTTACCGATGACAAAGAGATCAGAATTTGTTCAGGACCGAGTGCACAGAGGGTGTTATTCCTAAATTACTTCTCACTCTCCCTCTACTAAAATACAAGTACATTTCCTCTATTATCACCCACCTCATAGATGTATTCAAATCAAGGTAGCCCGGACTGGGATTAAACACATTTTTTATTTATTTATTTAGATTTTATTTTTCTGGGTTGAACACTAGACTCTATACAATATATTTAATTTAAGTTTTTGATTCAAGAAGATTATTATTTTCATTATTATTATTATTAGCACCGAGTCTTACTACCCGTTCGGGTTATAAGCACTTACGCTAATGTGTAATGGTAGGGTGATTGTGAGATGAAATGGAAGACCTAGAGTTTAACGTGGGATCCGAACCACGGTGGAGACCTGGCATTCCACACATTCACAAGTTATGATTAATACACATCTTGTCAGAGGTGAAGGAAGGTTTTGTCAATCAGATAAAACTGTGCCGGGACCAAGGATTGAACCCCGTACCCCTAGAACAGAAGTCCGATACCTTACCCCTAGACAGCCAGTTCACCGATTAAAGAACAAAATCTCTGCACACCAAAGAGCATAACTTTCAATTTCTTATATCAAATACCCTAATAAAAATATATATTTGCTTATAGCTCAGAAACTATTAGTTTTATAAAAATAAATTTCAGTTAAAAAAATTATAATGTTAATAGTACTTGTACTTAGACTTGAACTTGTACTTAGAATATATAATTAAATTCAAACCTTTCCGTTTACATAAAGTACCTTCAAAGTCATTTTCATGACAAAATGAGAACTGCCATTTTATTTGTAGTGTTAAACAATGCCTGGATACCAAATATTTTCAAAATTATCGGAGGAAGTTTCGAGAAAATTTATTCTTTCCATTTTTACTCTTCAGTAAACTACCATTAGTTTTAGGGTTGGTTATCTGATTCAAAAGACTCCTCAGTGGAATATTATGAAAACCCGAAATACCAAGTTTTATCCCGATCGGTAGAATCGTTTCGGCTCTAGGCCGAGATACAGACACACAGGAGGTATGGCGAAAACAATTTTTTAATGTTTCAGGGGCTCATGGATAGTGAAATTCTGATATTTATCAAAATATTTAGTTCAATTATTATGATGTAAACCTGTACAAAATTCACAAAAGTCTGGAATGACGTTGGGATTCACTAGAAAACCTGAAATTTGGACAAACAATATAGTTGACTTAGGTGGTTTTGCACTGGAGCACGACGATTAGTAAACTCCATTCACGGTAGGAGTTATTGTCAAAAATGTGTTAATAAGCTACTCTTAAATTAACTATTCTTCAAAATATAATACTAATTACATAGTGTAATTTAGCATATGAAATACTCACCAGATATCTATTTCGGTTAAAACTGTTAAATGTAATTTTGGGAAAATTTATAATTTAAAAAAATTGCTTTTTAGCAAGCTAATCTTAATTTGAAGAATATAATCAAAATTCAAAATTTTTCTTTGATCTATGAGCATATATAATCTAAATACCAAGTTTGAACAAAATCTAACAAACCATTTCGGCTATGACAGACATAGAGGCAAGGCTGACAGGCAGACAGTTTGACTTAAAGTTTTATTCTAGATCAAAGATTTATAAAAAAAAATTGGAATGAATGTTTATATTTAAGCTTTTTTTTTATGAAAAAGCTGGAAACGACTAGATCCTGATCATGAAAGGAGTTGATTACTTATGAAAGTTTGGAGAAAAACCACTCTAATAAATTGAATACGAATACGAGTTGAAATAAACTATCTTTGAAGTAAACCAAGAGGTATATTTTATTGAAATTTTCTGGAAAAGATCCATGTAATTTGTACGGTACATAATATGACTGCTATTTTTAATGCTGAAAGTCATCATATCATCATCATAATAATAATCATCATCAAATGTTTCCACCCTGTGGCCGGGTCAGTTAAGTAAACTGGCCCTATCTTTCTCTTGATTTCCACCACTCTTCCTCCTTTGACAACTTCCACAATCCTCTTCTTCTAACTTGAACACTTTCTGTTATATGTCCCTCCCATGTTATTCTAGATCTTCCTGGTGATATTTTTCCTACATACTTCATCTCCATCATTCTCATTGGCATCCTCTCTTTTTCTGTCCTCATTACATGAACATACCAAGTCTTGCTTCCTCTACTATATCATGTACTCCCACTCTTTCCCGGATAACTTCAGTCCTAATCTTGTTTCACCTCGTGACAGCTAACATGCTCCTCACAAACTTTATTCCCATGGCCTCCACTTTCCTATTCTTCCTTACATTGATCGCCTTTCCTATAAGACCTTGTTTTTAGTTTTAGTATTATTCCTTTCGTGAACAAGTGGTCAAAAGGACAAAGGTATCAGTCTGGTCTCTACTACTGTTGGTTTTTTTTCGTTGACAAAAAGGTCAATGTTTGAAACTCAAACGCGTGCACTCTTATTATTTTTACACGTATGTTTTATCACTGTGGTTTTCATTACAATCTCCAGGCAAATGCGGGTACACTTCCTTTAAAAATTATTTCCAATCCATATATTTTATAATAATCCGTTAACAACACTTGTGCTAAACTTGTTAGTTAAAGTAAACATATTTTTTTGTACTTTTGATATAAATTTGGTTATTAACGACTTAATCCAATGGATAGAGATGAGGTAGGCTTAAAGAATAGACACCTTCCTTATCTTGGGTTGACACATGAGAGCTCGAAGTAAAAATCCCATTTGGGAAATCATCCCCAGCGTTCTCGACCAAGATTCAAACCCTGACCTTCACGTCAATGGCGACCAAGTGAAATGTGAGTCTAACTACTCATATTTCTAGCCCACCGTTGCTGGTAGCTATTTAGAGAATGCAGGAAATACATTGATGCATTATATTGTGTTAAGGCCTTAAAAACTTGACCAAACTTTATACCGACAAGAGTTGGTAACTGAATCGGTGAGACTCGGTAGCCACGCGAACTAGACTGTCAATCTCGTATGGTCTGGTTTTTTGGTGGTGGGGATGTCGGGGTTTAAATTCCGTCTGAGTAAATTTAACTTTTTTTTCCCTACAAGTTTATTCACATTCCTTTATTTAAATTCTGTTACATTTCCTCTCAGATTTTCTTATTACCGCGTCTTACTAACTGTTCATGTTATAGCATATTTGATAATTAACTAATGACGTCTCATCCCGATGAAGGAAGCATTTTAGATGTAATTTACCTGCATTGGCGTAAAAGGAAAGTGGGAAAACACCCTCATTAGACACGACCGGGATTTGTCCCCCGATTTCTCTGTCATCAGCAGGCCAGTCTAGCACGAGAGTGATGCCTTAATGTGGATTTACACGTTCACCGAAAAACTAGCGCAGAATAGAAAAGTGATCACGTGACGAGCTCTAAACCAATCACAATATTTCAGCCTCATCAGCGCGAGCTGTTCCGCTAAAGTTCAACTCATCTTTACTGCACTTCGTTCGCTCTGCCTGAGATGTTCGGCACAGGACAACCAATCAAATCTCAGAACTAACCATTTCAAAGAAGTGCGCAATCGCATTTGGCAACGCATGCGCTCTACAACTAGCACTAGAAGCAAGCAAACAGCTTCGTTGGCCGTTGTGAGATTTGAAATAACCCGTTAATGTAAAGCTTGTATCGATGTATTGGATTGTGCCACGACACAGAGCTATAATTTGAAAACATCCATCGGGACAATTATCTAAAATATATGTTTATCTACTAGAAAATAAAATATGTTGATAATAAGAGGTTTTAAGTTAGCGTTGCAATGCATCATGGGTCAACATACAACGTGTGAATTGCTGCGCCACTGAGGCAGATTCTACTTTCTACTAATCGGCGAACGTATGAATCAAACTTTGGATCATTCGGCCATTGAAGCGGGTGACTCTCTTCACTAACCCTACTTAATTAATTTAAATATGCTGATAGCCCAGATGATTAGCAAGACTTGAAGCATACATAAAAAAACAGAGTCCGTGTAGAATTTACACATACACTTACCTGGGAGGGAGTGGTTTGACTTGGTTTAACCCCGGCTGGATTCAATAAGGATTTTTGCCTCACAATTATTTTAGTTGTAATTCACCCCTCCTCTATCCAGGCACTACTATATTTCCTATTTTTAATTTCTTCCACATTAGATTAAGTTAGTATTGTAACTCAGATCCAAACAAAGGCGTCAATATCGTCTTTTTCTAATTAGCTGGCGATTTTAAGGTCGGGGTTTATATCTGGTCCAAGTCTACTGAACTAGTATTTTATAAATGGCTCTCCACATTCCTTTCACACAAACCTGGGTACATTTATAGTAAATTATAAATTTTTCATCCCTTCTCCCTGACTAGTGACGCACGTAAAATAAGCCTAGTAACGAACATACCAATTAAAACAAATATAGTTTAAAATACAACAATCTATTGATTGTTTGGCTACCAGCGAATGCAAATAAACGACCGTTCCCAATACCCCATGAAACACACAGGTTTTTAACATGTTTATTTAAGAGTTTATTTAAGTTTTAGGCTTTAAGAGTGTACAGACAAACTTGTTCACGTTAGTAATTTATATAACAATGAAGATTTGTTAGAAGTATCCCAACAATGTATGTTTAGAATAGTGAATCTGTTACTTCCAAGAACACAATAACTTTCCAGCACAAAGTAAAATGTTTAACGCTGTTAAGAATATTATTGACGAGGCATTACACAACATACATACAGAATATTCGAGTGTTTTGTTGCTAATCCAGCATTTTTAAGCGTAAAAAAGACACATGGGATAACTTAATTAATTCGTATTTTTGCATGATAAATTTTGAGCAAAATGTTTTCCTAGTATCTTATTTTACTTATGTAATTTTTATAATTGATTTTAAAATGATTTTAAAACAATTATTACTACAGGCACACATCATCACCACAGGCACAGAAACATCACCACAGACATAAAATTATCATCACACAACTATCAACACAAACACCAAACTATTACTACAGCTAAGTAAACATCATAACAAACACACAACCATCATCACATACACTTAAATATCATCACAGACACACAAACATCACTACAAACACATACACATCACCACAGACATATACCTAAAACCGCAGACAAATAACCATCACTACAAACAAATAACCACCACCTCAGACAAATAACTATCACCCCAGACAAATAACTATCACCCCAGACAAATAACTATCACCCCAGACAAATAACTATCACCTCATTCAAATAACCATAAACTCGGACAAATAACCATAGCCTCGGACAAATAACCATAACCTCAGACAAATAACTATCACCCCAGACAAATAACTATTACCTCAGATAAATAATCATCACCACAAACAAATAACTATTACCTCGGACAAATAACCATAACCTCAGACAAATAACTATCACCCCAGACAAATAACTATTACCTCAGATAAATAACCATCACCACAAACAAATAACTATTACCTCAGACAAATAACCATAACCTCAGAAAAATAACTATCACCCCAGACAAATAACTATTACCTCAGATAAATAACCATCACCACAAACAAATAACTATTACCTCGGACAAATAACCATAACCTCAGACAAATAACTATAACCCAGACAAATAACTATTACCTCAGATAAATAACCATCACCACAAACAAATAACCATCACCTCAGCCAAATAACTATCACCCCAGACAAATAACCATCACCTCAGGAAATTAAATATCCATCATCACAGACAATCTACCAAATATGTCACTAGATTTTTGTTTCATATAAGAATTTGACACATTAATTTTATTTAAAAATGCAATAGCTCTTTTCTTGGTAACTCAAGCAACCGTAACTTTTTTAGGAAGAGTAACAAATTTTAAGTATAATTTCGCAAGTAATTTGGTTCCTAGTGGGTTTGCGTTTTTAATTTGAATTGCTTAAAGATTTAGAGCTTGATTTTATTAGATTTGGAGTTTTGATAGTTGACAAAATAAACCAATTTATGAACATTAAATTATATTCAAAATTGATCAAATAAATAAAAAATCGATCTTAAAACTAAACCCACTTTTCTTAAGGCATCATTAAAAAATGTTCGTGTTGTCTTATTTTTTAAAAACAGTTTGACACAGTTTATTCGAAGAAAATAGAATGCCGAATTCATCCATAAATATGTAATGACTGAAGGGAAAGTTGGCAAAGAATGTAATCGTTTTAATGTGAAAATTTGAGAAGAGGCGATAAGATAAAATATAATTTTCATAAGAATGCCCTTATTTAACAGCTATAACAGTAATTATATTTGATTTTATGTATTCATAAGCCAGGTCATGTGATCTGCATATGCCATTTTTGATAAATATTGTCAATACCTATTAAATTACACTAGTAATATTGCGAAATGTTTTAAATTTTGGCCAGAAAATATTTGTATTTTCTAAAAGAATTTTAGTGTGAAAATTATATTTTGTTAAGGTTATTACATTACTTCATTTAAATAAAATTATAACATATATATGTTTCTTTAAGATTCTTTTTTCTGTTCAAACCCATCTTTTTCCTTCACCATCCATCGCTTTTAAGTCAAAATATACAAAACCAAACTTCATTCATTTAAATATTTATAGCTCAGCAAGTGTCATTTTGAATAGCACTTTACACTTTAAACTAAAAGTTAATTCTGTTTATGAAATCTTCTTAAATTATATTGTAGCAACAGCCCCCCTCCCCCCCCCTTTACCAAATGTTAAATAATTTGGTCTTTACTTTCATACATTACATTAAATAAAGTGGTCATTAAAACATCCAAACATAAAAGTGTTGTGAAAATTATTTGAAAGCTAACTGAAATTAAAGACAGCAAATATTTGAAATAAGATGCGATTATTTTAATTTCCCACAAAGATACCTTTATTTTCCATTGGTGTATAAAATAAAGTTTCATCATAAGCAAGATACCGTAGGCCTATGTTTGATAACATCTTAGAATTTTGGTTTATGATATTATCAATTATAATAATTTGTATAGAAATTAGTCAAGCTTATTGCATTGTTATATATAGCCTTGATTTTTATAAAAATCCCACCTACTACTACCAACATTGACTAACTAAAATTTGGCATTCTTTAAATATAGCTTGTTTGATTTTTTCAACTTGCACCTAAAAAGTTATCAAATGCTTCAAATAAAACTTCCTCGCGGATTACTGTATAATATATCTTCACATTAATAATACAACGGCCTAGTAATATAAATACAATATTAAATATTTATTCCACCACCTTTGTTTCCAGTTTTCAAATAATGGGCTTCCATTGAATATAAGAATTAATTTGTTTCGTATCAAATAGTTTTTGTTGACTAGTAATTATAAGATGTTAAGTAAATACATAAAATGTTGAATAAACATGTCTTACAAAGAAATAAAATCTCTTGGGAAGGTTCCTTTAGAAAAAATACAAACAATAGTTTTTTCAACAAAAATTTCTAATATTTTACTATTTTCATGGTTTATTTTTTATGTATTGCTAATACCTATCAGAGGTGATAGCCACAAATAACATGACTTAAAGTATTAATATATGAAAGTAGCTCTAGCTACATTTTTCGCTGTCTTATACGGCCTTGCTTAAGAAAATTAGACTGTAATTCAATGTTAACTGTGCATGCAAGACCCATAAAGTTATATATTATTTTTGAAATAAAATAAATCTTGGATTTGAAAGCAAAATATTATTATTTTGCAATCAAATGGTATGCAAATGATTAGGATTATACCATAATTAATAAGTGCCAATCGCCAATAGTTCAAGCGTGCTAAATGCATGGTTATAGATATAAACAAAAATAAAATATATTATTTTTTTATATAATTATAATACAATACAAATCTAATTCAGTGTAAAGGACTAATCCATAAAAAATCTAAAGTATTTATAAAAAAATTCCCTCCTTTAGCTTTAGCATAACCAACATAAATACTAACATAAATATATAACTCTAGTATATAAATTAAAATTAAATTCATCAATATTTTGATAGCTGTTCTATTATAAAGTTCTACAAAAATGTATAAGTGGTTCACAAAGGGTAAGGGGAATCTTTTTTTCAAATTTCAAAAGTGTTTTGATGAGCTGTGTTTGAAGAATCGTTTGACATAATGAATTATTATATATATATAATATAGGCAGCCCTCGTCTTTGGTTCGGTTAGGACATTCTTTCTGTAATAGTGGGTGCAGAATGAATTTCTCCCACAGAGGAACTAATGAATTATTGGAAATATTGCAATCATCTACATAAATACCTTATTAACTAAGTTTTTTGTAAATGCAAGTGGGTCAGATTTTTTTTCAGAAGTGACATTCAGCCTTCTACAGTGGATATCATCGCTGAAGAGAATGTATGGTTACCATTGGTAAACAGCGTTGGCACTCTCTTGTCTTTGTGTGGTCAATCTCCCCTCAAATATAAGACAAGTTTGGCAACGCTGGTTAGTCAAGGTTGCCAGTGCCTCCTTCTTATCCCAGCACACCATCTTCAGACATTATTGAGAGCGAGGAGATTTGGCAACAATTAACTGAGAGAGAGAGAGCGAAGATAAAGCTTTTCTCCATAAGACCTGCAGTTCACTCAGCAATGTGTAAGGTGTGACTTAAGTAATATGTTCGAAACTATTAAATATATCTCGATATGGTTTTAGGTGTTAGAAGGAAACTTTTCTTTCTAAATTTGTTAGCAGTGGCATTGTAAGTAGGGAGTGTTTTCAAGATATCCCTTGTGCCCTTTGCAAAAGTCTTTGAATATGATTAGATGAAGACATAAACTACAAACAAATATAAGCTTGTTAAGTATTGTGGATTATAGCTGGATTATTTTTACTGAAATACAAATAATAGAGCCTGGTTAACTGTAAAATATAAGCCAGAAGATGTTTAAAATTTTCAAAAGAAACATCAAAAATTGTTTAATGTAAGAGGCTAACTTAAAGACGTTTTAGAACATAAAAAGCATATTAACTGGTTCATTTTCAAGTAGCGTTGCCTAATAGACATTCTGAAGTACTAAAATGGGTATTTAGAAATTGTTTAGTGACATAAAAGCGTGAAGACGCACTAAAATACTAAGATGAATAATTTTCAATATCCCATCTCTTAGAAAATGACTGTTATTACTTTGAGAATGTCTATTCTCCTCTTTGTATTTTTAATATCTCTGGAATAATTTAGATAGAAATCTGGATTTGTCGAGAGAACGGTTGGGGCTTGACGTCACAACTTTTCTCGCGTGAAATGTGTCCCTTTGGTAGATTTAGTCTGTCACCCTAAGGCACCCTTCAGAGTGTCTCTTTAAATACCGTACTAGAGATACAACTGTGAATAATTGTTATTTAGAAGCTGTTTTTATAGCGTAGTGAATCTGCCTTTGTTCAACACATACCAAACCGACTACAACTTAGTTGTTACAAATGTATTGATATTTAGAATACCACAAACATTATTTTTCAAATTTATTATTGAAAAATACCCGCATTGGTGGGCATGCTGAATATACGCCAAGCTCATTATTTCTAGTTTTCTGTTGATGGGAAGGTATTGGTTCGAATCTCAGCTGGGTTTGGTGAGAGTAGCTTTTCTTAAAAGATTTTCGACTCACTGTATCCACGCAAATGTGGGTGCACATCCTCTAAATGATACATTTCTCATCCCTACACCATTTGTTTATTAAATTCATGTATCCCGAAAGGGTAGTAAGACATAGGGTAGAAAAAACTCCAAAGAATCGATCCAGGGCATTTGGATTAGTGTTCCATTGATTTACTATCGAGCTATTGATGTTCTTGCCGTGTTCAGTGTCATGGACTATTTATTATTTTAAGGTGGGGACTGTAATGTACCGTACGCGTGAGTTCGTCAGTTAATTAATAGGTATCACTTATCATAAACACAGCTTGCAATATTAGCACGCCAAAAAAAATTATTCAATACTATGTGNATATATATATATTCTTTATTCCCACAAAAATTAAAACAACTTGAGAAATATCATTGTTGCAACTATTAGAAAAAAAAAGTATTAAAATAGACACAAGGTTTACTACCTAACCAACAATTGAAATTATAGAATAAATATTTTCGTTAAAAATAATTGTAAAAAATAAAAATATATATTAACACAAAAAATAGTGAACCCTTCGCTTACCCTTTAAGGTATTACAATCTTACCTTTCATGATTCCACTATGGTGCAGCTTATAATATAGGGCCATAGTAGAATTTGTTAAGGTAAGACTACTTACCTTTCATGATAAACGAAGTGCACAATGCACACAAGCACACAAATGCACATATATTAACTAGAGTGGTTGTGTAAGTATGTTTAGTTAAGAGTTATATCCAGACACATAGAGCCACACACACACACACACACACATATGTTCATACAATCATACATACATATTGTAAATAAATGTGACGTACTTACGGTCATTATTATTGTATTCAGACACCTGTTAGGTGGTTACAGAAAATCTCTCTACCCTCCATTGATGCACAAATAATCTACTTGATACGTTTTACTAATATAAAGAATGCATGTATGCAACTTACACAAAATAATATTAATAACTACTTGATAAAATATTCACTGTTATAAACCAAAATTACTTATACTTATTAAAAAAAAGTGTTTAATTTCAAACTCACTTAAATTGTGTGTAGTGGAGCATTCAAATTATTATTAACGTTGAAAGAACTCACATTTTATTAATACTTAATATCACACTTTTTCTAAGAAACTATAATTAATAATTAAAATTATTCATGTTTATATTAACGTATTATTAATAACTATACGTCACAAATGAACATTGTCCAAACACTGCACTTGAACTCGTATGTTTTGTGTGACTTCTTTTTTTTCCCAGGACTATAATAGAAGTCACCGAATATGTGCCCTGTATTTATAATTGTATTATTATTTTTAACTGGACATTCGTACCTTGTCGAGTTCCCCCCCTCAAGCGCGCTATCCTGCCCGTATCAGACTAACAGCAGTAAACCACCCTCTGACGGCTCCAGCGTCCAGCCTCTTCCTCCTTGCACCCTTCCCCCTCGACCACGGGCGAGCAGGACAGACGCTACACTGGGACATTCTCTCTCCTCTTCTACCTACCCAGCTGCCCTCGCCTCTCGCGCCGCTCTAGTTCGCAACGCCGCCACTTCGATCCGCGGTGGCGCTGGCGTGCGTGTATTCGACACAGCTACACACTTCTCCTCGATGTACCCAAGCTATTCCCCACTCACTCCTCCACCCCCCATCCCTCTCCCTCTTAGCTAGTTTCAACCAAAACTCCTCAAACTTATCGTGTACGAAAAGTTTCCGATGTCTCTAGCGAGATGATATAGAATTATCATGCGTATAGTACGTGCTACTTTATTTTATTTTATGCTAAAAAAAAAGTGCGACCTAGTTTAAAAGTCTACGTTCGTAGATTCTTCCAATTTGCACATTGATAGCTTTTATATTCCTGGTAGATGTGTTTTTATGAGATTACGTTAAAACGTATATATATATATATACTCAACAATATATATATATATATTTATAATGATACTCAACATTAAGGTTATTAACGGTTTAACACTAAGGGGCATTAATGTAAAAAGGTTATTTTGAGGAGGTGCACCTTTATTACCATGGTGAGGGGATGGTAAAACATAGTGATCAATAAAATGTTGTAAGCCAACCCCAGTGCACCCGATCAATATTCGAATATTGACCTTCCCTGTCACCGGCAAACCGGATGAGGTTACTTGAAACTGTATCCAAATACATCTCAGTAGCTTAGTGGTGGAGTGGTCTGTCATAAGTCTAAGGGACCTTTATTCGAATCCGGTTGGTGCTTATGAATATATTTACTATTTGTTTACTAGTTCGTCCTACTGTACGATTAGTAAATATCCAAGCGTAAGAGCTTTCTATTTCGTAATAGGTGTACTTAAGGAGCACCACTACGTCACGAGGTTAACGCCATATATATGCCCATGTATTTTCAAGGTGGGAAACCGCTTTGCCAAATGGGTCCAGCAGCCTATGTTTTGAGGGAAAAAATATCCTTCTCAGGCTCCTCCAACCCATCATGGCTGTGTCCTCTGAGCGTAGCCACGCACGTAAACGCGCGCAGTGGGCAATTTTGGAACCGACTACCCCATGCCTGCCATCAATCCCTGTCGTCACCGGACAGTAAAAAGTGTACTGTATTAGAATAAGTCAGTTTGTAAGTCATGTAATGTTATGATATTTGGATTTATGACGTTCACGTTAGTTATAGCAGCTACAACAGCCATTTTAGCCCGCATTGGTTATCACGTTAGAAAAGGCGTCAGTCTAGACTTTACTAAATTTCAAATGCTGGTGTGTTTAGGGTTCGAATCACGGCTAGAGTGTATTGAAGGTGATTTTTCCAAATTAATGACTTAACACTCTCACTCACACAATGGCGGATACATTTAACCTAGATTATTAATTCATCATCGGAACCATTAATGAACAATATACATATAGCCCAGACGGATAGTAAGACGCGATGTACGGAACAACCATTACAGTATGATTCTGGTAGAAACTATAGTATCTTACAGTTTAAAAAAGCTACCAAAACTTATTTAATATATCCATGCGTCAAATCATGTGATCTTAGGCTGTCACTTTTGATAGAATAAATAATTATCACAACAATAAAGTATAATGTTAGCAATGTTGTCCACGAGAAAATTTATGTTTAGATTTTATAAACAGTCCTTTCTACCATAAACATATAGACCAATTTAAGTAGGAAATAACTTATTTGCCAGTTAAAAAGGTACTAGATTCACTTACATCTAATTGTAAGTCGAATAATATGATATGGAGCTGTCACCTTTGATAAATAATATCAACAGACCTACCTATAGAATAACACTAATAATATAGTAAATCAAAGTTAATCTAAATAAATGTTTGTATTTTCTAAAAAGCCTTTCATAAGAAAATTGTACAGTAATTTAATGCAGTGTACGGAATCGTACTGGGGTCACTTAAATATATATTTTACAAATCTAACCACTACGCTATCAGAATGAATTTATATAACTTTCTTCTGTACTACGTCAAAGAAGGAAAATTTGAGGGAAAGAGGAGCTCAGGAAGAATGAGGATTCAAATGTTGGATGACTTGAAGGAAAGAAGAAAATTCTGGGAGTTCAAAGAGGAGTGAGAGAACAGAGGGTATTGGTGGTCTAAGTTCACTGACAATAGGAATAGACCTGTCGTAATACAGAACACCTACTAATAATAAACTTTAATTTTAGATTAATTTATGAAAATATCACTTCTTCCTTGGATATTATGAAGAGCTTTGTGGCTTGTCGTGAGGTTCCTTTGGAAAACATCAGCGAAATAATAAACATTCACTCTTCTCTAAAAATAATAATATAAAATACGTGTCAGTATCTTGAGTTTGCTCTGAGTTTGCGATGTCAAGTCAAAACTTTAGCTCGAGACAGACTAAAAGATCTTCTAAATATAAGTCTGTTATTTTCAGATGACCCGTATAGATAGTCACACGGATTAAATATCGGGACTATCTAGCTTTGTTTCCCGGTGACCGGGAAGTCAGGGTTACCGACACGGTGTATTTGAAGTGCTTTTCCTAAATTGTTTTCCCACTTCTCCTCCTGGCCAGCCTCTTGGTCTAGTAGTCAGCATTCCTGGCTTCTAATCTAGAGGTTACGGGTTCTATTCCCAGTGATATAATATACATTTTTCTCGAAGGGGAGTTGATTCTATTGTTGCTATGGTTTGTATAGTTAGGTTTAAGACTTCAAATGGTACCAAATACTCATCATCATTATTATCACATCATCTTATTTGGAAGTAATAACCTCACATAAATAGTGTACCAAACTCAGAAAACTGTTACATATCCTCCACTGCCAGAAGAAGACTAGAAATGTCTAGCCGACAAACCCTTGTAGCGTACATTAAATAAAACAAAAAACTTCCCCCCCTACGCACATTGGGGTTCATTTCCTCTGATCTCTACCTTACTTAGCTCTACCCTATCAGCGTAATTAAAGTGCTTGTAGCTCTGGTGGCTAGTATGAAGCAATGTGGGCGAAAAAAAGTTTAATTATATTTTTTAAAATATTATTTACAAAAATTTATCACCGACCCAAAACAAAGTATAAATGATCTGTAGGAAGGTTCTGTTGAAATTAACTAATTAGATGGGAAAAATTATTTCTGTGGTTTTGACAACTTTTAACTGCACCATTTCTGCGTTTGAAATGGTTTGTTTGATTATACAGCATGTCCCGAAATAAACTGAGCCTTTTGTTTAGCCCCACGTATTACTACCTGTTCAGATTATACGCATATGTACTAATTACGTTAGTGAGTTAGTTATGAATAAGGTTATTATTATTATTATTATTATTATTATTAGCACCGCGTCTTACTACCCGTTCGGGTTATACGCACTTACGCTAATGTGTAATGGTAGGGTGATTGTGAGATGAAATGGAGGACCTACAGTTTAACGTGGAATCCGAACCACGGTAGAGGCCTGGCATTCCTCACATTCACAAGTTGTGATTAATACACATCTTGTCAGAGGTGAAGGAAGGGTTTGGCAATCAGATAAATCTGTGCCGGGACCGAGGATTGAACCCCGG
This sequence comes from Timema bartmani, assembly GCA_902151455.1. Lineage (NCBI taxonomy): Eukaryota > Metazoa > Arthropoda > Insecta > Phasmatodea > Timematidae > Timema > Timema bartmani. Next base: position 224,667 of record CABFWB010000277.1, read on the forward strand.
ACCCTCAGCACAGAAGTCTGACACCTTACCCCAAGACCACCAGGTCACCTATATGAATAAGGTTGAATTTAGAGGAAGTTTAACCACATTTTCGTGGAGGAAGAGTGGAAAAACCACCCTCAGTACACCCAATCAGGATTTGAACCCCGATCGATCTCACTGTCATCGGCAGTCTAGTCTAATACGAGAGTGACGCCTTAAACCATGCAGCCACCGAAGTACGTAAGCAGTTTATTGGTATAGTTATTCCACACTACAGTTCTATTTTCATAGGAAGAATCTTATCTGATGGGTGGAAAAAATACTAGAACTCCTTTCACGTATTCATACGTTAAGTCATGTGATCTTCAGCTGTAATTTTTGATAAATATCATCAATACTTATAAAATAGAATTTATAGAATAATTATTGATATTGGCAGAAAACTAATGTGTTTGTATTTTCTATAAAAATTGGACTTCAGCTACCAACAAGAGGATATAGTTAGGGATGTGGTATCGAAAGAAAAGTATCGATACTGTACTCATTAAAAGAATCGGAAGAAAAATATCGATACCGCACTAATATCAAAATAAAAATATCGATAACCGTAAGTTTCGGTATAGGTTTTTTTACAAGATGCTTTTTCGATATCCAACGTTTTAAAAAACTTCCATAGTTATTCACTTCTGGGAGGTGCCATTTTTTAACTACATTTGTCGTTTATATACTTTATCATGATATATAATTAACTATTGACAAACAATCCTGTTTCATCTGCTTTAAAAAAAAGCACATAAACTTTTCTGAATCCTCTGAGCTTGTTTTGTTTAGTTTGTGATGACTATGCTCATTGACAAAAGAAGGGTAGTAGACTGGTCGTTACTCGCCCCGTCAGTTGGTAAACAGTTGATAAACAAAGATGAAAGAACAGCTATGAATTATGATGAGCTAAAAGAGATTGAATGCTAGAGTTGTAGAAAATGAGTGAGAATTGAGAAATAGTATAATCTGTTCTTCCTCCACAGTCCACTCTAGTCCCACTATGAGTGAGGATAACAAAAAAAGTTTTTACTTTCAATACCGATCTGATACCGGAGTGTGATTACTAACATCAGTAAGAGTATCGGAAAAAAATATCGACTAAAAAAATACTAGTATCGAAAGAAAAGAATCGATATTAGTAGAGTATCGATACTTTTTTATACATCCCTAGTTATAGTAAAAGTCTGTTAGGAAGAACATTTAGAAAAACACAAGCATTCAAATTTTGTTTTGCGGTCAAGATAACAATTTAGTTTATTAATTAGTATTATTTCATAGATACCTATTTAATTTATCTATAATATGTGAAAATCACATGAATCTCCATATAAATAATATGAAAATAGTTTTATTAATTTTTACAACCGTCGAAAAAGTTTATTCTAATCAAAACAGGACTGTACATAAAACAGAAATATTTGTAATGTCTACAGGAAAAGAGAGTAAACCACGCGAAGAGAGAAATTACAGCTAAGAGAAAGCTACACTGTCATAAAACTGGTAATAAAAAAAGATGTTACGGTCATGTTTATTTTAAAATGGTAATTTTTACCCGTCTTCTTGATATTAGTTATCTTTTATAATTCATTGCTACTCTAATTTATCTGTCTTTCTCTACATTTTATTTCCCTTTTCATATGTGTACTCCGTTTCTTGAGGAAACATGGCTTAATTTTAATTTTAATAAAGCAAGACAACTACCATTCCTAATAAAAAAACAAACATTTGGTATGTTATTTCACACAGACTTTCTCACTACTTTACCTAGAAACTGAGTCATTTTATTATAGAATATAAGCCCGAATATGACCCAATATTGGAAACAATTGCTTTTTACAAAATACGAAACGAGAAAATGAAAAAAAAACAATAAATTGAAATAAATTATAACTAGCAAATCAGTGCGAAGATTGCTCATTACTAAGGTGAAAATGAAATATAAAATTATATTTCTCGTTAGTAAAGAATTTGTCTTAACTAAATAAAACGCAAATTTTCTCAAATGAATAAAACACAAATGGACGCAAATTTTAGTTTTAAAAAAACATTATTTAAAAATGGAAGATTTATAGCATATAAGCTTACAGAAGGCATCTATATTTGCAAAGTGTTTGAAAAAAGTCCAGTATAATAATACAACAATATTTTATACAATTTCACCCCATATCCTCAGCGTGAGGTCCGAATCTCAGTTGGGTGAACTAGAGGTGGTTTTTCCTAAATGGTTTTCCACTCTCCCTCCACACAAATGTGGGTTCACTTCTTCTATATTCAACATTTCCAATCCCTAAAACCATTAGTGTAATTAGTACTTAAGCGTATAACCCGAACGGGTAGTAAGACGCGGTGTTTATTATTATTACTATTATTGTTATTATTATTACACGCTTAAGTACTAATTACGTTAATGGGCCAGTTAGTAAGGTTTAATTTTAGAGCGAGTGCACCCATATTTGTATGAAAAAAGAGTGGGAAACCATTTAGGCAAAGCCACCCTCAGTACACCTGACCGAAATCGAACCATGATCTCCCTGTCATAGGCAGTCGAGTCTATTGTGAGAGTAGCGCCTTGGATCATACGGCCACCGAAGCGGGGCCACCTTTAGTTAAAATACCGTTAAATTTAAGGATAGATTGATTATTTTTGAAAGTATTCCCGTGAAACCTTATTAAAAGAAATATTTAGCTCGACCGGTAAAATTGTTTCGGTTCTAGATTGATGAATGAACAGAGTCACACACTGCACTGTAGGGTCAATGAGGTCATAAAGCGTTGACATCCATCAACATTTCGATTACAATTTTTTTTATGATCACAATACTCCCTATTTTTTAGGAATCTTGAGAAAGAAAGAAACTATATGAATTATTCTACCATCTAATGTAAAATTGAGCTAACTTTAAAAAAGTTTAGAGATATTAATTAAAAATATAAACAATAGTTGAATAAACAAATATTTATTTTTTCTTCAAAAATTAAAAATAGAAAATCAATGATAAAGTGGATGGATAGAATGGATTAATGAATAATTTATATAAAGAGTAAAGGAAAAGAGAACCATTCTCTAAGTGATTCTACGAAGAATGGCCAACTGGATGGAAAAAATGTCTTCTTTTTTTTTTCTGACTACTTGTTCAGGTTATATGAAAATTACTCTAATGGGATTGAAATGAGCAAGGAAGCATTTTATAAGCTAATCTACCCGCATTTTCGTGGGAGGAGAGTATGAATCCAAGGAAAAACTACCCTCAATAGACCCGACCGGGATTCGAGCCTCAATCACCCCGTCATCAGTAGACCAGTCTAACATGAGATTGACGTCTTATACAATTCGGCCACTGAAGCGGGTGAAATATCTTGTTGAGTGATGTCATAAAAGGCAAGGCGGGGGGAAAAAAAGGAACAAGAAAAAAGACGATCTCATCTGATGGATCACCTCAAACAAGGAAAGAAGATGAAGTTTCAATATCTAAAATGGAAGCTGCTGATATGAAATAACAGAGGGCTCAATTTAGACAAGACAACGAAACCTGTAGAAAGACATAACCCCTAATAACTTCATATAATATGAAGGGTTTGGGGCAATAGTGAGCTATTATATACATCATCATCATCATCAACTGTTTCCAGCTTGTGGCCGGGTCAGTTTAGTAATATGCCTCCATCATTTAGTTAAAGTATATTATACTTAATATTTAATTATGTTACTACACTTCCGTACATAGAAAAACAAGCTTAATTATAATGATTTCTGAAATATTAAAGTTTGTATCAAATTTGGACCAAAGTATAACTATTAACATCTCAGAATTTTTATTTTTGTGGCAAAGCATAATATTTCCTTTAGCTCTTCATATATATATATATCGTTGAATGATTGTCATCGTTTCCTAAAGTCCAGGCCTTGTCCCTGCCGCCATATCCCTCGGTCCTCTGCGATCCTCTTCATGTCAATATATGAAATGTATCCCTCATTGATCGTGTTCTTGAGGTAGGACATCCTTGGTCTCCCCTCAATTTCACCCCTAACCTCTTGTCCTCAAAAATGTTCTGGATAAAGTTGTCATGTTTCAATATGAGACCAAGGAGATTCGTTTTTATCTTTCCTATTGTTTTCAGTAATTTCCATTTTTACTTTAATTATTTTAGAATCTATTGATAGCTCTTCCTTTTTCAGCTTGTTCTTGTTAGCCTTCTCCAAAACCACATTTCTGCGGCTTCATGTGATGTTCTTTACAGTTTCCCTAAGGTACTAGGTTTCGCATCCAAACAAAGGATGAATGTAAAATTAATATAATTTATTTTAATAAATTAAGAACATCGAAGTCTTTTAGAAAGTAGCAATGGAATATTTCGTTAAAGTGGAAATAATTATTGAAAAAGTTTTTTGTTTGTTTTCTTTTCTCTAATACCATCATCATTATTTGAGAACTACAGCGTTTAATTTGTGCATTTCTTCCCTTATTGTTGTAAAGTATGTTCATGATAGGTTTTTTCCTAGATGACAGTTCAAAAATCTTAGGTTTAGGTTTTGGGTTGCCAGCACTTGTGAAATATCACTGTTTTATTATAAATGTTTAGTTTTTTAATTAGCTGTTATATTTTACTTTTAAAATAACGTAAACTTAAGTTTTCTCACACTATTTAATGACTTTTAATCATTTATTTTAATCCAATCCGAAACAATATTTTAAACATAATTAAAAGTACTAATTTTTCATTTTGGAATGTTATCTACAATATGTAATGTAGTGCATACATTAATACCTTTTAATACAAACATCGTATTTACTTGGTAAAGAGAGAATACTTGTAATTTCTTTTATATATAATCAATTATTTTATGATTATTTTATCGTATTTCGAAATATTTAACTTAAGAAAATATTTTTATACCCTGTGTGGGTGTATCATTGTAAAGAACTTTTTTCCGTCATCTTCAACCGCATGGTTTAAATTCGTCAGTCGCCATTTTGAAGCTATTTTCGTTAGACCTTTTGTGAATGTGTTGTGAAAAATATTTTTTTTAAAGGGGAATAAAACAATAAATAGGCATTGTACCCGATATCAAATAAATATATAAATAATATTGGCCTAAATTACTCTGGTTAACTATCAAATTAATGCATTATCATATGTTTTCATTATAGTTATTAAAAGTGATGTCAGCTGTTGGCGTAGGAATAGATTAGGGACTATTTCTTGTAACTTTTTGAGCTGTCATCCAAGTAAACTAAGGTCGTGAATGAATTATAGTTGTGTGTTGCTTTGAAGTTTTATTTACATGTTTATCTTTAGAAGGTTTTTTTTTCCTCTCGTTACTTCCTCTATTTATTGATTGGATGTCGAGATCCTTTAGTAAAACGTAATGACGCTTACTTTGTATTTTCTTTCCGATAAATTTCCTAAAGTAAAGTACACAGTCATCTCGGAGAGTGGAATAAGTTTTGATTGAGACGCATAATAAAGCCCACATCGGTGAACAAGCGGTCCAAAAGGTCAAGCTCATTTAGTCCAGTTTGCCGACGATTGGAAGGTCGGGATTTAATCCCCACCCGAATTTACGGGGGATGGTTATCCTTAAATAGCTTATTACTCTCCCTCCACACAAATGCGCGTACATTTCCCTCTCAATTCTACCTTCCTTATCTATATCCATTGATGTAATTGATGTAAATACACTGTACATCTCTAAACTATTTCCATTAGCATGGCTGTAAAAGTCGCAATGTGAACTTCAATAGGATTTTTTGACTTAAAAAATAGTTTTACAATTATAGCTGCAGAAATCCCACTATTACCTTTTGTTAAGTACACAGCTTTACAAGCACGGCTACGGAAGCCATACTGTGCTCTCTTTTATAGAGCATTGTATTTTAGGCCTAGCTCCTCAAACCCATTAATCTTTTGTTATTTCTTTTACAAGTAAGTAGAGTTTGTTGCTAACCCTGTTTACGACCCCATTAACTCTTGGTTAAGGTTTGAACACCTACACAAGTCCACGACCACACAATAAAACAAAGGAAGGTGTACAAGAGTAAGGAGAATCAGGGGAGACTTGTCCCTCCCAAAAGGTTTTATTCGAGGCTGAACGAGTAACCAACCACCTGTTGATGAAACGGTTGGTTGTTTCCCGCACGCGTCATTTTAATTTGTTGTACTCTCCTAGCTGCTCAACGCCAATTAATACAACTCCACTGGATAAAAGTAATTAACGCAACCAGCTCTTCAGTGATCGAATAGTCCTAGCAATATACTAGATATTGACTATGATATCGACATCGATGGTCTTGGTGTAAAGGGTTCACCTCAGGCATCAATGTTCGTGAAATCAAACCTAGCCGGAGTCAACAAATTTTTTCTGAGCGTTTAAAATCCGCAGCACAACTTCCTTCGAAGGTATTTAACGTGCACTTTCTGAACCGACTGGTTATATCAGCACAAAAGAATTTCTATGAACGAGAGCGAAAGGGCCTACCAATATTGTTGGGAAAGGTATTTTCACATAACTTCCCGGGTTCTTTTACATGCCACAATCGACCGACGGCGTTTACTTCCACTCCGAAGGAAGTTGTGACACGGAATTTTATCACTCAAGAAAAATCGACCCCGGTTGGGTTTTAACCCACGAACATCGAGTCCTTAATCGAGCACTTTACCTCAAGGCCACCGAGATCAACCGGAGATGAAGTAAAGCCGTCGGTCCCATGTCGGTTGTGGCACGTTAAAGAACCCTGTCAGTAAGGTGAAAATACCTTTCCTGACAAAATTGGTAGGCCCTTTCATGCTCACTCATAAAAAATTACTTCTGGAAGGCAAAGCGGATAACCGCCACACCTTCTGAACTGCCCTAGAACATGAACTTTCTACAAGATGGTGCTAACTTAGTTCAGTAGACAGATAGGCCACCGAATGAGTTTAGTCTAAATGGTCTTACACTATTCGTCCGAATAAATGTGGTTACATTTCATATCAATTTTACCTTCCTCATTCATACCTCAATTGTCAAAATAAGTGGATGTATCTAATGAGTAATAAGACGCAGTGCACCAAAAAAACCTTTTTAACTACTAAATTTATTTATAAATGGAAGACAATTGAAGTGATTACAACACTACAATGTATAGTGAGTTAGATCTATGCATGAAATTTAAGGTGGAGATGTAAGGAACGCAAGAAAAGTTTTTGGAGTTTTTATAGCAAAACTTTTTTTGGTAGAGATAAATTAAATATTTCTCCAAGAGATAGGTAATATAGAGTTTAATTTTTTTCACGTGGTGATATCAACAGTTGTTGAATATCTTGTCATGACCATAGCGGCATTAGATGACCAACTTTTTAAATGAAGATAAAAATTTGTCATTAAATTCCAGGCCACTCATTACAGATATTCAACAACTGTTGATATCACCACGTGATGAAAATTAAACTATAAGTTTCTACTGGAGAAATATTTGATTTATTTTAACCAAACAAGTTTTGCTATAAAAACTGCAAAAACTCTGACCTTTCATCGCGTCCCCTACATTCCCACTTGACGTTATTAACCTCACAATTTTTACTATTCACTCTTGCGGACTACCCAAATATTGCCTAGTCAGATGTGGGGAAAGGTCGAGGTTCGAATACCAGCACAGTGTAGTGTGGTTTTTTCCCCTAAATAGTTTCACATTTTTCCTCCACGCAAATATGGTTACATTTCTATTAATTACTGCCATCTTCATCCAAATTACACTACTGTAATTTAATGCGTATAGTCCACAGAGGTAGTAAAACGTTGATAAAATAAATACTTAGGCCTAATAAGCATGAAGAAAATAAATGTGTTTTTTGTATGTTTTTATTTAAGATTTGGGCACCTTGCACTAAATATGTGTTGATTGGATGAATAGGCCTATACATACAGTATATACAGTGTAACCTAGATAATTCGAACTTGAAGGGACCAGGAAAAAATTCGAACTATCCAAAAATTCGAATTAAATAAGTTTCTTAAATGGAATTAAAAAGAAACACAGTTAAGTTTGCAACCAAGCTCATAAACTTTATTTAACGTATTTGGACATAATCTGTTCCCAATTTCTTTAAAAAGTCAGAGATTTTAATTTGTTTTCCTGATTTAAGTCTATCAGTCATAGTGTATGATTCTAATTGATTTATTGACTGTAAAATTGAACCACTTACTTTGTTGGGATTTTCAAAAAAACGCCTGAGTTCTTAGATATGGTCCATGGTTTCTGCCGCACTCGGGAATAGGCCTTTACTGAACTACTGAAGAATTGTCCTCTTCATCAACAGATGCTCCATCCTCAGCCTGGATGTTATTGTTGAGAGCTTCGGCGACGATGTCTGCATCAGTAACTTCACCACACACTGCCACTACCTTCATTCACGCTTACAAATTCCACATGGGAGATAGAAGGATCAGGATTAACTTTCTCCCAGTTGTCAATAGCTGGCGCAACTTTAGTCATAGTTTCTCCATCATTTTCTTTTTTGATAAAGCCAGCTTTATAAAAACAGTTCTTAATGGTCTCTACTTTCACTTGGTCCCACGCTTGCTTACACATTATTGATGGTTGAAGAACGTCAAGCGAAATTTTCTGAGTCAACAAAACTCCAGCAAGAATTTTTTCAACCAACAATCGTCTGTAGAAATGTTTTAGGTTATTAATTATTCCTTAGTCCATAGTTTGAATAACCGACGTCATATTTGGTAAGGAAAAAAAATAATCTTTATATTTTCCAAAAGGGGATCTATTTTATGAGCAGTGTCAATGAATAAAAGGATCATCCGATTTTGTTTGTCAAACTGTTTGTCGAATTTTAAAAGCAATTTTTGAAACAGATCACCTGTCATCCATGCTTTTCTATTTGTCTCATATTCCACTGGCTTAGATTTTACATAATTGAATCAAAGAGGGCTAGCTGATTTTCCAATCATTAACAACGGCAGAAAATCAGAACCATCCATATTTGCTCCAACTAACAGTGGTGTTCGATCTTTATTAAGCTTACCCCCACTGCACGTTCACCTTTAAATGCAAGAGTTTTGTCAGGAGTACACTTGTAAAAAAAAGTCCCGTCTCATTGACGTTAAAAAAGTTTTTGGATACTATGTCCTAAATAATTTATTTCAAGTCTTCCTTCCAACTATCGGCTGAACACACATCAACAGCACCACTTTCACCCCATTCAGCTTTGAAGGAAATTCCGTTTTGTCATTTGAATCCATCTACCCACCCTGCACTCGCTTTGAAATCTATTTTTCCTAAGTCAGATGTGAAATGTACAGCCTTTGCTCTAAGAAGATGGTGCTCACTAGGACTTTCTTGCCTCGCGCTTGTTTGAACCACTTCAGTACACAGTTGACCACATATGGGTTTTCTGGTCCTCTTAATCATTTTCTATCTTGTCCACTCTCGTTTTCATAGCTCATTTTTTTTTTTCAAAATTGTTGAAAGTGTGTTAGGGGGAATTCTGAAGGCCTTTGCAATTTCTGATTTCTTTCTAAGTCCCTTTCCACTTCCTTTATCACCGCTACTTTTTCGACCAAAATTAATGATTTATAGGACTGTGGCTTGGAAATTGACATCACGATACATACACACACACACACACACACACACACAAACACACACACTAATGTACAGTATGTACTAAACAAAACTAAAACCAAACAAACACTAAGCAACAAAACAAAACAAAATAAGCTTGCACGTCACAAGAATATTGCTACGACCAAATCACTAAGAACAGCGCACGTAACTGCTTGAGAGGTTTTACCTTGACTAACAGAGTACAGAACTGTACGTGTAAACAAAGACGTATGGGTGAGCGGGGGAGGAGGAGAGGCGTGAAGAAGAGCACTGACCTCATTCCAACGTCGCCTCCCCTGTTTCCAAAAATAGAACAACATGGTACCACAACTAGAAGTAGGAAAACAATACTGCACAGTACATTACAACTTATGAAAAGTTCAAACTAACCAAAACAAAATTTGAACTATTCACTATTTTTTAACATTGTTTTAACACATAGTTTACGGGACCGGGCGAAAAACTCAAGCTAAAGACGATTTCGAATCACGGAAGTTCAAATTAGGCAGTTTCCACTATTTATATATAGTATATATACTATATATATAGTGGAAACTGCCTAGTTTGAACTTCCGTGATTCGAAATCGTCTTTAGCTCGAGTATATATATACTATATATATAGTGGAAACTGCCTAATTTGAACTTGCGTAATTCGAAATCGTCTTTAGCTCGAGTTTTTCGCCCGGTCCCGTAAATTATGTGTTAAAACGATGTTAAAAAAATAGTGAATAGTTCAAATATTGTTTTGGTTGCCTATTCATCCGAGCAAAAAATATTTTGCGCAAGGTGCCCAAAATCTTCAAAAAACAAATATAC